>JAKSZU010000028.1:9133235-9473235 GCA_026018925.1 Tupaia tana | reverse complement strand
TAAAAAAGGAAAGAAAATTTGAGGGCCGGCAGATGGCGTGGTGGTAGTTAAGGTGCTGGACTTTGACATGGACTACCGTGGTTTGAATTCAGGACCTGGCAGCTTGCTCTCTCTCTATGCCTCTCTCTCTCTCTCTCCCTGTCTGTCTCTCTCTCCCTGTCTTTTTGGTCAAATTAAAAATAAGTAAATAGATGAATGAATAAATTAATTTTTTAAAAACAGTGAAAATTTGATCCATTCAAAAAAAGAGCTACATATGCCCTGACATGATATGTTCTAAGACATGTTGCTGAATTAAAAAAAAAAAAAAGGCCAGTTACAGGCTGATGTATACAATGTACAAAGTACACAATGTAACGGCAGGAGTGCGAAGTGCTATCCAAGGATACACATGTTTACGCAAACGTACACACTGACCTAACAACAGCTGTTCCCTTAGGGGAGGATAAAGGGGGTTAAAGTAACTCAGGCTTCTCTGCAATGCTTCCATTCACTGTATTGGTTATGTCATTTACGTAATTAAAAGTTCATTTTTAAAAACATGCACAAAAAATTGTAAGGGCATTTACTGCTCTGGGCTGTTACAAGCTGATCTAGTCTTATATTTTTTCAAACACAAAACATTTCTATTTATTAAATGTTCTGTGTAATTTCATTCCAATAAATTTATTAATAGAAGAATAATTTAGAACAAGAAATGACCAAGAAAAAGGCCAACTTAATGGCAGGCACAAGTTCAGAAATATTGATAATAATGTTGAATGTTAATTTCCAGGATTTAAATGGACAGATCAGACCACAGAAACACTGCAAATTCAATAGAAAAGATATTAATCACATGAGTCTGAACTAGTGAAATAGAATTTTTTGACTTTAGACTAAAATATTACTGACTTTCTTCGATGCTTTGATTTCTGTATTAAAGGATGTTTGTTTTCCCTTAAACTGTTGATAGGTGCATCTACCTACTATTTGAACTGAATCCTAACCTTTTTCCTGGCTTTAAGTTTTAAGCAAATTTCTCTTAACATTTTTTTTTGAGAGATTTTTGCTATAGGGCACACGCACTCGCCATAAAGACAGAGAGAGACAGCGAGACAGACAGTGAGAAATCACCCCTCGAGGGGGATGGTCATGCTGCAATCCCTTCTCCATTCTCCTCTCGGGATCTTGGGCATGCACGCACATGCACCCGGCATGAGTTTAAGCCACCGGGTCTGGGACTCAAACCAGTCGACTACATGAGAGTCCAGCAACATAGCCATTATGCCATCCGCTAGTCCCTCTCTTAGCATTTTTAAAAAATTTTATCTATTAATACTAAAACTGTTCTCTTCAAATTAAAAAATGCATTAAAACAATACCTATTAATACCTATTTAATGACTGTAAGAAGTTATCTAGCCCCAGTGAGGTATGACTTTATAGTATGTTCACTTCACTCACTGAGGTTTATACCTAAAGTTAGACATGTGTTCATATATATATTCATATATCACCTGTGCTTGCTATTGAAAAATTTTAACTTAATAAGATCTTTAGTGAATCAATAAAATGTGGGGGGGGGGGGGGAAGGCATGGAAAACAACCGTGGATACCAGGAGCAGCGAGGGATAACAGGGGAACTGGCAGAGGATGAGACGCAGGGAATCAAGGGGGAAAAAAGGCACAATATGTAAGGAACAAGAAATAGAAAATTATTTGTTGATGATAACACGTATGGTAATATCCTTGATTGAGTCAATATACAATGTATTCTGGATAGAAAATCTCATTTTGTATACTGTATTGATGTACAATGACTGTAAATAAATAAATTCAATAAATAAATAAATGTAAAAAAGGAATAATTTGATATTGCATCTATTTGATTTGAGCCAAATTTGATTACTTTTATCTTTTTGAAATTTACATTTAATCCATGTGTTTTACGGCATACAATAGGGGTTCTCAAAGCATAAATGCATAGCATGTCAAGCAAGTCAAAGGTGTTACCATACACAACTTTCCATTCTTATGTCTGTTAAATATTTTATCTTTTTTCTTTTTGAGAGATTTTTTACTATAGAGCGCATGCACTCAATGAATAGAGAGAGGCTGAAAGCAAGAACTCACCCCCTGGGAGCATGGCCACACCACAGTCTCTTCTCCTGCATTCTCCTCAGGATTTTGGGGCACACATGCATACGTGCCTGGCTTGAGTTTTAAGTTGCAGGGCCTGGGATTCAAACCACAGCTGGCCATGTGGGAGTCCAGCGACGTAACCACTACTCCGTCTGCTGGTTGCTCTATTTTTGAACACCAGTGTTATACTGATCTTTAGTGCATGAGTTGCCAATTTTCTTTTTCTTATTTTGATGTTTTGGCTACAGAAGAGGTGCACCCACAGAGAGACAGGAAGAAGAGAAGGCAAGTGAGAAATTATCACCAAGGCATGACAGCCATTCTGTAATTACTTCTCCATTCTCCTCTTGGGATTTTTGGGCACGTGTGTGCACCTGGCCTTTTTTCCAAGTCTCAGTGTCCGGGACTTGAACTGCACAGTTAGCCATGTGGTATCCAGCTGCCTTAGCCACCGTGGCCACGCCACCTGGCTGGCTCTGAATTGCTAATTTTTAAAATTGTATCACCCTTTTGCTCAAAAGTCCCTATGACGGGGGGCCAGCAGGTGGCATGGTGGTTGGGGTGCTAACTCCCACATGGCCAGTCATGGTTCAAGTCCCAGACCTGGTGGCTTGCATTCTCACTCTCTCCCTCCCCCCCCCCCTTTCTGGTCAAATTAAAGAATAATAATGGTAATAAAAAATAAAATAATAATTCTATTTTAAAATAATTTTTAAAATTGATTTTGTTTATTCATTTATTTTATTTTAATTTGACCAGAGGACAGAGGAGAGAGAGAAAGTGAGAAAGCAAGCTGCCAGGGCCAGGACTCAAACCAAGGTCAGCCATGTGGGAATCCAGCACTCTTAACTACCATGCCACCTGCTGCCCTCCCCACCTTTTTTAAAGAATGTTTAAATTTAACTTTAAAATAAATAATTTTTTAAAGGCTCTCCAACACCTTGGGAATAAAACCAGCTCTCTCAGATGGCCCCAGACAGGTGTGCTGGGATTCTCCACACCACTGCCCTGCAGTACTGCCCTGAAGCACCTTGGGAGGCCTGCCCTAGCTGCCGTCCTGGAAGCTCTGGTGCTTCTCTCCCTACTCAAATCCTACTCAGGGGCCAAGGTCCAGCTGGCACTCTCCACATCTGTGGTCAGAGCCTTCCTGTCTCTGCCTTCATTTGACTCGGAGTCCCCAGGCTCAGCCTGTCCCTGGAGATCACATGGGACACTGGTACCACCTTTAAACCATAACTGCTGCTGAAGAGTGAAATTATTTACTTTACTCAGTCGTTTCTCACAACAGTCCTGTAAGTAGCTCCTATAAGTATTATGCCTTTTTAATTGAGTAGAAGGCAAGCTCAGGCAGGTTGAGGGCCCTCCCCAAGGGCCCACGACTAGTGAGTGATGGAGCTATTAGTCGCAAGCTATCTTGTCTTTCCCACAAGACCTGAGTAGAGACTAAGACTGGCTGGTTCACCTTGAGGTGCCTGACACTTACCAGCAGCTGAATAAATACGAATGAAGTGAGTGCCCACAAGGGCACTTGAAATCTTGAAATGCCAAGTACCACCGACTTTATACAATGACGGTAGTGAACATCTGGCCCTCTGCCAGGCCCTTTATCTTTCTTTCTTTTTTTTTTAAAAAGAGAGATTTTTTTTTTTCTACAGGGTATGTGGGTATGTGTGTTCACTGGGGAGACAGAGAGGATGGCCACGTGGCAATCCCTTCTCGGTTTTCTCAGGATTTGGGGCATGCATGCATCATGCCCTGCGTGTTTCAAGCCTCCGGGTCTAGGACTCAAAACACAGAATGCCAAGTGGGAGTCCAGCAAAGTAACCACCACTCCATTTGCTGTTCCCTGTCAGGCCCTGTGCTTCACCAGGCCTGTTCCACGTGGTACCAGAACCATTCTAGGCAGCAGGCACCTTGCAATTACTATTGGTATAGGCATGAGAAAAACCTGTGGCTCAGAGGAGGGAAGTGACTTACCCAAGGTTACACAGCAAATAGAGGCTGGCTTGAGGGCCCATCTTGACCCATGTCCATCACCCTCTGTAACCTATCTCACTTCTGCTCTGTTCCACTTTTCAGGGACAGAACCAGAACGTGGGGCCAGCCAAGTGGCATGGTGGTAAAGGCAGCTGGATCCCACATGCCCAACTGAACAGTTCAAATCCCTGCCCTGGGAGTTTGGAAAACACTCTGGGTCCATGTGCTCGGCCCAAATCCCCAGAGGAGAATGGAAAAGGGATTACGGTGTGGTCATTCCCTTTGGGAGATGTCTCTCTTTCTCTACCTCTGTCTCTTTCCAACAAGCACACTACAGCAAATCAAAAAAAAAAAAAAAAAAAAAAAAAAAAAAAGAAAGAAACAAACAAACAAACAGAATGTGGCCTGTGAGATGTCTTTCTCAGTGTCCCTCAGTAAATCAGCAGTGCGGGTTCTCTGGGACCCCAGAAAGGTCCACCTGTGTGCCCCTCCACCTGGTCACCGTGGGCGGGTCTCTGCAGGCCTGATTTGGCACCTCGTCCAGTAGGCGCAGCCTGGAAGTTACTACTGGGCACAGCCTGGCGGAGGAGGCTGGTGATGAGGGCAGCCACTCCTCCCAGGGGTCCATGAGGCACTTAGGCAGACCATGGCAGTCCCCCACGTTGTGGGGCTCCTGAGCACGCATCCTTGCGGTGGACGGGGCAGGGGTGCGGGTGGGAGCACGGTGAGAAGCTTAGCAGCTCCATCCAGATGCGAATTGTCCCTCCCACACTTCCAGGGCTGCAGGGGCCCCCATTAGAGCCCTGAGGAGTCAGAATCCACACCTCCGCAAATGGGCCCCCCGCTTTCCCAGGGCCCCCCTGCCCAGACCTTCCCTGGGCTCTGTGGGTTTTGACACCTCTCTGTAACCTGGCAGGGGGCACCTCGCACCTTTAGTTGGGATAAAAGCTCAGGCCTGGAGGTGGCTGGCCCAGCCTCCCAGAGTCCGCAGCCCCGGCCATGGCCCAGTCGCCTCCTCCACAAAGCCTCCTTGGCCACGACCCCTGGATCTTCTCCCAGGGCTGGAGCTGGGCAGGCCACTCGGACTCCACGTCCCCGGCCTCCTCCTCCTCAGATTCATCGGGTTCGTGCCCGTGCGACGGCGCGAGCGGCTCCTCGCAGCTGGCACCCCCATCTCGCGGCGCCACTGCCTCAGAAGCCGCCCCGACGGCGCCCCGACGTGCGCGCAGCGGTTCCGGGGGGCAGCGGCAGAGCGCCAGCGAGCGCGAGAAGCTGCGCATGCGCACGCTCGCCCGCGCCTTGCACGAGCTGCGCCGCTTTCTGCCGCCGTCCGTGGCGCCCGCCGGCCAGAGCCTGACCAAGATCGAGACCCTGCGCCTGGCCATCCGCTACATCGGCCACCTGTCGGCGGTGCTGGGCCTCAGCGAGGAGAGCCTGCAGCGCCGGCGCCGGCTGCGCGCTGATGCCGCGTCTTCTCGGGGCTGCCCGCTCTGCCGCGACGGGGACCTCGCGCAGCCACAGGCGCAGGCGCAGGTGCAGGTGCAGGTGCAGAGCGCGGGGCTGGGCTCGGGCACCTGTGCTGGGGCTTCCTGGGGGCACCCCGCCGCTTGCTCTGGAGCCCAAGCCACGCCCGAATGCCTGGGGAACAGAGTCCCCGACGCGAGTCCGTGGGTGACACCCCCTTACTACCCTAAGATGCAGTCGCCCTTGCATCCTTCCCGAGGGAGAGCTCCTGACGCGTCTCTTTGGATGCCACCCCAAGCCTGTCCCGGGGCGCAGACATCCCCAGAGCCTGGGAACCTGGCCATCCCCTGGACGCCTCCCCCGGCTCCTCCTGAGCTGGCTGCAGTGTACCAGGTAGGCGCTGAGCACCTCGTCCCTTCCCTTGGGGTGGTCCCAGGCTTCGGCTGGCAATGGAGGGGGTGGGTAGTCCCCAGTCTGCAGACAATCTACTACTTTTCAGATCCTGAGTTCTCGAATCCTAGGTTATCTAATGGAGGGGAGGATGGAAAGGACCCTAGAAGTCAGGGCCCTGGGATGTTAAGGCCACCTAGCAGTCTTGACAACTGTGGGTTGCCCTCCTATTGGCTCAAGAGCCCAGGAGGTGGAGAGGGCCATGGACAGGAAACCCTAAATGTTCCATTAAAGGTTCAGCGGGTGGGTTGTGAGCACTTTTTGAGAAGATGGACTTGAAGCTCCTGACCATCATATTTCCTCAAGCTTTGATCATCTGCGAGATCCATAATTACTTGTGGTTTGTAAAAGATCATATTAATAACCAAAATTTATCAAGCACTCAACTTTCTGCCCAACGCCGTCCTTGGCATTTTACACATGCATTAATTCATTTAGCTTTCCCAATAATTCCATAAGGTAGGTATTATTATCCCCATGTTACAGATGCGAAAATCGAGACTAGAAGACATTATTTGGGGTGGCCTGATAGGTAAGGCACTGGATCCCAAATACCCAACTTTGTGGTTAGAGTCCTGGGCCTGGCAACTTGAAAAACACAGTGGGTGTGTGTGCCCAAAATCCCCAAAGGAGAATGGAGGAGACAGGATTCAGAGATTCCAACCTGGCCATCTCCCTTCAGGGGTGATTTTTCACTTTCTCTCTCTTTGTCTCTCTCTGGTAAGCACACATAAACTGAAAAAATAATAATAATAAAATAAAAAAGGTGGCAAGGCTGGGATTTAAGCTTGCCAGTGCTATTATTAACCACTTGCTTTGCCACATTCATTGTGCCAGGGCTGTCCAGATGCTGCCAACCACAGCCTGGGTTCAGGACCTCTGAGCAGTGGCCCACTGACAAGCTGTTCCTGCCTCTCTTACAGGCTATCTCTGTGTCTCCAGAGACCTGTCTGTCATCAGGAGACCCACCCCTCGTGCCCCGCCCATCATGCCAGAGACTGCAGCCTCAGATCCAGTGGGGGTGCTGGAGCGACAGGGCAGAGCTGCTCCCAGGCTCAGAGGACCAGGGGTCCACCCCCACCTTCCAGCTCAGTGAAGCAGGCCCTCCCCAGAGCTCAGACCTGCAGCTCAATGGCTGCCCTGAACTTTGGCAAGAAGATTTGGAAGGGGCCCACCTGGACATCTTCTACTAATGCCCTGGCCTGCCAGGCATCCAGCCTGTACTGTGGGTGCCCTCGTGTGCTACTTCAATGGTTTTCCAAGTTTTCCTTTAGCCAAGAATCCCTTTTTCTGAATGAAATCTTTCTTGGAAACTCTGTTTGAACAGATAGTGGGTACCCTCTCTGGCTGGAATGGGGGCTGGGGCAGTGTCCACCACCACCAGGCACCCCCTCCCCCCTCACAAATGCCCAGAATTCTGCAGAGCAGTCTAGGCTGCTCTGAAAAGGGAGCTACTTGGGGCTGGCAGGTGGCATGGTGGCTAAGGCACTGGACTCCCACATAGCTGACTGTGGTTTGAATTCCAGACCTGCTGGCTTGCTTTCTCACTTTCCCTTTCTCTCTCTCTCTCTCTGGTCAAATAAAAAAAAAATTAATAATAACAAATAGAATTAAATTAATTTTTAAAAAGAAGAAAAGAAGAAGAAGAAGAATGGGACTGCTTAATTCTAGGCTGGGCTGGGACTGGTGGGAAATGAGGTGTAGGGGGCAGGCACCATGCTCTGCTTCTTGGTGACAGCTGACCAAAAGCTTATATGCTTAGATTTTTTGGTAATTAAAAAAAAAAAAAGGCCAAAAATTTTGTTTGGTCTATTTTTCTTCTATCAACCTGAGTTTTTCTTGCTTCTGGAGAAAGAAAAACTGTCCCATCCTGTGGGGAATAAGTCATGCTGCTTTTCCATTCCCTGATCCCTCTCCTACCCAGTCTGACAGTGTATACCTGAACTGTGCCAGGCTCCAGGGCCAGGGCCTCTGACCTAGCCCGTTGTATAAGACAGCACAGGTGGGCTAAGGCTTGGGCCTGTTTACTTGCCTCAATCACCATTGCCCTTTTGCATTCTTCTGGAACTTTCTTGCTGATCAGTGAGGTGGGTGCATGTAGCTGTGGACAGACAAGGCCCCCACATGAGGACACAGTGACTGAGCCTCAGAGACCTGTGATTTAGGGTTCTGCCACAATTCTTTTCAAAGGCTACAGTGGGTGGCTCTAGCTGCCATACTGAAGTTCAGGGTCCCATTTTGAGAGCATAATTTGGTGCGTCGGGTTCTCAGGTTAAAATCCCAATTGTCTAAACCTCATCCTGGGAACCTTTAGTTTTAACAAGATCCTTGGGACCAGCAGATGGTTATGTTGCTGGATTCCCACAGTCAACTGCGGTTTGTGTCCCAGACACAGTGACTTAAAACTCATGCCGGGCGTGTGTGCGTGCGTGCCCCAAATCCCAAGAGGAGAATGGAGGAGGAGGGACTGCAGTGTGACCATCTCCCCTGAGGGGTGATTTCTTGCTTTCTGTCTCTCTCAGGAGAGTTCACGCACCTTAGAGCAAAAATCTCTCAAAAACAAAACAAAACATAACCAAGATCCTCTTCAGGAGATTCTGAGACCCAGCCAGATTGGGAGCAATGGATAATCTTCACCCGTTCATTTTACAGCTGAGAAAACGGACGCTCAGGGAGGGGAGGAACTTCCATTAAGGCCCCAGCTAGGTCTGGACTTCAGGCCTCTGACTCCTAGTCCAGTGTTCTCTCCTTCCCAAGGTCTTGGCTCCAGTCTCACAGCATCTGCACCCAAGGTGGAACGGAACAGCTGCCCTGTGTGTCCCTCTGGCTCCCACCTATCTGGAGTCAGTCCTCCTGGGGCAGAGGACGGCCTTCTCCAGCCATGATTCCCCAGCCCTGAGGCTCAACCAAGATTCACCAGCAACAACCAGAGGAGCATCTTCTGGAACATGGCGGCCGGGTGCCCAGCTGTACTCATTGGGATCCTCTAGAGTGTACAAAGGCCCCCACTCGGCCCAGCAGAGAGCATATGGGAGACCCAGTTAGAGTTGCCCAGGAGATAGTCTAGATGCTGCCCGAATGAGGAAGCTGGCCAGGCCAGACAGAACAATTCTCCCACCCCTGTTCTCACCCTCTGAGGGAAAGCTCAGCCCTGCTTCTTGTAGCAGCAACCCCTCAGGGCCTCCTGTCTGTCTGTCTGTGGCTCCACCCCAGATGGGCTGCTCAGGCTATAGTTCTCTGCTATTGACAAATGCCTGGCAGGGGAGGGAGCTGTTGCTGCTGGTGCCCCACCAGGGCAAATGATATACCTGCACCTTCCTGAGGACCCCTGTCACCATCTGTGAGAGGCTGAGGACCTCACCCAAGTCTTTCAATGACCCTGTACTATGGGGAACGTGTTAGTCTGACATCCAGACAAATGAGGCTTGGAGCCATGAACTGCTTCACTCACGTCTGAGTTGTGCTGAAAGGCTGGCTCCGCTGGGTCTAGGCTGATTCCCTTACCTGTTGCACTGAGTGAGAAGCCTGCTGGGCCGGGTGAGGAGGGCACCCGGCTGCTTCTGGCTGACCTTTAGCACTTCCCATTCCTACTGGTCTTGTGTGTTGAGAGGCCACCCTCTGGCAGACAGCGTGGAGTGCAGAGCAGGAAACCAGCAGCCTGAATTCCAGGAGGCCTCCTCCTGCGGCCTGGAGCGAGGTTCTGCAGGCAGGTGGGTATCCTCCCTGCATCCTGGGATTGGTTTCCACCAGGCATGCAGGGTGTGATGATGCAGGGTGTGATGATGATGCAGGGCGTGATGATGCAGGGCGTGATGATGCAGGGCGTGATGATGCAGGGCGTGATGATGCAGGGCGTGATGATGCAGGGCGTGATGATGCAGGGCGTGATGACTGCCAACACGGTAAGCTGTCAGGGGACACGCGCCTCTAAGTGTGGATGTCACAGATCTGCTCCAGCTGCGAAGGCAGGACAGTGTCCACCCACGCACAGGCAGAGAGCCAGACAGCCAGATTCTCTGAGCTATGACTTCTCCTCCCTGGGCCTCGGTTTCCTTATCTGCAAAATGAGATAAAGACGGTCCTCATTTCAAGGGCTGTTCTGGATGAGTGAGATAATTAGAAGATTATGTGCATACACAGGATTACACAGCCACCTAACACAGCTCTGCAGGGCTGACCCATGTGGGAAGGTTCTGGGTTCACATCTGTAGACATGGTCTGGGGCTGGCGAGGCTGGGGGTACATCGTGACACAGAGACCTTGCTGGGAGTTCCTGCCTCTCTTGATTCTCAGTCTGTCTCTCTTCAACTCCCAGGGGAGATGTATAATTTTTAAAAATAATTATTTGATTTTATTTATTCATTTATTTCAATTAGACCGGGGGCGGGGAGGAGTGAGAAAGTAAGCCACCAGGCCTAGGACTCAAACCGTGGACTACCATGTGGGAGTGAGTGTCCAGTGCCTTAACCACCACGCCACCTACTGACTCTGGGAGATTAATAATTAAACTAAAATAATAATGAGAAGAATAAAGCCAGGCACATGGACTAAGATCCAGGCTGACTCTTCTCCCTGGCAAGCCAGCTGTCTCTTGCAGTGTCCCAAGAGCCCAGAGCCTACCAGGGATCCGAGGTGATGAGGCCAGCCCCTCCCCCTACTGTCCCCAGAAGATCAAGTGCCAGTCATGGCCGCTGGGTACTGGCGACAGGAAGGGCTGGCCCAGGGCTGCTGTGGCCTAATCTGGAGCCCCAGGGAGCCTCCCCAGTTGGTGGAGGGATGGCGTCCCATCACTGGTGCTGCCTCCGCCCCTTGGCCCTCCTACTCTTTGATGTGTGGATGACCACAGGGGGTGGGGGAGCCTTCCTGGCCCCAGGCCACTGCCTACAGAAGCCAGCCGCCAGAGGGGAAGGAGCTAAGGATGGTAATGGCACTCAGCTTGTGCTTCTTACACATCAAGCTCCACACTGATACAGGCATTTACAACCTACGGGGCACTGTTACTGCCCTCATTGTGGAACTGGCTCCATTTTATTTATTTATTTGTTTGTTTATTTATTTAAAAAGGTGTGTGTGTGTGTGTACTTGCTGGAGAGAGAAAGAGACAAGACAGTGAGAGGGAAAGTGAGAAATCACCTCCCAGGGGGAATGGCCATGCTGCAATCCCTTCTCCTCCATTCTCCTCCCAGGATCTTGGGCATGCACACACTCACACCCAGAGTGACTTTCAAGCCACTGGGTCCAGGACTTGAACTGTGGTTGGCTACGTGGGAGTACAGCAACATAACCCACTGCACCATCTGTTAGCCCCGAGGCTCAGGAGTTTAAAACATCACTTGCCCTGAAACGGGGACTGAGCTACAGTCTGAACCCAGACTAGCTAGACTCGCAGACTGCAGTCCAAGGAGCTAGGGGTGTCAGTGGGAGGTGTCTCCCAAGCACCCCTGTGACTTCTGTCTCGTCCTCCCTCCAGTCTTGGCTCTTCAGTGAGGCTTCTTGGGGCTGAGGGTGGGTGCGCTCCCTAAAACCTGGCTCTCCATTGGCCAAGAAATGCCCACCACAGCCAGTGCACACCCTGGAGCCCTGGAGGTCCCAAACCTCCTCAGGACTGGCCCTGACTCCAGGTGATCTGCAGGGTCCAGCCCCATCCCAGGAGCCTACCCAGGTTTATCTGCCCCCAGTTTTCCGTTCAGCCCCTCCCTGTGCTCCACTCTAGAAAATAACCTATTTACAAACCCGTGTCTGAGCCACCCACATGAAGTCTGAAGTGGTGATGGGACACACTCTGGACAGGGCTGCTGCCTTCCTTGCAATGACCCTTTGTCCTTCTGTCGCATGAGTCTGAGGTGTGCCCATGGGGTAGGAAGAGGGGCCCGGCCAGCACCCGGCCCCTTGGCCTCATGTTAGGGTGGGTTCTTTCTGGAGAAGCACTCCCCTCCCTGTGCCAGGGCCTGCTCTGTGCCTGAGCCCCCACAGCCCCAGCTCCTCCCACCCACCATGGGGCACTGTGTCCACAGCACCCACCTCCACCTCCTGGGGCCTGCCCGGCACCTATCACCTCGAGCCTGACACAGGAACTGGGGCGAGGTGAGTCCTATACGCAGCCACGGCTGCACAGGTGCAGAGCAGCTGTGGGAGGAGCCAGCAGGCTGAACCCCCCTCTCCTTTCTACAAGTCCCAGACCACACAGTATTTCCTCCTTCCCAGCCTCCCCAGCCGCAGAAATGATCCCCAACGCTCATCTAGAAATTCTTTATTTACATTTTCTTTTAGAAAAAATATACAGATCTGGTGGCCTGTTGATTCCTCAGGTTTGAGGTCTTTGTGGGAAGGCGAGAGGGTGAGGGGCGGCCTTTCGAAGCTGCCCATTGTCCATCGAGGGGTCTGGTCACCTGGCTCTGGAGTTGGGCTTCCCTGAGATCAGCCCTAGGGCCTGGGTAAAAGGCACGTACCAGGCCTGGGCAGGGTCAGCACAAGGAGGGAGTTTGGGAGGTGTCTGCACAGCCTGGTCGTCGGGAGCTAGGCAGGTCCCACAGGCCGGAGCCTCTGTCCTTGAGAACACTGACACTTGCAGCTCCAGGAACAGGCCCTTCTGTGGCCGCTGGGACGGACGCGGTGAGCATCTCCCATGGGGACCAGTGACTTTGAGGACCAGGGACTATTTGCTGTTTTCTGTGAACCAATTGAGCACCGCCTCCTTGTTTTCTTTCACCCACTTGATGTTGGCTTTCGTCTTCTCCAGGGCCTGCTCCAGGGCCCGAGTGCCTGAGCCGAAGCCTGTTTCCATGTTGTCCTCCTTGAACTGCTCCAGCTGCCAGGAAGGCAAATGTTCTCAGCCCCAGGCTGGCTCTCTAATACAGCCCTGAGCAAAAGTTCTCCTAGAGCTCCAGCCTCCCACTCCCCCTTTGGGGCCCTTAGGAATGGGGCCCACCTGTTCCCCATGGTAGAAAGAGCCACTCCTTCACCTCTTCCTGGGGCAAAGTTCTTATCTATGCACAAGTTGCAACGGAAAGCTGCCAGCAGAATGTAGCTCAGAAAGGTATCTGGCCATTGTGATATTTCACTGAGTTATCACCTGGGTTTTGTTTTCTTTTAGAGAGATTTTTGCTATAGGAAGCATGTGCTTGCTGAGAGACAGAGACAGAGAGAAGGAAAGCAAGAAATCACCTCCCAGGGGGAAGGCCACGCAGCAATTCCTTCTCCATTCTCTTCTTGGGATTTTGGGCACACACATGAGTTCAAGCCTCTGGGTCCAGGACCCGAACCACGGTCAGCAATGTGGGAGTCCAGTGCCTCAATCACTACATCACCTGCTAGCCCCTTGCTTTGTTTTTTAAATATTTATTTATTTAGTTTATTATTATTATCATTTTTTAAATTTTGACCAGAAAAAGAGAGAAAGTGAGGAAGTAAGCTACCAGGTTTGGGACTTGAATCACAGTTAGCCATGTCCAGCGCCTCATCCACCAAGCCACCTGCCAGCCTCCCAACTTTGTTTTGTTTTAAATTGCTAAAGGGTACATGCACTTACCTGAGAAAGACAGAGACACAGAGAGAGAAAGTAAAAAACACCCCTCATGGGGGATGGCCACGCCATCGCTCCTTTCTCTCCATTTCTCCCTCCTTTTGAGATTTTGGGCATGCGTGTGCACACATGTCCCCCCAGTATGTCTTTCAAGTCACAGGGTCTGGGACTCAAACCCTGTGATTGGCCATAAAGGATCTAGCCCCCTTTACCATCACTCTTCCAGCTGGCCCATCCCCGTTAATTAATTATTTTGCATAGAACACATGCACCAGTGAGAGAGAGACAGAGACAGAGAGAGAGAGAGAGAGAGAGAGAGAGAGAGAGAGGAAATTGAGAAATCACCACCCCACTCCCACCACCATCCAGGCCAGATGGCCACACCGCAGTCCCTTCTCCTCCACTCTTCTCTCAGAATTCTGGGCACGCACACACATGTGACCAGCATGATTTTCAAGCCACAGAGTCCAGAACTTGAACTGTGCAGTTGGCCATGTGAGATCCAGCATCTTAGCTGCCACGCCACCTGCTGGCCCCTTAACCCTCAGTTTTCAACTGAATTACAATCTCTACGCAGTCAAGACAGGAGACAGGGACAAATGAGACACCATGTGGAAGCAAGCAGCCAAATCTGAAATGCAGAGATTTCTAAACCACAAATGATTCAGTTGCTTCGTAAATAAATGGCAGTTTAAAAAGGCTGTTAAAGACAAAAAGATTCCAGCCAGGGCATCAGGCGAGAAGATGGAATCAGAGCATTCAGAATGGAAGCAGTTAACATTATCTCCTTGCAGATGACACAACTTTTTTTCTTTTTTTTAGAGGTTTTTGCTATAGCGTGCGTGTGCTCGCCAGACAGACAGACAGACAGAGATCCCCAGGGGGGATGGCCACGCCGCAATCCCTTCTCCTCCATTCTCCTCTTGGGATCTTGGGCATGCACACACATACACCCGGTGTGAGTTTTAAGCCACCGGGTCCGGGACGCAAACCGCGGTCGACTACGTGGGAGTTCAGCGACATAGCCATACGCTAACTGCTGGTCCCCAACTTTTTTTTTTCCTTTTTTTTCTTTTAAAGAATTATTTTTATTTAACTTTATTTATTATTATTATCATTATTATTTTCCAGTTTGATCCGAGAGAGACAGAGAGAGAGAGGAAGTGAGCAAGCAAGCCACCAGGTCCAAGACTTGAACCATGGTCGGCCATGAGGGAGTCCAGCGCCTTTAACCACCATGCCACTTGCCGCCCCCCCCCCCCAACTTTTTTTCTTTTTTAAAGTTTTTGTCATAGGGCATGTGCTCTTGACAAAGAGAGGGAAAGTGAGAAACATCCCCCCGGGGGGGAATGGTCATGTTGTAATCCCTTCTCCTCCTGAGATTTTTGGGCACACACGCACTCACGTGCCCGGTGTGATTTTTTTTTTCTTTTTGGGGGAGAGGTTTTTCGCTATAGGGCGCGTGCGCTCGCCAGACAGACAGAGAGAGACATAGAGACAGAAAGCGAGAAATCACCCCCCGGGGGGATGGTCATGCCGCAATCCCTTTTCCTCCACTCTCCTCTTGGGATCTTGGGCACGCACGCACACGCGCCCGGCGTGAGTTGTAAGCCACCGGGTCCGAGAGGCGAACCGCAGTTGACTACATGGGAGTCCAGCGACATAGCCATTACGCTAACTGCTGGTTCCCCCCCGGTGTGATTTTTAAGCTGCCAGGTCTGAGTCTCAAACCTTGGCCGACCATGTGGGGGTCCAGTGCCTTAACCACCACGCCACCAATCCCTAGAGGGCAAGTGATATAGAGAGAGATAGAGAAAGGGGTGGGGGGGAGACAGGCACCCTCAAGAGGATTTTGTCCCACTGCGGACAAAATCTTTTTCCCTAGCCTTTTAGGTGCTGGTGGGAGCCAAGTGTGTCTCAGGGGCCTTGGAGATCTGAACTGGAGGTCAGCCATGTGGCTTCCAGCACTGCAGAAGAGCTACCAACTCTTTGAACAGGCTGGGCCTTTTCCCGTCATTGACCTCTGCTTGAGGGACCATGTCTTACCTGCTGCAGCTCATACTCGCTGGAGAATCGTCGGGTCACTGCCTGGATGAGGTTGGAGAAGGAGAAGGAGCCACCACCGTAACTACAGGGCAGGAGAGAGATCAAGGTGAGTGGGGCCAGCTCCAGGTGGCAGGTAAGATTACAGTGAGGTGAGATGACAGGCCCAGGAGACACTGCTAGGACGTGGGGCGTGGGCACTGGAGCACAGGTCTGACTGCTCGCTCATCGATTCCTTTTTCCAGAGGATACACCTGCCAGCCATGTTTTTGTTCCAAGTAGGAAAAGGGATGGCCCGTTCCTCACACCTTGTCTTTCCACTCCTGCCCCAACCCCAGACTCCAAGCTGGACTCCATTCTGACCACTCCTATACGGCGTCCCCAACCCTACACGCAGACCACCCCAGGGCCTCCTAGCCTCAGCACCCACAGACTCACTCCTCAAAGAGCTTCTTCCAGTTGCTCCGGACAAAGTCCCAGACCAGAGATTGCCCGATGACGTTGCTGGCGATGCTGCTGATGGTGGAAGTGGCATCCTGCCTCCGGATGTAGTTGGGGTCCAGAGTGTAAGTCAGGTACCTGTGCGGGTGGGATGCTGGGTGAGAGACCACTTCCAGGGTGGGCAGGCAGAGGGGTCAGGAGAGCCCTGGGCCAGCCTCCCAACACTACGTCTCCTCCTGCATCCTCACAAATTCCCCTGGGTGTGCTAAGAGACTCTCTGGTCCTGCTTCCTTCAGTAGGTGGGAAACGGAGTCACCTGCACAGGGTGATGCTGTTATGCCAGGTGTCATGCCTGGCTTGGGAATGTCTGACACTGAATAAATGAAGGAAGGGGTTCTAGAGTCCCAGGCCCACCCACATAGGGTGACCACTGCTGCCTTTGGCATGGAGGGTGGCTCTTCTTCACGGGGTCCAGGTGATGGCCTCTGAGGCCTGAGTGGGAACTAGGAGCCCTCATCCAAGGGCTTGAGGGCATGCTTGGCTGGACATCCCGAAGGACTAGAATGCAGCTACACCAGAGCCCTTGACAGAAGAACATGAGTTGTCATTAATAAAGGCTAAGAGGCCACAGCAGTTAACAGCTTAGGACATGGACCAGACCTGGGTTCGAATCTTGCCTCTACCACTTATCAGGGTTTCTGTTCTTTGAGGAAGTTGCTTTGCTTCTCTGAGCCTCACTGTTCCTACCTGTGAAGTGGGGAAAGTACGGCTCCCCCCTTAGCAGGTTCGTAAGGGTGGCCAGAAGGTTCTCTGCTGCGGGAAGGGGACTCACCGCCTCACTCGGGTCCTCACCTGTTCAGGATCCACACTTCATTGCTGCAGGCCAGGGCTGCTCGGAGTTTATCAGCCTCATTTACCAGAGTGGCATTCCGGAACTGTTGGAAGGCGAAGTCCCACTCCTTCTCCCCGCCCTGGGCGATGGCATTGCAGTAGACAGTGGAGCGCAGGTTCGGGGGGATCCTGGCATGGAGTGGGAGTGTCAGGTGCAGGGCAGTAGTGGGGAGGGGGATGAGGGTTTGCTGAGCACAGGGCTATGGGCCCAGGTTCAGCTGGAGAGACAGATGGAGACTGGCAGGGGAGGTGCAGGGAGGAACTCACGGGTTGTGGCTGGGGTTGTCCATCCACTGCTTGAAGAGGGCAGCCACCATCTCCTGACACTCATCCAGCCCGTTGGAGCAGGCAGTGCTGACGGCGTTAATCTCGCTGTACCTGTCCCGAGCAACTCCCGGTTAGCGCCCTGCCCAGACTCCAGCAAGATTCACTCCCTGGGCTGGCTAGTTATGTGGTGTTTAAGGGGGCTGGATCCCACATGGCCAACTGCCCCGTTCAAATCCCAAGTCTGGTGTGTGTGCCCAAAACCTCAAGAGGAGAATGCCGAAGGGATTGAGGAGTGGCCATCCCCCCCGGGGGAGGTGCTTCCTCACTTTCCCTTTCTCTCTATGTCTCTCTGGCTAACACATACACCCTATAGCAAAATTTAAAAAAAAAAATTTTTTCTGGGGGTCAGCAGGTGGCATGGTAGTTAAGGTGCTGAACTACCACATGGCCGACTGTGGCTTGAGTCCTAGACCTGGTGGCTTGCTTTCCTTACTCTCACTCTGTCTCTCTCTGGTGAGTGCACATGCCCTATTACAATAATAATAATAATAATAATAATAAATTTTTTAAAAATTCACCTCCTGATACACAACTCCGGGCTGAGGTCCTGCTAAAAGCTCTGTGGTCCTTGGCAAAGCCTAGGGCATGACCTTCCTTGGCCCCGAGGTGCTGGGACCATGCAGTTAACACAGGCTGAGTATGAAAGAACTGCCCCTCGTGCCTAGAGCAAGGACTCGGCTGAGGAGAACTGTTTGCAAGGTCAACAGTTTTACGAGTTCTGGACCTCACGAATTGTGTTGCTGTACTGTCCTGCACTCAATTTCTCTGCCATGGGCCTTATTGCCATACCCCAGTACTCCATAAAGACACCCCCAGCCTTACTATAATTTTTACAATAATCCTGAAAAAATGTGGATCCACTAAGGCAGCAGCTGCGTAGGGCGGCGGCTGCAAACAGGAGTTACTCCCAATAGACTCACCCCACCCTCCTAGAAAATGTCAATAGAGAATACTATATTCACTTCTCCTACTAGGGATAAGCATTAGAAAGGTTTAAGTTAAAGCTACTAATGGGCAAAATAATCTCAGTAGCCGGAAGGGGCTCAGGGACTCATCCATGAGGTGCTGTTATCCCAAAGATCATAAGCCACCCTTACTCTCAGGACAAGGGAAGATTGCCATTCCCCAAGCCACAGTCATTAGCAGCATGTAGAAGGTCCCAAGTACACAGCAACCTTCAGCTACTCACAAGACTACATTCCTTTCCTATGTAGACTCATCCTCTTAGCTGTAGACTACCCCAGAGATAACATAAGTATTTCACTTTAGTATATACTAACCTTGTCTTTACTAAACCAGACAGGATTTATTTCTAGTAATTGCTATCACCCTAGCCTGAAGCTAAAGTTCTCAAAAAGCTGACCTGAGGCCAATCTGGGATTAAAGTGATCAAGCTGGTCTGACTGAAGTGATCAAGATTCCTGGGAGCCCTCTCATTCAAAGACCCTCCCTGGTAATCAAGATCAAAAAAGAGAATACACCCGAAAAATGGACTTCCTCGTTCTAAAAATTATGGCTGTTTATACCTAAACAAAACAGATGTCATGTTTTATGATTATTGTTCCTATACTTTGAATGCCTTACCTTTTAGAGCAAAATGTTTCACTTACTTCCCTTCACCCATCCCACTACTGTAAAAACTCCTTCTTTTTTTTCTCTTTTTTTGGAGAGGTTTTTGCTATAGGGCGCGTGTGCTCGCCAGACAGACAGAGAGAGACAGAGATAGAAAGCAGGAAATCACCCCCCAGGGGGGATGGCCACGCCGCAATCCCTTCTCCTCCATTCTCCTCTCGGGATCTTGGGCACGTACGCACACGCGCCCGGCGTGAGTTTAAGCCGCCGGGTCCGGGACTCGAACCGCGGTCGACTACGTGGGAGTCCAGCGACATAGCCATTACGCTAACTGCTGGTCCCTAAAAACTCCTTCTATAATAAATACGCATGACTTCTGGCCATCAGGGCTGCAGTCTGGAGATTACTCTGGCTGCAGTTGGCTGAGAACATGCTAAAGGGGCGTGAGGTCTCAGTCTGATTCCTGTTCACCCGCGTCGCCTCCCTGTGCACCCACCCCGGCTGGGGCACGGCTCCCGGCACCGAGGCAACCCTAAGACTGGCCCAGCTTCA
Organism: Tupaia tana; assembly: GCA_026018925.1. NCBI lineage: Eukaryota > Metazoa > Chordata > Mammalia > Scandentia > Tupaiidae > Tupaia > Tupaia tana. The sequence continues at coordinate 9,453,873 of JAKSZU010000028.1, read as the reverse complement.
AGAGCTAGAACCATATGACGTCCAGAGGATGAGGTGACCTCTGGGTTGCAGTTTGGGCCTCTGTATTGAGGCCAGATGGACCCACAGTCCGTACAGAGCCTCGGGGCAGGGGCGTCTGCTTCTGAGCAGGGTCTCTCCCTGCCTGGTGTCCCAGCTAACATTGAGAGCCCCAGAGAATCTCACCCAGGGGTGGCTCTTGATCCCCAGGTCACCTAGGACTTCCAAACCCATGAGAGGATCATACTTACTGGTCCATCAGGTTTTCAGGCTGATTTTGCCAATCATTCGTGATATTTTTGAAGTGAAAGTAGAGGGGCGTGACCTGCTTCTTCAGGTAGTTCTAGGGGAAAGGAAACAAAAATAGCTTCAAAGACTCATGCCTGACCTACCTGGAGCCCCCAAGAACCCCTGATGTGTCTGGGTGAGGGGGTCAGAGGTCAGGCCTTGCCCAAGGTCAATAGCACTCAAGGATAGGCTTCAGATGAATAAGTTGAGGTTCTTTCTCTTCAAAGCCTTAGTCACTTTTTGCCTAAGTCTCTTCTCATCTTCTTAACAATGACGGGGATACAGCCTGAGAAATGTGTCATTAGGTGACCTCATCACCATGTGAATGCTGTGGAGTGCCCGAACACAATCCTAGGTGGCATGGCCTACTACACGCACCTACGCTTCTGCACACTCCTCTTCGTGAACATCAGAATGTGAGCCCCACCCTACTGGGCGGAAATCCTGGGCAGATTCTCTGGCTCAACATGGAAGACTGGCTTCTGTGCCAACCTGAGTTCACATCCAAACGTAAAAGGGATAAACCCCCGAGGACAAGAAAACAGGAGAAGAAACAGTGGGTGTGACAGCAACACAGTTTAGGCAACACGGACAGGAGGAGAGGGAGATGTCTCCATTTGGCACAGTGGGAGAATCTGCAGCAGAGCGTCTACGGATAGGCAGATGGAAGCAAGGAGACTCGCTAGGACAAGGTTCAGAATTCAAGGGACAGATAGAGGGCAGGGGTGAGGCAGGAGCAGCGACAGGGAGACTGTGTCCCTCTGTAGAGGAAGCAATTAACCCTCACATCCCCACCTCCCTCCTTGTTCCAAACTGAACCGGAGAGGGTTAGAATGTAGGGTCTCCGGGCACCATGGGAGGGTTGTTGGGTTATTAAAGAAAGTCAGAGGTGGAAGTTGCCATTCTGACCAGAGATACTGCTAATTCCCTTCCCCACTCTGACTCCAGAAATTGAGCATCACCAGTCTCATTGCATACGAGCCTCATTCACACTCTGCAGAAACCGAATGGTCTCAAGAGAACACACCCATGGACATAAATTTTGGAGGGTCCACTTAAAGTTACTTGGCTACGTAGTCACCCCCCAATGAGAGCCCCAATTGACAGAGTCCACCCCCTACGGAGCTTCCGATCACTTTTTCTGGTCTCCCTCTCAAATCCAAAGAGGCAGCTCTGCCTCCAACTTGAAAGGAGACCAAAACAAACAGAAAATCCAGAGGAAACAAGTCAATGGGAGAAACAGAATGCGTCACAGAAGCCTGTAATAAATATCCTCCAGGAGTGAAGAGAAGTTAGTGCACAGGACTCTGGAACCGGAAAGAGGACTTGGAAACCTAAAAATATGATAGAAGGGGGCCAGCAGGGGGCATGGTGGTTAAGGGCAGTGGAGGACTGTGGCTTGAGTACCGGACCTGGAGGCTTGCTTTCGCTTTCTCTCTCTCTCTTTCTCTTCTAAATTTTTTTTTTTATTTTAATCATTTATTTTAAATTACTTTAATTTTTCTTTTAATTTGACCAGAGAGACACAGAAAGAGAAAGAGGTAAAGTGAGAAAGCAAGCCACCAGGTCCAGGACTTGAACTGCAGTCTTTCATGTGGGAGTCCAGCGATGTAACCACCACACCATCTGCTGGCCCCATCTCACTTTCTCTTATTCTGTCCTTCTCAGTCAGATAAAATAAATAAATAAATAAAGTTGGATAAAATAATTATTTAAAAAAATAATAAATAAAAATATAGAAGAAAATAATCTTCAGGCAAGGGGCATGTGAAACTCAGGGAACCGCCCAGTGGGCAGAATAAAAAGACAACAAGCTAGAAAATAGGGGAGATCAGAAGACGAGAGGACCAAGGCAAGAGAAACAAGCTAGATTAACAGGGGTCCCAGAAAGAGATGCTTGGAGGAAAAAACGGGAATGGGGATGAATATTTAAAGAAACAATGCAGGGACCCACACAGTGGCCTGATGGTTAAGGCACCAGACTCCACATGGACGGTTCAAACCTTAGACCCCATAGCTTGACAAACACACCAAAGTGTGTGTGCGTTCCCAAAATCCTGACAGGTGGTAGAGATAGAGAAGAGACTGTAGTGTGATCAACTCCATGAGAAGTGCTTTCTCCCTTTCCCTCTCTCTGTCTCTCTTTCTCTGGTGAGTGCACATGTCCTTTGGCAAAAAAAAATTTTTTTAGAGAGATTTTTGCTATAGGGCGCGTGCTCTTGCCAGAGAGACAAAGAGAGACAGAGAGACAGATAGCAAGAAATCACCCCCCAGGGGGGATGGCCACACTGCAATCCAGTCTCCTCCATTCTCCTCCTGGGATGTCGGGCACACATGTGCACATGCCTGGTGTGAGTTTCAAGCCTCTGGTCCTAGAACTCAAACCATGGTCGGCCATATGGGAATCCAGCCACATAACCATTACGCCATCTGCAGGTCCCCAAAGTTATTTTTTTTAAATAAAAGAAGCAATGCAGGGCCAGCAAGTAGTGTGGTGGTTAAGGCATTGTACTCCCACATTGCTGACCATGGTTCAAGTCACGTACCTGGAGGTATGCTTTCTCACTTTCTCATTCTCTTTGTCTGTCTTTCTCTGGTCAAATTAAGCAAATAATAAGCTGTTTTTTTGTTTGTTTGTTTGTTTTTTAAAGCAATACAGGGACCAGCAGATGGTGTAATGGTTACATTGCTGGACTTCCACGTAGTCAACCGTGGTTCGAGTTCAAAACCCAGTGGCTTAAACTCACATCAGGCACATATGTGTGCATGCCCCAAAATCCCAAGAGGAGACTGGAAGAGAAAGGACTGTGGCATGGCCATCCCCCCAGGGGAGTGATTTCTCAATTTTTGTCTCTCTCTGTCTCTCTGGCGAGTGCATGTGCCCTATAGCAAAAATCTCTCTCTAAAAATAAATAAATAAATAAAAGCAATACAAAAATATTTTAATACTAAACAACACAAATGTCCAGATTGAAGAAGAAGAATTAGGAAAAACTCAAACCAAGCCACCAGGTTAGAGAGGAGAGCCCAAAGTTTCCAGAAGGAGTGAAAACTGGTCACCTTCAAAGAACTGGGATAAAAAGAAAAAAGGCTCTGAGCTTCTTAATAGTAACACAAAGAGCCTGATGTCAGGGAATAAGACCTTAAGTATTCTAATAATTTCCAACCCAGACACTTTTTTTTTTTTTAAAAAAAGAGATTTTTGCTATAGGACATGTGCACTCACTGGAGAGGCAGTAAAAGACAGAGACAGAAAGTGAGAAATCACCCCCCTCCCCCCGGGGGAAAATGGCCACACAACCCCCTTCTCTATTCTCCTCTCAGGATTTGGGGCATGCATGCACATACGCCTGGTGTGAGTTTCAAGCTGCCGGGTCTGGGACTCAAACCACAGTTGACCATGTGGGAGTCCAGTGCATTAACCACTACACCACCTACTGGCCCATCCCAGATACTTTTATACTTTTATACCCACTGAGCTTTCGATCCAGTGTAAGAGTGGAATGAAGACATTTCAGACACTCTAGCTCAGAAAACCCACCTCACATGGACCTTCTCTCCAAAACTCCCCTAGAAGATGTGTTCCCCTATGAGGGAGAAAAATCAGGAAAGAATTTGTGGGATTCAGGAAACAGAAGGTGCAGCAGAGGAAAGGACAGGGGATAGGCCCCTGAGCTGGGGAGCTGCGTAGTGTTTCTAGAAGGAAGCAAGCAGACAGAAGACCCCAGGAAGCATGCCTCCAGAAGAAAATAAAACAGATGTATTATCTGTTTATATTATTGCTGTAAAGGGAGAACATATAAACATAGTACCCTCTGTGGCTCAGCAGAGAATACTATTTACACAATCACAATAAAGCAAATGCTGAATATTGATTTGATCAGACACTGTGATCTTAGAAGGATGGGAGAAATCTGGTAAGAAATTTAAAACTTCACTTACCAAAATAACTCATTGACCATAATAGAATATTAATAGATCACTTAAAATTTTTTAATAAAAAAGAGATCATTTCAAGTAGGAATGATCTAATGGCTATGTAATAGTCTATCAAATGTATATCCTATAGTTTAATTTAACCAATCCCTAACTGTCAGGCACTTAAATATTTTTGTGTTTTGCTTATTGTTTTTTGTCCTTCGTGTTTTGATAATGCAGGTAACATCTTATGAATGTAGTTTCATTCAGAACAAGGTTGAGTTTCCTTTTGGTCTCCTATGAATGCACCTCACCCCCCAAGAGGCCCTCTGTTCAGCATTAAAATACTTCGAAGCCTACTAATACCAGCATTTTCCTCACAGCCCCAGAGGGCTCACTGGCAGGTTGTGGCTTGCTCATTTTACAGGCGTTAACTAGGGCTGAGAAAGCCTTGTCCAAGGCTACACAACCGGTAAAAGACAGGCCTTCTGCCTCCCAGCACGGGGGTCTGTGTTGTTTCTGTACCTTCCAAAAGCATTAATTTCCCAGTTTTTCTGTTAGTGAATCTCACTGAGTAGCAGCAAGCGACAATTTTCTTATGCCCCACCTGCCTCCTCACCTGTTCCCTTCTCCTCCATCCCTCTTACCCTCTCGCCCCTTTGCCAAGCCTGCCAGACCATGTTTCTATTAACTTCCTAATGGTGCAGTTTCTGGCACCAGGGTGATTGGTTCTTGAACCCTGCCCTGCAACTCCATACCTTCATGGGGCCATAGACCTCGGAGCGGTCAAACATGAGCTTGAAGTAGCTCAGGCTGCTCAGGGCGGCCTGCCAGGGCATGTACTCTGTCTCCTGGTTCAGGAAGAGGGTGTTGTCCAGCGCCAGAGTGACAGGGACCTTTTGGGCACTGGGGACAAACAGAGGGGCCCAAGTAAGCACCCCACGCAGCCCAGCCACATCTTGGAAAGCCCAGCCCAAGCCCTCGAGGATGTTCCTCAACCCTGGGCCCACCATCTCCTCCTCAAACCTGGAGTCCCAGAACCCCAGCTCAAGCATTTGCCATTGGACAAGGAATGACACAGATGCTGACTGGTGTCACAAACAAGGGCCCGCCCTCACGCATTGTTGGTCACATTCTTTTGCTTACTATCCACATTTTACAAATGAGGAAACAGGCTCAGAGAAGCGAATTGACTTGCCCAAGGCCACAGAGCTCACAGGAAAAAGAACTAAGATTCGAAAGGACAAAAAGACTGAGCTGCCAACTCTGCACTCTCTTCTGACTTGCTGGGTACTCCAGGCCTTCCTTCCTACTCCTCAAGCCACCTGTGCACATTTGGTCTACAAATATCCACGTGGACAGGTGACATCACTCATCAGAGAGCTTGCTACCTGACCACAGATGGCAGGTGCTCAGTAAGTGTTCGCGCATCCATGCTGCAACCCTCCTGTCTTGCCCATCCTGATTTTTTGGGCACCACATGATGGCTTGGCACATACCACCCTCAGAGAGAGCTTGGTACCACGAATAAAGTGTGGCTTTGGAGTTGGACAGGTCTGTGTCAGGCTGTCATGGGCAACTGCATGGCCACAGGTGCTCAAACTGAGTGTCAGATTCCTCATCTGTGAAATGGCATGCAGGTTCCCAGGAAGGGGGTACAGGCCACACCGGGAGCCTCCACACAGCCCTGACTCATCACAAACCAGACTGGGTTTTCTGTGGCTAGACCAGGAAGGGGACACGCACCTAGCCAGGTTGAAGGCGTCGTTGATAACCTGTGCCCGATTGATGACTGGGATGACCTAGAAGGGGAGACAGAGCGTGTGAGCTCAGGTTGGGCAGTGGGGGCGGGCTTGCAGTCTGGTGGCCCCTCCTGGGGCAGGAACAGGGTCGGGAGTGGTGGACACCCACCAACGGGTCTGTCTGCAGCTGAGTCTGAATCTTCTTCCAGTTCTCTTCATCGTAGTTCACCTGGTAATACCCCGTCACGTTGAGGTTCAGCAGCACCCACTCATTGGACGTTGTTTGGAACAGCTGGCTCTGGGCTGTTGGGGGGGACCGGAGTGGAGGGTTGCTCAAAGACCACAGGCTGACCCCAAACCTTCCCTCCAGGCCTAACAAGAGCAGCTGCCCCTGCGACCCAGCACCAGCTCATTCTTGAGCTTCCGCCGAGAAGCGGACGGTCAGGGTGAAGAACTGCCAGGTGACCTCGCAGAGCGTGTGCCATCTCTGGACCTCAGGCTGCCCTGCTCCCCAGACTGTGTGGCCAAACCACTGACAGCCACTGGACATCTTCATGGCTGTTTCCCCTGCTCCCACCCCCTCTTCCTACTCCTCCCTCTCTGGGGCTCCTCACATCCCAGGAAACTCCCTTCTCCCTTCTCATCCCATCCACTCTGCACACCTAACACCACTCACCACTTCCCTGGCGCTTAGCAGCCCCTCCTCCCATTTCACCCTCCTCTCATTCTCTTCCATACTTTTTTTTTAGAGAGAGAGATTTTTTTGCTACAGGGCATATGTGCTTGCTGGAAAGACAGAGAAAGAGAGATTTTTTGCTATAGGGCATATGCGCTTACTGGAGAGACACAGAGAGAGAGACTAAGAGACAGAAAGCGAGAAATCATCCCCCAAAGGGGATGGCCATGCAGTAATCCCTTCTCCTCCATTCTCCTCTTGGGATTTTGGGCACACATGCACAAGTGCCCAGCTTGAGTTTCAAGCCACCAGGTCTGGGACTTGAATCATGGTCAACTACATGGGGGTCCAGTGACATAACCATTGGGCAATCTGCTGGCCCCCCCCCATACCACAGGTCAGACTCGGTTGCTGGCCCACCTCCACCTGCTCCAGCCTCATCTCAAAAGCACACTTGAATCCTCACACTCTCTCCTACTTCTGGGTCCCAGCACTTACCATTCCCTCTGCCTGGAATACCTTTCTCAGCTGTACTACCCTGGCATAGTCCTACTTTTTCTCTGTGACTCAGCTCACCTCCTCCAGGAAGTCTTTTTTGACTTTTCTATGAAATTGACTCTTGCTCCTTCGCAGTGCCCTGTCCTCAGGTCCCCTGTACTGTTAAAGCTCTCGATGCAGCTCTGAATTTGTTGTTGTCATAGGGCACGTGCACTCACCAGAGAGAGGGAAAGTGAGAAGGTACCCCCCAGGGGAGATGGCCATGCCACAATCCCTTCTCCTCTTGGGGTTTTGGGCACGCATGCACGCACATGTGCTCAGCATGTTTGTCAAGCTGCAGGATCTGGGATTTGAACCGCACAGCCAGCCGTGTGAGATCCAGTGCCTTAACCTCCATGCCATATATTGGCTCAGCCCTGCAATGTTTTTAACTGCTCGTCTACCTTCCTTTCATCGGTGGCCTCGGTGAGGCAGAGGACAACTGGCCTTGACCTTTTCTTCTCGGTGCCTGGTGGAGTAGGGCTGCTCTTACCATGTGCCAGGCACTATTTCCAGCATTTTAAGTAGATTCTATCCTTTAACCTTCACACAAGCCAAGGGACTAGCTATTGTTCTTAGACCCATCTTATAGATGAGGAAACAGAGACCAGAGAGGGAGGGTAACTGGCCTAGAGCTGCACACAGCCGGGCAGCAGCAGAGTGGAGACTGGAACCAAAGACGCTGGCTTTATTTGTGGAATGAAATAATAAAGGACACCCTCACCGAGGCCTGCCACAATCCTTAAACACGCACCAGGAGCTAGGAGTATGGGGTGGGGACTACGGCCTGCTAGAGCAGGGCTGGGTTACCGTTCTTGACACCCTCCAGCCAGTAGTTCTCCTGATCTCTGCCGTTTCTGATGGAGGAGATGGGTACAATCCACAGGTAGCTGCCGCAAGAGACCCAAAGGCAGGTGGTGAGAGGCGGCAACTCCTGGCTTCCACCAGCCCAGGGCAGTGCTGCTCAGGCCCTCAGTTCTGCCAACTCTGGCCTCAGGCACCCCACACCCCTGCACACACACACCCTAGCCTGAATGGAGTGCTTGTCTGCACCATTGGGGCTGGTCTTGCTGTGTCAGGGGGGCCCATAGGCGCAACCCTACCCCTTGTTGGGACCAATGCCTCACCCGAACTCTGAGGGGCGGGTGACATTGGACTCCGGGTCAAGGAGGAAGTGCTCCTGGGAGATGGTCCCTGTCCTGGTGTCCACGGTGATAACTGGGAATCCCATCTGCAGGATCCAACGGTCCATGATGTTGCGCACAGTGGTGGGCAGCTTGATGGCCGTCTGGTTGTACACAGCCTGTGGGGGGAACCAGAGGGCAATGCCATCGGTGGACCACCCTCTTCAACCCTACCCTTTCAGGGCAGCCCCTGCAGGTGGGAGGCCAGTGCTGGGGTCCCCATCCAGCTCTGCCTCTTCTGGCTACTTGGTGTTTGCTGGGCAAGCCAGGGATTCTCCAGCTCTGGTTCATCCCATGTCAATTAAGCAGACCGAAGTGGCTACCCACTCTGTAGCTCACCCTGAGTGTGTGTGTGTGTGTGTGTGTGTGTGTGTGTGTCTGTCTGTCTGTCAGGGAGGGGCACCAGGATGCCACTCAGTCCTTCTGAACAAGCAAAAAGATGAGAAGGAAGAGGGGACAGAAATGAGGGAGAACCAGTATTTGGTGCTGTGTCACTCCCAAGGGGTATGAAGGAAATGCACCAGACCAGGGTCTGAAGGGACTGGCTTAGGGGTGGTGTCACTGTCTTTTTTCACACATATGCATTGCTTTCATAATACTAACATCTGTTTATAACTGAAAAAAGAAAATGCCTCAGAACAGAGCAAAAGAGAAGGGCTGAAGCTGAGGGGAGGTCAGCTCCTGGGGGCTGCAAGTGGCGCTTAGTTACAAAGGGAGTAAGGGAGCTGGAGGGGCTTGGGCACTGGGGAGTGAGGGTGGCTGGACAAGAGGCCTGAGCAGGGGAATAAGGGCTCAGGAGACTGGTGAGGACAGGTGGGGGGGGTGGTGAGGAGGAGGGTTGCTCCAGTTCCTGCAGCTCTAGGAGCTGGGCAGGGTGGAGCAGGGAGGATGGCCTCTGGGGAAGGCAGGAGAATGCGGGTGGCTGGGGGAGGGTCTGCCCGGGTGGGTGTTGACAGGAATGCGAGGGGGACAGCAGGTCAGAGTTTGTGCTGAGGGTGGTGCTGTGTGCAAAGGCTGCTGGGAGGGGCCCGGGGCACAGGGCAGCCAGAGTGCTGAGTAGGGTGAATGCCTGGCTCCAAAGTTCCAGGCGGGGCAGGTTTCCCAAGAGGAAGCGACTCCGAGCTGCCGTCTCCCCCATCACAGAGCTGGCTACAGCGTAAGGGGGCACTGCTGGCTGGGGGTCTTGACCCCAGCTTTCATAACTTCCTCTTTCAAGGAGCTATGGCTGCACCCATTTTACAGATGAGTAACCAAGGTTCCAGATGACCTGCCTGGGCCGGCAGGCAGTAGAGCAAGGCACGTTCTTACACATGTGCTCTCCCCAGGGGCTTTCGGCATCTCAGGACCCTGGAAAGAAGGCTTCAGAGGCTGGTTGTTACTGACCTTCTGCAGGTGCTCCCACAGGTCCAGGTATATGGTGTTCTGGTAGGCAAAGGTGTGGAGGTAGGACTGTGGAGAGACAGGCACAGTGAAGGCAGAGCTGGTGCCCCCCAGCTCCACCTCTATGGTTGCCAGGGCTTGAGGACAAGGGGCAGGGCTGTAGGAAACCCCCCCGCGGCTGGCCAAGGGACACAGTACTCACTGCCAGGCCCTGCTTGAACAGGTCCTCAGTCAGGAAGCTGGAGAGCATCCTGAGGACGGAGGCGCCCTGTGGAGAGGGAGGGGGCTTAGAATTCTGCACTGAGACACCAGGACCCTGTGCCCACAGCGGGCTGGTCAGAGCCCCCCTCCCTATGCCCACTGCTGTCTCAGGACCAGCGTGGAGCCTGGGGCAGTACCTTGCTGTAGGAGATGGAGTCAAACAGCTCGCTGATCTGGGCCGGCGTGTTGATCTCCTCGGCGGGGGTGGACAGCGGGTGAGAGGAGGCCAGTGCGTCCACGGCCATCACTCGGTACACGTCATTCAGCACCATGAGGTCTTTCTGCAAATCCCTGATAGCCCTCAGGAGGCTGGTCTGGGAAGGGGCGACCCGAGTCTTCCTCCACCGCACCCCTACCCAGGGCAGCAGCTCACCAGGTTCCAGGTGGGCTCTGCGTAGTCGGCACCCAGGTACTCCACGTAGGAGGCAAAACCCTCATTCAGCCAGAGGTCGTTCCACCACTCCACGGTCACCAGGTTCCCGAACCACTGTGGGAGTGTGGGGGAGCTGCCAGTCACATAGGCCTCGGGTCACAACAGTAGCCAGAACTACCCTATCTTGGGTACCAGCCACCTGCCAGGCACAGGCTGGGGACCTTCGCGACATCACCATGACTCCTCCCCGCTACCCTGCCAGATGGCACCCTCATCCCTCTGCACTTCCCCAGTCGGGAGGTTACCTGGTGGGCCAGCTCATGAGCTATCACGGTGACCACCCGCTCCTTGTTGCTACTGGAGGAGGACAGCGGGTCGAACAGCAGAGAGTTCTCCCGGTAGGTCACCAGCCCCCAATTCTCCATGGCTCCGGCATTGAAGTCGGGCAGGCCAATCTGGTCTGGGGAGGTGAGACCATTGGCAAGATGGGCTCGAGTGTGAAGCCCCAGCCACCACCTCCCTTAAGGCCCCTCACTCACCAGATTTTTGTAGTGGGTAGGGCGTGTCATAGTGTCTGGCAAAGAAGTCTAGGATGGGGCCTGTCACATTCAGGGCATAGGCACCGTGGCCCTCCTGGATGGCACTGGGCCGGGCCCAGATCCGGATCTGCCAGGTGGGTGGGAGTGGGTCAGGGACCCTCTTGGGTCCTGGTGCAGGTGAGTAGAACCTAGTGCACTAATGGGCTGGGGGATCCCCAGTGGGCCCGGGCCAGGAAACCAACTAGGCCTGATCAGCAGAGGAGAGGGACTGGGGGCTCTGAGGGGCTTTTGGTCCTGTGGAGGGACCTTTGAGGAAAAATAACAGTCATAACCACCATCTATCTGGCACCCGTGGGTCAGAAACTCCCTTCATGAAAAGGAATCAATATGCTCATTTTTCAGATGTAGAGACTGAGGCTCAGAGAGCCTAAGACATTTGCCCGAGATCACTCAGAGCTGGGATTCGAATGCTGGCCTAACAATTTGGAAGGTGGTACAGGGATGAGGACAACAGGACAACTCAAGTCAAGGCCACAGTGGACAAAGAACAAGTGGGCACAGCTTCGTACCAAGACATTGTTATCAGACTCCATCGACACGTTCTCAAACTCGCTGACAATGTAGGCCAGCAGGTAGGTGGACATCTTTGGCGTGGTTTGGAACTCGGTGACAACCCAATTGGGGTCTTCCGGTAATGGAACGCCGGTGGGATCTGGGTACGGAGCATAAGATCACGTGTGGAGGCACCCTCTCTTCTCCCCTGCACCCCAGTCCCGGGTGCGTGCTCCCCCAGGCTGCATGGCCCCAGGCCTCACCTTTGGGAAGCATGTTGGACAGGGCCTTGAGCTCTTTGGGGTGGACGAGTGTGATGTTAAAGGTGGCCTTCATGGCCGGCTCGTCAAAGCACGGGAAGGATTTCCGGGCGTCTGCAGCCTGCATTTGTGTCGTGGCCACCACCCTGCCCAAACCAAGGCATTAGAGACTGCCAGGATGGGCAGGGTTGGGACTTTGAGGTGTTCCTGAGTGTGCAGGGGAAGGGGTGCAAGGAAGGTTGTTCTAGCCTAAGCCCCACCCCATCAGCCTCCTCCAGGCAGCCTCAGACCTCCGACAGGCCAATGGACCCCAGGAGACCAAAGTCAAAGTCCTGGCAGGCCTCGCCCCTGTATGAGCTGGGGTACCTCTGGAAAGGTCCTCTCCTCTGAGCCTCAGATTTTCTGTCTGTTCAGGGGAAATTCTCGTCCAGAGTCTCTGACTCCCCAGTGTGGGAGGGAGGCCCCTCTGCTTTGTCATATTGGAACATGGCTATTCTCCAGGCAGCCGTAGAGGAAGTGATGGGCTAGCCAAAGGCTCCAGAAGGTTCAGAGGCCCTAAACCCAGACCCTTTCTCAGCCCCCAGGATCGGCCCCACCAGGCAGAGCTGGTCCGCACTTACTTTTTGACGTCACCGTCCATGTACTCGCTACGGTAGAAGCCTGCCAGGTCGTCAGCCAGCTCCCCCACGAACTGGCTATCCATCTCATACTGGCTGCCTTTCACCAGAGAGCCCTTGAGGTGCACTACCAGGTACTCGGTGGGCTCTATCAGCTCAGTCCTGTCGATGGCAGGGGGCTGGGAGCCCCCCACGCCCCGTAGGACCACTCTGTGCCCTTCGATGTTGGTGTAGTTGAGCTTTTTGCTATGGATGATGATAACATCGGTGGCCTCTGCGCAGGTAAAGCGGACAGTGCTTGAGCCCTCGAAGACATAGAGGCCTGCACTGTTGGGGGTGAGGTAGGGCCTCAGCCTCACACTGTAGGATTCGGGGAGCAGAGTCTTGGGTAGGCGGTATCGGTTCCACGGTTTGCTTTGGTCCAAGGTGGTGGCTGCGGTGGTCGAGGGTGTCGTGGGGGCCACTGTGTTGCTCTGAGCGTTCTTGTTCTTCTCCTGGGAGTACACCACGGACAGGGCGATGATGGTGCAAAGAGCTGCCACACCCAGCAAGATGCCCAGGATGCCCAGGGGCTTGGAAATGTAGAAGCCCTTGGCCATGGTGAGGGTGGGCAGGGAGCGTGGGGTGGCTCAGGAGAGGCAGGGAACGGGGCAGCCTCGGGCCAGGCTTATATCCCCGAGAGGGAGGAGCCTCAGTGCCAGCAGACTGGGCAAAAATTAACCAGGGCTCAGACAGGCAAAGGTCACCGGGCTGGTCAGGAGCACGCTGGAGAGGAGGCCCAGGGACGGTGCACGGAGCGCGGCTGCTCCGGGGTTCCTGCTGGGAGCAAAGAGTGTCCAGTTACAGGCTGCAGGCAGCCTGGGAGCCAGGCCTAAGAGCTGAAGGGCAGGCTGCAGGCTGCAGGCTGCGGGCCCAGAGGGTAGAGGGGATGGCCAGGTGGCATTGATCTGCCAGGAAGCTGAGATGGTGGGAACAGCAGCAGGATCAAAGGTGGAGTTGGGCAAGGACTTCCCAGGGACCAGAGGTAGGAAGTGCATGGAGAAGAGGAAGTTGGTTCCCAGCTCCTGTCAAGAACATGCTGGGTCACCCTGTGGGCTGGGTCTCTGGAAAGATGCCAGGGGCTCCTAGTGACACCATGCCAACCTCCTGTGCATTCTTCCAGAGCAGGGAGTTCTTCCAGGTTCCCCTCCCTTTCCCCTCCTGCCAAATACTTTTCCCTCAATTACCGATTTACTGAATAAAGTGAAGTGAGTCGGTTTATCTTTAAAAAAAAAATGGTAAGGGGACTAGGGGAGTCTTCCCCTTGGCTCAGCTCTGACTTAACCTTTCTGGACCTCTTTCCTCGTAAATAAATGACAATACGACAGTATTTACCTCTCAGATTTGTTGAACAGATTTAACGAGAAAACATATTAACCGCCGCGTGGTAGACCCTAGCAGTCATTCCCTTCTTGCTCGCCTGGCTCTCCGCCACTGCCTCATTTTCTACCTTTGGTAGAAATGAAGATGTTCTTTATCAGGCAGTAAAACCTGGCCTTACAGGAAAGGTGTTCGCTATCCCCCTTCCCACCCGCCAGCTCAGACCTCAAGGGCACCTGACCCTCACCCCCAAACCCAATTCACCCTTAACTGGATGTCCTTGGTCAAAGTTCATCATGTGTGGATACAGCTGCATGCTCCCCTGACTCCCCACTTTTACTCAGGCTTCTGCAAACCAGTTCATCACGCAAACTGGACCACTGTATGCCACTGCTTACAGCTTCCTTTTGTTTGTAACATCCAGATTAGACCTTCTAAAGGGACTACAAGTCTAGGTGTGGTCAGCCTGCCCTTTACCCAGGGTCATTTCTACCACGCTCCTCTCGGTGGCAGTATTCTAGTCACTTTGGCCTTCATCCAGTACCTCTACCCCGGGGCCTTTGTACATGCTGTTCCCTCTACCTGGGCTGTCTTTCCTCTCCTCTGGCCCTGATTAATCTCTATTTTGCCTTCGTCTTTCTCCAAGAAGTCACCCCGACCTCCCTGACTAGGTCAAGTTCTAGGAGCCCCACAAACCTCTTCTTCACAGCCCTAGAACTTAGCAAAGTTTTCTATTTGATCTATGTGGTGCCAACTTGAATCCTGGACTCTCTCATGACAGCAGGCCCTTGGCTGCTTCTGTGCACCTGCACTTCATGGCGGCCGGCACAACAGAGGTGCTGGATGCCTATCTGGGGAGTGAATGCTCGCATGCACGAATGGACAAGGTAGTACAAGGTAGTCCAGGAAAAGCTCCTCGCTGCCCCAGAACTGTCTACCTCCTCCAAACACGGGAGACAGGTAGGACTCTCGTTAGGCCTGGTTTCTCAGGGTCACATGCCTGTCTGCTCCCCTCGGCTTGTCTTCCCCTCGATGGCCTCATTCAACTGCTGCCCGCCGTTGCCCCGAGCCTGCATGAAAGCTTGTTAGATAAATGCATGCGTTAATGGAATGCACACATCCATGAAGTCATTCAGGCATGAGTGCAAGAGGGACTGACTGCCACCTTTTGCCTGGCCTGCAGAGTCTGGGTCTGAGCGCAGGGCCTTTGGGGAATCCTGGGTGCTCACTTTTCAAACTGGGGTGCTCTGAGTCCTTGTCATCTCCCCTTTCTCTCTAGAGACCAGCCTCTGGGTCTTAGTCTGGGACCAGTGTGGACTTCCCCCTCCAGTGATCAGTGGCACACCATCAGGTCTGGGCTGATGGCCAAGGGGCACTAGCCAAGTGTCCAGGGGAGGGCTCCAGCTTGGGTAGGGGAGAGAGGGAACAGCTGCTCCCCAGGGGGCGCAGCATACACTCGTCTCTGTTCACCAGCATAGAGTCCACCCAGGGAGGCCACCTTTCCAGACCCCTGTAGGCTGGCCCTGAGGGGTCATGAGTCTCCCTCAGTGGCATCTCATTGTGTCCCTGACTGGGCTTACAGCCCCTCCCACCTATGCCACAGAAAAATCCACAAGTCTGCTTGGTTTAATCCCATCTCCAAACAAAGAAGGAGGTCCTGCCTGGCCCACTGTGGGCTCTTCCTGTTTACTTTGGACATGGACCACAGGCCCAGCTGGCTGGAGTCTTTGCTGTCTTGGAAAGGGGCTCTGGTCTTCCAAGTTGGTGCAGGAGGCAGCCCAAAGTCAGCCCTATGAGAGGCCCTGCTCTGGGCCCTAGGCCAGTCCTGGCTGGGATGCAGAGGGGTGCATGCTTTGCACCTCCGCTCTTGGGAGTACAGAGAAGGGTCCCCCCCTCCAGTCTCCTGCTGCAATCCAGGCCTGGCCACCTCCACGCCTCATTGGGCAGTCACTCATCCCCTCCAGCACATCTCAGCAGACGGATCCTCCCCTCCCAAGAGTGTTGGTGCGTGTAACTCTCCCACTGAACCCTGGTCCCCAGCTCCTCACTGCCTGAGGGATGAATCTTTAATTCTGGCTTGGGCTTCAAGACCTTCTGTGAACTTGACCTTCCGGCCTCTCTTTCCACTGCCCACTGTGGTTCCAGCTGCTAGTATTTCTCCAAACCCTGTGGGCTTTTTCATCCCTCTGTGGAGGATCATCTCCTCTCTGCTGCCAGGAACGCCTTTCTTCTCGCTCCTGTCAAACTCTTATTTATCCTTCAAAACCCAGCTCAAATGGCATTGCCTGGTCATGCATGACAGCCTCTCTCCCCTCTGTGCTTCTCCGGCCTGCTGTTCATGTTTCTTACATGGCGCTTATAGAAGGCCAACTACGTGCTCAAAAGCCTGGCACTCGACCTAAGGCCCTGTGGCTCTGTACACCCCTCTCTGCCTAGTGCAGGGCAGGAGCCTCATACACACTGCCCAAATGCACGGCCACATCCACAGGTCTGGCCTACAGGTCCGGTGCAATCCAGCCCCTGCAACTTTTCTGCTCTCACCTCCAGCCCTTTCCCCATGACCATCTGTGTCCCACCCCAGTGGCCTTTTTTGGTTCCTTGAGTCCCCTCTAGTCTTTCCTCCTTCAACTCTTCTTGTCTCCTCCCACAAAACACACACACACACACACACACACACACACACAAGTCCTTAAGCTGGAGCGTTTCCTGCCTTTTCCTCACCTCTAGCCCATCTGTTTCACAGGCTCATTTCTGGGTGCTGCTCCAGGCAAGCCCCCCATCACCTCCACACTGGGCACGACACCCACACAGAGCAGACAACGCATGCGTGTGGAATAGGTGCATCAGTATGAAGGACGGCAGTGTAATTCAAACCCTCCATCTTAGGACAGTTCCAGCCCTCCACGCCACACTCTCCATCCTGGGCACGCACAACCACCTTTGTGATCCTCTGGACGTTATTTACTTCATATTTTTCTTTACATCAGTTCACTTTTTCACCTAGCCTCCTAAGCAATAATGACTGGGACATCATGGCTAGATATGTTGTTAGGTATTTTTTTTAATTACTTATGTATCTATTATTATTATTTTTTAAGTTTTGCTATAGGGCACAAGTGCTCACCAGAGAGAGAGGACAGAGAGAAAGCAAGCCACCAGGTCCAGGAATTAAACTGGGGTCACCATGTGGGAGTCCAGCGCCCTAACCACCATGCCACCTGCTGGCATGTTATGTATTTTTTCTGATACACATTTCAGTTCATGACTATTGGTGTAAAAACTGTCAACATCGCCCTTAAAATAGTCTTACACAGCTGCACCCACGTTGGGGACCGTTGCGCCATCCTGTATGATTTCGGGGTAGCGTCATGGGGGGCTACCTTTAGAGCAGGATCTTTCTGTAGGTGACACACACATTTCTTTTGCTGTTACTCTCTTGAAGGGCTGAGACCAAGGGCCCCAGCCCATCGAAATCAAAGCAGCCCTTCTATGGGTTTGGACACTTCTCTGCCTCTGTTTTCATCCAGAGAATGAAAGTTCTGGGACCAGCATATGACCTAATGGTTACTTCGCTGGACTCCCACGTAGTCGACCACAGTTCGAGTCCTGGACTCAGCGGCTTGAAACTCACGCCGGGCAAGTGTGCATGCATGCCCAAGATCCTGAGACAGGAATAGAGAAGGGATTGTAGCCTGGCCATTCCGCCTGGGGGATGATTTCTTGCTTTCTGTCTCTCTAGAGAGTGCATGCTCACTATAGCAAACATCTCTTTAAAAAAAAAAATTAAGTTTTTCTAAACAAAAAACAAAACCAAACCACAACCACATTATGGTTGATAATGATCACATAGAAGACACCCACTGGGGACCGGCAGGTGGTATGCTGGTTAAGGGCGCTGGACTTCCACATGGCCAACTGCAGTTCAAGTCCTGGACCTGGCGGCTTACCTTCTCACTTTTTCTCTCGCACTCACTCTGTCTCACTCTATCCCTCTCTAGTTAAATTAAAATAAATAAATGGATAAAGTTAAATAAAATAATTTTAAAAAAAGACATTTTAGAAAAAGTCACCCACGGAATGGGAAGAGGCTGCTTCATTTATATCTGGGGTACCAGATGCTTTCCATGTAAACATGAGGGGACCCTGGGTGGGGAGGGGCTGTGGCTGGCAGAACCCAGGGCAGGTAGTCAGGAAGTCAGGAGCCTGCTGTGACCCAGCCCACCTCCCAGAGCACGGCTGTGTAAGACTATTTTAAGGGTAATGTAGACAGTTTTTACATCAGTAGTCATGAACTGAAATGTGTATCTGAAAAAATACATAACATGCCAGCAGGTGGCATGGTGGTTAGGGCGCTGGACTCCCACATGGTTGACCATGGTAGGGCTCCCTGTCCACTCCACCTTAGGGCATACCCTGAGTGCACTGTCCACTCTGATGGAAAAGGGAGTAGGGGTGCAAGGTGAGCTCGCTCTGGCCCTTCTCCACCCACAGATGCTTCAGGCTGGACCTGGGCCAGCCCCTAGGGTGTGTCCTCTGGGAACCTTGGCCACTGTCCATCCTGAAAGCCTCAGAAGAAGCCTTGATAGAAATCAGCTCCCATCAGCCTCTGCAGCCCAGTGCAGGGCACTCAGGCGGGAAGGAGCAGGGGGGTCCTCGCAGGGGGTGGGGAGGTACACAGGTCAGCAAAGGGCTGTGCTGGACTATAGATCTTGCCTGGCAACTCCTATCTGTGTAACCGAACATCTTCGATGTGTCCTACCAGGACAATCACTGTCATTTGGCAAAAAGGAAACTGAGACTCAGAGGTTAAGTGACTTGCCCAAGGTCACACAGCTAGTCAATGGTAGTTTCTGCAAGTGTAACTACATTCTAAAATCCTCTTCCCATACAGCTCCCCCCCTGCCCCCAACAAAATTTCTACTGTGGGAGCGTCCATGAGAATTAAAGCCCACAGGAAGAGACATAAGCTCCTTTAGCCAGACCAGATATTTAACCAGGACTAGGGCTAGTTTTGGGAAATGGAATTCTTGTCCACTTCCCAGTTGGAATCACAGGAGCTGCTACTGATACAGGCTTGTGGAGGACTCTGGCCCTGCCTGCAATTGGCTAGGGCCACTGTAGGGCCTCTAGTGACAGAAGTGCAGGACTAGGCCCAGGCTGGGGGTGGATGGTGGACGAGGCCAAAGTGGATGGGTGCACCCAGGGCACAGCATGGCAGCCAGCACACTTGTCCATGCCAACCTCTAGGCCTTTTGAATCGCCCCCAGCACAAGGTCCCAGATTTTCCACCAGAGCTGCAACCCCAGGAACTGGGCCCCATTCCAATACCTCAGTCTCTTCCCAAGCAGAAACCCAGTCTACCGCATCAGAGCGCCAGGCAATACAATTCCTGAAGCAAAGGGGCTGAAAGCCTTAGCTTAAGGGATGTCCAGAGATAAAGAGCTGGTGCCCCACTGGTTAGGAAAGTCTGGGGGAAGTTCCAGGCAGGGCTGGGGGGCCTCAAACAGCAGATCTGTTTCCGCATATGAGAAATGGGAGCAGCTCTCTGGCAGCCCCCTTGTGCTCACAGCCCAGCCCTGGAGCCCAGGACTCCACAGAGGTGGGCTAGAGTGGGTGTGGCTTGGGCCCGGGAGCCCCCCAGGGGTTAGGACATCAGCCCTCTCTCCTCTCCACAGCTCCCCTGCATTATGGGGCCAGGCTTCCTGTGGAATGGAGGCCCTCCCCCACCTTCTCCTGCCTACCCCTAGCCCACAGGCACCTCCCTTTTAGAACAGAAGCCTCAGGGAGCCACCTGGTCCAGGCTTCCCCTTTCGCAGGTGAATTAACCAAGGCCCAGGAAGGTCTACTGCGTTCAAAGACTGGGGGACTAAGCTATCGATAGGACTTGGGTGATCAGACTGAGACCAGAGCTCTGACCATCCAACCAACTCGCCCGGCTCTGCGGCCCCGGGTTTGGGGGAAAAGGGGCATTCGCAGACGCAGACGCACCTCCTCCCGCCAGTCCACCAGAGCTTTCCCCGCCCGTTGCAATGCTGAGGATTATAGAGGTGTCCAGGCAAGGCCCTTATCTGGAGGATCCCTCCCCAGAACAACTGCGGGTTACAATGGCAACCTCCATCTGTCTGGGCTGCTCCGGAGGAAGGGCTCTAGAGCAGGCTCCGTAACCCCTAAATCTCGGTCCCCTCGTCGCATAACTGGCATATTGATGGGGTTGTAGGAACCAGGGAGTCCGTGATTATCAAATGGGCGTTTAAACCAAGAATTCCCTTTCATCTTCACTGAAGGCTTGTGTGGAGGGCTTCGGAGCGCGCCCGTGGTTCGGATCCCAGCCTCGAACGCTGGCCTGCGCCTCCTCTGGGAGCTGCATAGAGACCCCAAGCGCTGCCAAAAAGTCCTTTCGTCTTTGACTCCGCCCCACCGACTCGGGACGCAGCTCGCAGCGCAGCGCCCGCAGTCCCCCGGGCGCGCGCCTCTCGTCCCATGCCAGTCTCTCCAGCTGTCCTCACCACCACCATCACCCCCCACCTCTGCGCCAGTGCTCAGCCTGCTCTTCCCCACCCTGGAGACCACCTTCCCAGGTGGGAGGCCCTCTGACCCGCTGCGGGGACCCCTTGGCCACGAGATGTTAGTGCAAGTTGGCGGAAAGGACTCTCTGCTTTCCCTGCCCCTCGGTTTACCCATCCGAGAAGGGGAACGTCGGCGGCAGAGCCGGGCTCTTTGCATGCGCCATGCCTCGAGGTCCCTCGCTCCCTCCCACCTCCGCCGGCCCAACTCCCCGGAAGCCCCCGCCGCATCCCTGCAACCCCTCTCCTACCCCGCTTGCTTGCCTAGGGCGTACGACCCTAGCGGGCTCCGAGCCTCCTCCCAGGAACTGAGCGCGGCGGGCTACCTCGGCCACTGCCCCACCAGGACTGGACTCCTCCTTTCCCGTTTTTTTTTTTTTTAAAGGGAAGTAACCTGACCCGCCACTACTCCTCCCGGATTAACCCCTAGCAGGCCGCCCCTCCGCAGCTCCGCCCGGACTCCTCCCCTGCCCTCCCGCCAGCGCGCCCGCATCCCCCAGAGGCTAGGGTGGAAAGGCTGCTCCTCCGACGGCCGGTCCCGCAGGGACTGGGCTCGCTCTGCGGTTCCTGGTCTCCTGCATCCCCCGACCGAGCCCCGGAGCCCCCCGGTCGTCGCAGTCCCAGGGACCTTCCCTCCACATCTGGACGGCATCTGCCACAGGGGGAGGGGCGCAAAACCGCGCACCGCGTGTCTCTCGGGAATCTCGCTCATCCAGAAAGAGACATTCCCGCATGGTCTGGCCATGGATGTTCAGATAACGGAACCTCCCCAGGCCATACTTAAACTTTCTCAATACCTAGGGATCGCCACTAAGAAGGCAGGGAAGCAGAAGAGCCTTAGAGAAAAAGAAGCGAATCTGGAGTATGTGCTTCTCATTCGGATTCTGCTTCCAGAGGCTGTGCGCCCTCGCGCAAGATACTCCCCCTCTCTGGGCATCTTTTTACTGTACAGTACTAGATGATGTTTGTATTAGTTTGTTATGGCTGCTATAACAAATTAACACAAGCTTAACACAAATTTATTATCTCACGGTTTGTAAATCAGAGGTCTCATGGACTAAAAGCAAAGGTGTGGATGGGATACATTTTCTCCTGGAGGCGCTCAGGGAGGATCCCTTTCGCTGCCTTTTTCTAGCTTCCGGAGACTGCCCACATTCCCTGGCTGGTGGCTTCCTTCCTTTACAGCTCCAATGGCCTGCCCAGCCTCTCATGCTGCCGATTCCACCTCCTGCTTCTACATTAGGCACCCTTTTGATTATGCTGGGTCTACCCAGATAAAGCAACCTCCTGCAAGTTTAATCTTGCCACAGATATCAAAGTAGTCTCAGATACCGAGTATTCAGTGCAGATCATACCACAATATTGAAGATGATTTCCTAAATCTCAGATTCAGAAGCAAATTTAGGATGATCTAATCTACTCAGCGCTTCTTGATCCATTTCTGGGCTCTGTGGGACAGGTTAGCCTGGGCTGCAAGGTCTGGATTTGTGGTTTTTTGACTATTGTGTTGTTGTTGTTGTTTTTTGCTTGTTTTGGAGTTTGTTCGTTTATAAGGCAGAGGGTGCATGTGCTTGCAGAGACATCGAGCAAGAGCAAGAGCGAGAGAGCGAGAGACAGCGAGAGAGAGAAAGAGGAAGCACTCTCCCCCAAATGGGGCACAGCCATGCCTCAGTTCCTTCTCCATTTCTTTATCATATCGGGATTTGGGGCATTTGTGTACGTGTGCCTACCATGTTTACCATGCTGCTGAGGTCAGGACTCCACACTGTGTGGTCAGCCATATGGGATCTGGTTCCCTTAGTCACGAGGCCATGGGACCGGCCCAGCTGTATATTATCATCACACTTGCACTTGCTTCTTTGGAAACTGCCCTGTGGATCAAGATGCCTCAAAGTCATAGCCTTGTTTCCCCTTCCTAATCTGCTGCTGTGATCTCAAAAAAACAAGTGACAAATGTAGTAGGGAGGCGCTGAGTGAGACCTGAGGGGTTGTTCTGGGTCCTCTCCCTCCCACTCCAGGCTCAGGTCTGCCCAATCCTCTCCTTCACAGCTGCCATAATCTCTGTAGCTGACAAATCAAGGAAATACTAAGTCAGGCCAGGAGAGAAGCTTCCACCCTGTGTCTCTGCCTCGGACTGAGTGGACATGACAGCCAGCTGTGGCAGAACTGCAGCCTGGCTTTCTGGAGGGCAGTTCGAGGATAGGAAGGAAGATCGTTTTCAGGAATTTAGCCTACAGAAATAGAATATTTATGTATAGTCTTTTAGAAATACTGGACAATCAGAAATAGCCTAAATATGAGGCCAGTAGGTGGTGTGGTGGTTAAGGGTGCTGACTCCCACATGGCCGACTGCGGTTGAGTCCCAGACCTGGTGGCTTACTTTCTCTCTCTCTCTCTCTCTCTCTCTCTCTCTCTCTCTCTCTCTCTCTCTCTTTCTCTGTCCCTCTCTAGTAAAATTATAACAAAAAAAAAATTAGGGGCCAGCAGATGGCATGGTGGTTAAGGTGCTGGACATTCCCACATGGCCAACCACGGTTCAAGTCCTAGACCTGGTGGCTTCTTCACTTTCCCTCTCTCTCTCTGCGTATCTCTCTCTGGTCAAATTAAAATAAATGAATGAATAAATAAAATTAAATAAATAATTTAATAAAAAATAAATGATTAAAAAATAAATTTAAATAATTCTTTTAAAAAAGTCTTAAAAAAAAAGAGAAATAGTCTAAATGTTCAGCAATAGGGGAATGGTAAAATAAATGATAGTTCTCCCATGTGATGAAATATGATACCACTATTAAGAATCATTTTACAACTCTCAGTGAAATCATGGAAAGACACACAAACTCACTGTGGAAAGGCCTTTTTTTTTTCTTTATCCAGAAGACATGTGTGTTCACCAAAGAGACGATGGAGAGGGAGAGAGAGGAGGAAAAGAGAAAGAGAGAAAGTACCCCCTAGTGGGGCATGGTCATGCTGCAATCCTTTCTCTTCCATCTCTCTATTCTATCATGATCTGGGGCATGTACACGCACCCCCGCCCCCAGCGTGTTTTTCAAGCCACCAGGGCCAAGATTTGAACAGTGCAGTCAGCCATGTGGGATCTGGCTCCTTAAACACTAGGCTGTGGAGATGGGCCCAGTGAAAAGCCCTTTAAAAGTATCATTTTAAAAACCTGAAGCTTCTGGACCAGTAGATGGGGTAATGGTTACCTTGCTGGACTCACACATTGTCGACCATGGTTCGAGTCCTGGATCCGGCAGCTTCAAACTCATGTTGGGTGTGTGCACGCATGCCCAAGATCTCAAGAGGAGAATGGAGGAGAAGGGATTGGGGCATGACCGTCCTCCCTGGGGGGGTGACTTCTCACCTTCTGTCTGTCTCTCCAGAGAGCGCACACACCCTATAGTAAAAGTCTCTCTCTTAAAAACAAAACAAAACAAAACTGTAAACTTCAAAAGAAGAGATTTGACTACATAAAAAATTAAAATGACTGCATTGTGAAAACCATCACAGCAAAGTTAAAAGAAAAACTATAAGATGGGGAAAAAAAACACAACTCATAATGTGGGTAAGGACTGATTTCCCTAATATATAAAGAGCTTCCACAAATGACTTACAAATGAGCCAGCAATGACTCAAATCCAGGGTAGGGAATTGGAAAAGGGCATGAAGATAACAGGAAAATAAAATTCAAATAGGAACATAAATACATAAAGATGCTCAATAACTCTCTTAACAAGATTAATAGGGACTGGATAGTGGTGCGGTAGTAAAACCCTATGCTCTTTGAGGCTGACCTACATGGGATGGCTCCATGTTTGTTTCCAGAGATCTCCCTGAGTACACTGGGCACCTGTGTGCCCATGATCCAGGGCTGGCTGGGGCTGGGACTGCTGCATCCCTCTCTCTCTCTCTTTCTCTGTCTCCCATGGAAAAAATAAAGAAGCATAAAAATGATTAATGAAAAGTGTAACTACAAAAGATATCAGGCCATGGGCTAGCAGGTGGCATGGAGGTTAAGGCAGCTGGATCCCACATAGCCAGCTCTGCGAACCACGTGCTGAACCCAGTGGCTTGAAAATCACACCAGGTGCATGTGCATGTCTGTCTAAAATTCCAAGAGGAGAATGGAGAAGCAATTGCAGCATGACCATCCCCTCTAAGGGGTGATTTTTCATTCCTCCCCACCTCTGGTAAGCACATGTGCTCTTATAATAACAACAACAAAAACTAAAAAAAAAAAAAAAAGAAGAAGAAGAAAAAAAAGATTGAGCTGGCCCCATGGTCTGGTGGTTAAGGCAACTAGATCCCACATGACTGACTTTGCAGTTTGAGTCCTGGCTCTGGAGACTTGAGACACGTGCAGGGCATGTATGTATGCATGCCCCCGAACTCAACAGGATGAAGAGATGGAGAAGGGATTGTGGTATGATCATGCTCCATAGTGGGTGCTCTCTCCCTCACCCTCTCAGACTCCCTGATCAGAGAGCACTTATCAGATCAGCAAAGATAAAGAGAAGTTTGGAAACACTCCACTCCGTCTGCACAGGCAGGAGGAAAACAGGCACCTCTTACATTGCTGGTTGGTGTATAAACTGATTCAGCCTCACTAGAGGGGATTTGGCAATGTTTATCAAACATACAAACACATATCCCCTTTGACTCAGCACTTACTTCTAGAAGTTTATCACAAATATAAACTCACCCATTCGTGACATGATGAATATATAAGGCTCTTTACTGCACATTGCTTGTAGCCACAATAACCTAATTGTCCGCCAGTAGATATGGGATAAATGAACTATTATTATATACTCATGCAATGGTGTATATATACAGCTATGAAAAAAAGGGGAAGCATTTTTTTACAAAACAATCTCCCAAGATATGTTGTTAAATAATAAAAGCCAGATGCGATCAATGTTCAAGTATGAGTAAGCTATATAAATTCTGTAGGTGAGAGGTAACCTTACAAACCATGAGACTCTGGCTGCTTGAAGATGTCACTGCTTTTTAGAAATTGGACTAATGCCTATGGTTATCATCTTTTACCATTTCAACATGATCTTTTTAAATAAAAAACTTGGTCCACCACCTATATTTATGAACTCTTTGGGTGGGAAAAAGGAGCTTTCCCAGATTTTAAATGTGTAATAAAATTACTTTTTTAAAAATTTTGCGGGGGACCGGCAGGTGGTGTGGTGGTTAAAGTGCTGGACACTCCCACATGGCACACACCCTATAGGAAAAACCTCTCTTAAAAAAAAAGAGAGAGAAAGGTCCTACAGGTGTTTGTTTTTTTGTTTGTTTGTTTTGTTTTGAGAGATTTTTACTACAGGGCACATGGGCATGCACTCACTGGAGAGACAAAAAGTGAGACATCACCCCCATGGAGATGGCCACACCCCAATCCCTTCTCCTCCATTCTCCTCTCGGAATTT
Organism: Tupaia tana; assembly: GCA_026018925.1. Lineage (NCBI taxonomy): Eukaryota > Metazoa > Chordata > Mammalia > Scandentia > Tupaiidae > Tupaia > Tupaia tana. Next base: position 9,428,189 of record JAKSZU010000028.1, on the reverse strand, counting down.
CGGGCACACACGTGCGCACATGCACCCAGCATGAGTTTCAAGCCTCTGGGTCCAGGAGTCTATCCATAGTTGGTCATGTGGGAGTACAGCAATGTATTCATTACACCATCTGCTGATCCCACTACAGGTGTTTTTCAAAAAGCAAAGACAGGGACCAGCAGATGGTATAAAAAAAAAATTTTTTTTTTTTTGAGAGATCTTTGCAATGGGGCAAATGTGCTCGCCAGAGATAGAGAGAAACAGAGACTCAGAAAGTGAGAAATCACCTCCCAAGGGGAAGGCCATGCTGCAATCCCTTTTCCTCCATTCTCCTCTCAGGATTTAGGGGATGCACGCACACATGCTCGCACCCACACGTGCCCATATCCACATGTGCCCAGCATAAGTTTTAAGCAGCTGGGTCTGGGACTCACACTGCAGTCGACTATGTGGGAGTCCAGCGACATAATCATTACACTATCTGCTGGTCCTCCCCGCAACAACAAAAATGATCAGGCCAGTAACAAAGGGAGTCATATCCCGCATGGTTGACCATGGGTTTGAATCCTGCCCCAGGAGACTTGAAAACATACCAGGTGCATGTAAGCTTGTCCCCAAATCCCAAAAGGATGGCAAATTGGAGAAGTGCTTGCAGTATGACCTCCCCCACTGGGGAGTCCCTTCTCTTTCTCTCTGGCAAGTGCTTGTGCTCTCTAGCAATTAAAAAAAGAAAAACTAGGCAAAGGATTAGATCCAAAAATGCACAGAAGAGGAAATCAAAAAGGTTACTGGACACTAAAAAAATGTTCAACCTTAGTTGTATTCAGGAAACAGAGTTTGGAAACAATGAGGTGTCAGTTTTCATTCACATGTTGACAAAGATTTAGAACAATTGATTATATCTAGAGCTGACCGGGAAAACTCTTGGCCAGAGTGTTCAGAACCTCCTGGGACTTGGAAATGGCTCTGACTGAGAAAGAAAAATGGCAAGACCTATAAAAATTTAAATGCATATGCTCTTTGACCCAGTGACTGCTTTGGGGAATTTATGTTAAACTCAGGGGGGAATAAAACTAGTACTTAAAGATGTGTGTAGGAGGAGATCTAGTGAAGTATTCCTCCTTACATTGGGAAAAAGAGGCTGAAGTGTGCACAGAGCTCCATTTAAACAAGTTATTAAAGGCCTACAGGGAACAATGGATACCAGTTAAAGGGAATGAGCTAATTCTGTATCTATCAGCCTGGTATCATGTCCACAGCAAGTTCCAAGGTACGACATTTATTTTTATTTTGTAAGTTTACTAATTTCTTCCATGAGTGAGAGAGAAAGCACATCCCCAACAGGGTCCTGTTGCTGCAATCCACCTCCAACCTCATCCAGCCTTGGATCATGGCCACCCACATGCCTGCTGTTCTCAGGGAGGTCTCTGGACCCTTTCTCTGCGCTTCAGCCTCGTGGTGTCATGTGCTACCACTGTGCCACTGTCTGGTCCAACAGTTGTAAATTTCTTTTGTTTGTTTTGTTTACGTTTTTGCTATAGGGTGTGTGTACTCACTGGAGAGAGGCAGAGAGAGAGAGCTTAAGTGAAAAATCAACCTTCAAGGGGATGGCCATGCTGGAATCTCTTCTCTTCTTGGGATTCTGGGCACACACACACATGGGTCCAGTGTGATTCTCAAGTTGCTGTGTCCAGGACTCAAACTGTGCAGTCGGCCATGTTGGATCCAGCTGCCATTACCATCACACCTCACTGGCTGGCCTATACATTTCTTTTCTTTCTCTTGATTCCTTCCTTTTTTTTATTCTTTTTCTTTTTTTTTTACTAGAGGGTGCATACATTCACCAGAGATAGAGAGAGGGCCAGGAGAATGTACCCCTCCTATGGGGAATGCACTTAATAATCCCTTCTTGTGTACTGCAATGAGTGCTGGGATGGAATGGAAACAAATATGCCACACTATTAATCCTCTTTGCTTCAATGAGGTTGACTTGGTGTAGGGAGTGGGTTGGGGGAAGAAGGCGAGGGACTATGGACTACCAGTTTTTTCTTTATACACCTGTATTGTTCTTGGAATTGTTAGAACAAACATGCTATTTTTGTAGCAGTCACTCAAATAACAGCAAACCATTAAAATACTACTTAAAATAGGAGGGCTGACTTCATGACTGATGGTTAAGGCAGCTGGATCCCATATGGCTGATAATGCAGTTCGAGTCCCAGACCTACAGGCTTCAGAAACACTCTGTGTGTGTGTGTGTGTGTGTGTGTGTGTGTGTGCCCGAAATCCTAAAAGGGGGGAAGAGACGGAGAAGGGATTGTGGTGTGACCATCCCCCATAGGAGGTGTTTTCTCACTTCCCCACTCCTTCTCGGTCTCTCTCTGATGAGTACACACAACTCTAGCGATAAAGAAAAAAAGAAAAGTACTGAGGAAGGGGTCCCCAGGCTGAGGACCTTGAGCACTAGGTTCCTGAGCCCTCATGCCCCTTCCTACACCCTCCTCCTATCCCAGGAGAGCAGTGTGTCTGTGTCCTAGAACTGAGCACCTACCTACCTGGTGCTGGGGATTCGATTCTGAGGCCATCACAGTGGGGGAAACAGTGAGAAGGGAAAGGGATCACTGCAGCTGATGGAGAGGGGGTGGTTATTCATTCACTCTTTTGATCAGTCAGTCCATCATCCACCATTTAAAATGCACACACTGCCTATAAGGGCCACCCCCAGCTCTGCAGGTGCAGGTGGTGCCAGTCACAGGGTCCTCCTGAGCAACAAGAGCAGGGATAATAAACTCTGAGGGCACAGGGACCTGCTCATGCCGTTTCCCACTGTACTCTGGTCCCTAGCAGAGGACTTGGTGTCCATCAGGTGAATGAATGAACTGAAAGCCACACAACTGTCTTGACAGCCAGGGAGACTCCTCCCCTCCGCTGGGCCTGGGGAGGACAGGAGAAGGTGTGATGGTTGAATACCACAAGGCCAACTGTTAGGTTCTAATCCTGGACCTGGTGGCTTGAAAACACACTGAGTGTGCGTGTGCATGCCCAAAATCCCAAAAGGAGAGAGGGATGGAGAGGACAAGATTGTGGTGTGACCATCCCTCATGGGGGATGTTTCTCACTTTTTCTCTCTTTCTCCAGAGAATGAATGTGCCCTCTGGCGAATTAAAAAAATATATCATTAACATATAATAATTGTACCCCTCTGTGGAGGTACAGTGTGATTTTGCAGTACAAGAAAGTGTGGGGGGCCAGCAGGTGGCATGGTGGTTAAGGCACTGGACACTCCCACATGGCCAACCATGGTTTGAGTCCCAGACCTGGTGGCTTCCTTTCTCTCTCTCTTTCTCTCTCTCTGTCTCCTTCTGGTCAAACTAAAATAAATGAATGAATAAATAAATAATTTAAAAAAAAAAGAAAAGAAGACAGTGTGTGGGGCCAGCAGGTGGCATGGTAGGTAAGGGTGCTGGACTCCCACATGGCCAACTGCAGTTCAAGTCTGAGACCTGGAGGCTTGCTTTTTCACTTTCCCTCTCTTACTCTCACTCTGTCCCTCTCTGGTCAAATAAAAATAAATAAATAAATGAAGTTAAAGTTAGAAAAAAAAATTTAAGAGAGTTAAAGTTAATTAAAAATAAATAAAGAGAATGCAATGTATAATGATTCATTTGGGATAATTAGCCTGTCCATTATTGGTTTAAGTCTTGAGGAATGACTGAATTAGTCGGACAGACAGGTGGAGAAAGGGTGTCCTAAGCAGTGGGACCAGCACATGCAAAGGCAGGGGTCAGGCACACGGTGCGGGGTGAGGCTGGGGTGGCCAAGAAACAGACATCAGGGTCTTGAATGCTGTGTGAGGGAGGTTCTCTCTCCTGGGGAAGGCTGAATCCCAGATGAATGTTGAGAAAGGACTCTGATGGAGTCAGATTTGCCTTTTAGAGGGAGCCCCCTGGGACAGTTTTGGCAGCAGCTTGGAAGGGAGCCAGATAGGAGGCAGAAAGGCAGGCTGGGAGGAGCATGGTTTCTCCAGAGGGAAGAAATGCAGCATGGGGCAGAGACAGAAGGAGCTGCAGGGGCTACTGAGGAGGCAGGTTCAAGAGGCCTGGTGATCAGGAACTCGGAATGGGGGGTGGAGTGGTGGGGAGGGCAAGTAGGGAGGAGTGGGGGAAACTCTCCAGGGTGCAGGGAGGGAAGGCAGTGTGGGGGTCAGAGCTTCCTGGAGCTGAGATTTTTTGTTTTTATTATTTCTCCTTGCTGTTGTTTTCAAGAACTCAGTTCGGGTTTTATAAAATTGATTAAAAACACATTTTTTGGAAAAAAAAAAAAGTGAATTCAGAGCAAATTTTCTTGGTGAGGCAGGAAGTGAAAAAGGGCCTGTTGCTGTCTCAGGCTGTGGAAGGGTCAGAAGGGACCCAGAGCCCAGTAGGAGGATAGAGGTGGGGGTGGGGATATATACAAGGTAGGCTGAGGAGGAGGGGGGGCCAAGTAGGGAAGAAAGACAGAGCTGAGCCCCACATCTTGGTGGGCTTCCTGTCTAGCACCCCCTTGGCATGCCCACCATGCAGCGACCACATGCTCTGTGTTTGCGTGGCAGGGCGGGGAGACAGCAGGAGCTCAGGGACAGGCTGTCAGGCAGCTGTGGCTTCCTATCAGGTCCCACAGGGACAAGCTGGACAATCCGCCTTGGGGGGTGACTTACCCCTGGGCCTCTAGCTTCCTCCTCTGTAAAATGGGGACATAGCCACACCGGCCTGCAGACCTGCTCAGTAGATGACACTGTGGATGCTGTCTCGTGTGAAGTGTCTGTCTGTCTTGGCTGACAGGGCATGGCTTGTACTGGAGTAGACCTCTAGTTTGAACTCCTGTCTATACTGGAAACTTGCTTTCTCCTTTTACCTAGAGCGAACGGAGAGATGAACACTCCTACTGTCTTTGCTAAATAACCCGAAACTCTCTACCCTAAGCTGTTCCTTAGTGATGTAATCATCAGTCACCAGACCCCTCACCCTGAGCCATGAAAACCATTAAGATTCCATTGTGTTTAGTTAGGGAGGGAACAGACCCTTAGGAATGATTAACCTGTTTCTTTCTGTAAACTGTTTCTGCACTGCAAGCCCCTACCCCCAACCCTTTCAAGCCCACTGCTCTTTGTTCTCCTGATCACTACATCAACCCAGGAAAAAATGTGATTTTTGCCTTTACAAGCACTCTTCTCCCTACACTTGGGGCTGCGGGTTTTGAGAGACATGATCCCCCCCCCCCCCCCCCCATGCCGCCGGATTAATCAATAAAACTCCAATAAATTTGGCTGTGTCTGGATGTCCTCTTACTTCTTGCTGAGCAGACTATAAACAGTACCTCCGAGGCATCCCTCATCCCTCCTGAACTCCATCCAGCTCAGGTCAGGGTTAGTTTCCTCATGGCGGCCCTGCAGGGACCCCCCCTAGGGCTGAGGCAGGTTTTTGACAGAAGGCTCAGGGTTGTGTAATCCTGCTGGAAGAACCATTGTTCGACAGCAAGCTCCAAATCTGGCCAGCGTGGCAATCTGGCAATCGTGGGGAAGAGTGGGGAAGTGTGTGTGTGACAGCTATTTCTCTGCTTCAAGACTCCCGTGTAGGAGGCCCAATTACAACCCCAAAGGCTATGGGCCTGGAGACCACACTGTCAAACAGAAGAGAGACCCAGGCCCAGAGAGATTAAATGACCTGCCTGAGGTCACCAGGTCGGGCCAGCATTCTGACCCCCACCAGGGACAGTAGTAATACTAATACCTCAGCTGGCCCTGTGGTACAGTGGTTAAGTACTGTGCATTGGGAGCCCAAGACTGCATAGCTGACACCAGTTAGAATCTGGGCCCCAATAGCTTGAAAAGCACGCTGGGTAGGGGTACATGTGAGCCCCAAATCCTGATGGGATTGAGAAAAGAAGGAAGAGGGCATTGTGGTATGACCACGCCCATGGGGGTGCTTTCTCTCCCTCTAGAAGCACATATACCATGTGGCAATATTTTAAACAGATATGAATGCTGTCACTCACAGGACCATATGAACACGCCCAGGCAGGTGCTCTGCTCTGCACTTGGTGAATTCAGTCCTGGGCCCTCAGTTTATTATATCTCCTGGTATTCCTGCAGAGCTAAAGCTCGAACCCCAGCCTAGGAAGATGGGACTTCACCCTGGACCAGCCAGTTGCACCTGCCTCCCTCAACCCCTGAGCATTTGAGGGTCCTAGAGAGGGGTAAGGTCTTGCTAGGTGGGGAGCTGTTACTTGGGGAGGGGGCTGAAAGGTAAGGCAGGCAGGTGGCACAGGGCTGCTTTTGGGGTGGACCTTTGCAGTTGTGCAACGCTCTGTGTTCAGGAGGGGCCCACAAGGGGTTTAACCCCACAAGGGGTTCTGTCACCAATTGAAGTTCCTAACGATTTTTGAACAAAGCTTCATTTAGTCCAGGCATTGAATACCCATTTGAGCACTCACTGAAGGCAGGCGAGGAAATGTCCGGTTCCCAGAAGGGATGCATCCAGGGCCGTGTGGCTTAGGGGTTACCCAGGAGCCAGGGCACAAGGCGAGTGTCATGGAGGTGCTGCAGCTAGGAACTCAGCCCAAGTATAGGGACCCACTGTCTCATTTTTCAGAGGAAGAAATAGAGGCCCAGAGAGGGCATGAGGCTTGCCCTGAGTGGCTCAGTCAGCAGGAGCAGAGCCCACCTGCTGGGGCAGCCTTCCTCAGCCTGGCCTGTGTTTCTGTGGCAAGACGAGCACCCCAGCTCTCCCAGGAGTCCCCAGCTTGGTTTTCCCCGCTGCCTCCTCAGCTCCCCCCAGTAGCCCACAGCTCCTCCCAGGGTCCCCCTCTGAAACCGCCCTTCCCAGGAACCCTTCCATCCCTTTGCTCGCCTCTATGGCAGTCTCTCCCCCACTCCCCCCACAGGCCTGCTTTCCGCCCACCCAGCAGCGTCACTCCCTGCCAGCCCTGCGTCCACCGTCTGGGCCCCACATGCTGCCCAGCGCTGTGTTACATTCCACTTCCACCTCTGTGCCTTGGCTTCCTGGGTCTTCAGTGACAAATTACCACCAACTGGGAGCTCCAAAGCAAGAGAGACATAGCTGCCCACTGCTCTGGGCCAGAAGTGCCAAAGCAAGGTGCCAGCAGGGCCACCCTCCCCATGAAGGCTCCAGGGGAGGAGGTTCCTTCAGCACCTCCTCCAGCTTCTAGTGGCTCCATGTGTTCCTTGGCTCCAGTCTCCACGGTTACGTGGCCTCTCTGTGTGTCTAAGAGCACTAGTCATAAGTTTTAGGGCTCACGAGGCAAGTCTGAGACGACCTCATTCCAAATCTTTAACCTCACCAAAGACTCTTTTTCCAAATCACATTAGGATTAGGGAGTGGACATAGCTCTGTGGGGGCCGTCGCTCAATCCACTTTCCCCAGCAGGGCCCTCAGCCAAGGCCAGGCCAAAACCAGGCTCTACTCACTTTCCGTGGCTCACCTGAAGCACACCAGCCCCTCAACCCACACGCAGCCTGGCCTGCCTCCAGCATCGAGGGAAAACCACCAGGTGTCCTTCTACCTGCCCTTTGGTTTACTCTATCTGTCCTCCCTCCTGGCTGAGACCTTTGAGAGAACACCCTTCTCTGCCTGCCAAGACCTCTTCACTCCCGCCCTCCACTGGCCCGAGCTCCCTCGGGTTCATTAGATCACCGTCCCGGGAGTGATCATCCTTGGTGACCACATGTTCCCATAAGTCTCTGCTGCCCTGGCTCTCCTGATGCCGCCTTGTCTACTCACTGACACCTCTCAGCCATGAACATTAGAGCACCCCTTCCAATTTAATCTGGGTGTGGGGTCCCCCCTCTTCTATCGTGATGTCCCACACCCTACCCTAGGGTCATCAGCTCCCTGAACACCATCCCCCATCTCTGTCGCAGCCTGGATGTCCTGCCCAGTCTTTTCTTAAGAGATTTTTGCTATGGGTGCATGCACTTGCTAGAGGGATAGAGACAAAGAGCGAGAAATCACCCCCAGGGTGGATGGCCATGCCCCAATCCCTTCTCCTCCATTCTCTTCTCAGGATCTTGGGCACTCATGTACACGTGCCTGGCGTGAGTTTTAAGCTGCCAGGTCCAGGACTCGAACTGCCATCAACTACATGGGAGTCCAGCGAGGTAACTGTTACACCATTTGCTTGTCCCTCTGCCCAGGCTTATCCAGAGTCAGCTCCCTAGCAGATACCTGCACATTTTGGGGCCCTGTAAGCCCATGTCCAAACTGAATTTGCCATCCTGCCCTGATCCCACTCCCATCAATTCCCAACCTTAGACGGTACTCCCCCCCCCCCCCCCCCCAGGGCTCTTTGCCCCTGTCGCCCAGACAATCAGCCCCTAAGTCTTGGTTCTACACTCTGCCCCATGCCCTCCCTTAGGGGAGGCCCTGGCAGACACTTCAGCCTTGGTGGTCTTCTGCCCTTACTATAGCCTCCATCTCTACCCCACTGCCTGTGGATAGGCCTTTTAGAGATGCCATGTCCCCCCACACCCAAACTGTTTAAAATCCCTCAGGACGCCTCCACTGCCAAGGTCAAACTCCATGCCCAGTGTCTTACTGCTTCTTCTCCCATTACTACCACAGCATCTGCCTTGCTCTGATTAGGACTCCCCTTTGCGTCTCGCTCTGGAGTGGGGAGGCTGGCAGCAGGCACTGCCATACTGAGTCTAGTCCCCAAGGGAGGCAGGAACCACCCAACACAGCCTGGCTATGGAAAGAAGGCTGAGGACAGTGTTGGCGAACCAGCTTGTGGCTTGGCTTTGGGGGAGGCTGGTTCCTCACGCTGAGAGGCCCCTCAGGCTGCCACATTCCTGGGATTTCTCCTCCTCAGAGCCCTCAGGAGGCTATGATGCTCCACCTGCCCAGTTTGAGCCCTGGCTGTTTTGGGAAAAGATAGGCCTGCCCCTGGCCTAGGTCATCAGGGCCCCTCCCCCAAATTGGATCTGCACAAAGTGGCTGTCCACAGGATAAGCAGGGCCACAGGCCTGCTGGTCACTGCAGTCCACTGCAGGCCGCTGGTAGGTTTGGGGGGACTGTGCCTGGCTGGATGTTCCAGGTCAGGCCCTGAATCCTCCACTAGAACCTTTGGAGTGTGTGTAGACAGTGGCTGTCAAGGACCAGGCTTTGTATCTTGGCTGTGACACTATCAGCTGAGTGACCCTGGGCAAATATTTGCTCTGTGTCTCAGTTTCCTCCTCTGTACATAATAATAACACTTTGCCTCATGGGGCTATGGAGAGGAGGGAATATTAAAAATAAACCTTGCCAGGCAGTAGGGCTCATATGCAGGCTGGCAATTTCGGTTTAGCCTGACTACCGCGACAGCCCTGGGCCTTGCCGGCCTTGGTTCTACTTGCTGCAGCCCTGACCATCCACTCACCCCTTGCGGGTGGCCCCTAGAGCTGTGATATGATGGCAAAATGTTTAACAACTGGCAGAGGTGGGTGTGAGAGGTTAGCCCTGACTTCAACCTCTGCCAGTTGACATGATGTAAACAATACCATCCTAATTTCAAGCCACCACTGAAGGTGGGGCTGGGAAGAGACCAGTAGTGTGCCATTGTGTAGTAAGTATCTCTATGCACAGATGCAATGGATTAATAACCTCAAGAGCACAAGTAATAGTCAAATGTGGGAAAAACTATTGGGAAGTGATGAGTTTTGAATATTGCCTTTGCTCTTCAGGTACTTTAATTGTGAGTATATATAATTTTTTTTTTTTTTTGAAAGGCTTTTCACTATAGGGCTCATGCACTCGCCAGAAAGACAGAAAGAGACAGAGAGACAGAAAGCGAGAAATCACCCCCCAGGGAGGATGGCCACACCACAATCCCTTCTCCCCCATTCTCCTCTTGGGATCTTGGGCACACACGCACATGCCCCTGTTGTGAGTTTAAGTCACCGGGTCCGGAACTCGAACTGCAGTCGACTACATGGGAGTCCAGTGATGTAGCCATTACGCTATCTGCTGGTCCCTATAATTTAATTTTTAAAGATAATTATTTATTTTATTTTATTTCATTTGTTATTATTTTAAAATTTGACCAGAGAGAGAGAGAAAGGGAAACCGAGAAAGCTAGCCGCCAGGTCTGGGACTCGAACCACAGTCAGCAAGGTGGGAATCCAGTGTCCTTATCCACCATGCCACCTGCTGGCCCCTATAATTTAAAAATGGCTATACTTAACTTTTTTTTTTTTTTTTTTTTTTTTTTTGCCATAGGGTGCTTGTGCTCCCGGAGAGAGACGGGAAACAGAAAATGAGAAATCACCTCCCTGAGGATGGCCACACTGCAATCCCTCTCCAGTCTACTCCTGGGATTGTGGGCATGACACCTGTGCCTGGTGTGTTTTTCAATCTGCTGAGTTGAGGACTCAAACCAAGGAGTTAGCCACATGGGATTCACCGCACCAACTGTTGGCCCTAAAGTTTATAAATTCTAACATGTATATATTCATGACAATATCTCCACAATTAAGACGCTGGTGACCATGCTGGAACATGTTGGTGACCCTGAAAGCTTCCTCAGGCCCCTTTGTAACCCTCCATCCCTTATTCCCCATTCTACCCAAGACAGTCACAGATCTGCCTCTGTCACTATAGAAGAATCTGTATATTTTTTTATTTTATTTTATTTTTTATTTGGAGAGGTTTTTGCTATAGGGCACGTGCGCTTTGCCAGACAGACAGAGAGAGACAGAGAGATAGAAAGCAAGAAATCATCCCCCCCAGGGGTGATGGCCATGCCACAATCCCTTCTCCTCCATTCTCCTCTCAGGATTTGGGCACGCACGCACACGCGCCCGGCACGAGTTTTAAGCCACTGAGTCCGGGATGTGAACCACGGTCAACTACATGGGAGTCCAGCGACATAGCCATTATGCTAACTGCTGGTCCCAAGAATCTGCATCTTTGAGAATTTTATAGAAATAGAATCACAGAGTGTGTATTCTTTTTTTTCCTGGCTGCTTTCACTCGTACAGTAGTTTTTGGATTAATGGAGTTAATCCATGTAAAATCCCCAGCACAGTGCCTGGTGCACAGTAAGCACTCCCAATCCATGAGATACTGTATCAGTCAGCTGAGGCTAAGTTATGCTGCAATGACAAACATCCCCCCAAATCCTGGTGGTTTCCAATAAAAGTTTATTTCTTGCTCACACTATGTGTCCATAATGCCTAGGCTGGAGCTCTGTGCTAAGTCATCTTGACTCCATGACCCCAGTTCAAGAACCAGTCCCTACCTAGAGCACAGCCTGTTTCCTGGCATAGATCAAAGTGAGTCACCATACCATAACTCCTAAGATTTTTTTCTTAGAATGGACACACCTCATTTATGTGCTTGAGCATGCACATGTCATTGATCAAAGCATTAATCATGTGTACCACAGCTGCTTTCACTGTTACCACTGTCATCACTAACCCTACCTGGGATTAGAGATCATGTCAGGGTTTCGATGCAGGATCTCAGCCTGTTATCCCAGGTGGCATCCCCAGGCTGAACTCACTCTTCCCCATAGGCCACTCACAGTACCCTGTGAGTGGAGCAGCTAACTATTTTAGAAACTTGGGATAACCAAGTCCCTCGGGCTCCAAATCTCTGCCATCCTTGGCCATGGCCTGCTCTGTTCATATATCTCCTTCCTTCTAGGCCCCGGAAACCCTACTTCCCTGACCTGCACATTTTTTGAGTCTCTACTCTGAGCATGCTTCCTAAAGCTAGGAGTTTTCTGTAGATGTGGCCTCCCCTGTTTCCTCTGAAGCCTTCCTTTCTACAACCCTACCCTCCACAAGCTTCCCTGACTGTTCTGCCTACTGTATCTCTGTCTCTTCTGTCTCTTTTTTTTAGAGAGGTTTTTGCTATAGGGGGTGTGCGCTCGCCAGAAAGACAGAGACAGACAGAAAGACAGAAAGTGAGAAATCACTCCCCAGGGAGGATGGCCATGCTGCAATCCCTTCTCCTCTCAGGATCTTGGGCATGCACGTACGTGCCCGGCCTGAGTTGAAGCCACTGGGTCCGGGACATGAACCGCGGTCGACTATATGGGAGTCCAGCAACATAGCTATTACTTCAACTGCTGGTTCAGTCTCTTCTTTTCTGAAATAGAGATTTTTGCTATAGGGTGTGTACACTTGCTGGAGAGACAGAGAGAGACAGAAAGTGAAAAATCACCCCCCAGGAAGATGGCCACGCTGCAATCCCTTCTCCAATCTCCTCTAGGGATTTTGGGTATACACAAACACGCACCTGGTATGAATTTTAAGCCACCAGGTATGGGACTTGAACTGTGGTCAACTACTTGGGAGTCCAGTAACGTAACCATTACGCCATCTGCTGGTCCCTCTCCGTCTCTTCTTACTATACCCACCCCACAAACTCAAGTTACATGCCCCACCCCCCAGCACCTGATTCAGAGCAGGCCCCATTTTCCAAGTAGCCACTAAGGCCCCAACACCCCCTGCCTCTCTCTTCTGTGCGTCCTTCCATGCACAGTGACATCCCCCAAATCTGCCAACTCTAAACCCCTGAATGTCCCACAAATCCTCCACTTCTCTCCATCCCCCTCTGTCCTGGTCTGGGCCACCACCAAAAGTCTCCTAATTGGGACCAGAGATTCTTTTCTTTCTCTTTTCATCCGTTCTCCATACAAAGCCGGGTGTGAAAATGGGAACATAAGTGCCCTCTCGTCCCCACAAACACAGATCCACCACTTGTCAGCTGTCTTGTCCTTAGGCAGAGTCCAAACCTCTCCTTGCCTCCCAAGGCTTTGGCTCTCCCTCACCCCCAGGGCCTCACAGGCTCGACTCCTGCTTTGGGAGCCCTGCTCTGCATGCTCTCGCTCTCTCTGGCCTTCAGGCCTATGGGTTCTTTCTCCCAGCATCTCCACGTCACACACTCCATTGACCTGGTCAAATTCCTCGATGAATCACTGAGATGAACTTTCTCCAGGAGCGCCTTCTCCATCTCCCCAGGAACAGCACAGAGTAGGAGCCCCGTCTGAAAGTTCAGAGTCTCCTGTGCTTACGCACCCATACTGTCTACTCTAAGGGTTGTCTAATTTTTTTAAAAAAGAATTACTTTATTTAACTTTATTTATTATTACCATTTTTCAGTTTGATCAGATGGAGAGAGAGGGAAAGTGAGAAAGCAAGCCACCAAGTCCAGGACTCGAACCACAGCCAGCCATGTGGCCTAAGGGCTGTAACTCTGGGTTTCGGGGCTCACGGAAGGGTGTGACTGCCAGGCTCAGGCTGTGATGCCAGGAAATGTCACTGTAAACCGCGCCTGTTTGTCATGGAGTTTGGACGCAGGGACTTTCATCCGATCCTGTACCAAGGTGTACCTGAAACAGCAGCTGGGCTGGCTGGTAGTCCTAGGGACAAGACGGGAGAAGCTGGTGGAGAAGAGGGGATAGTGGCTGGGAACTGAGCAAGGGCACCTCTGCAGAAGAGGCCCAAAGAGCTACCTCCATGGGTTGACTGGCGCTGTGGGAATGGGTCCAGGCTCTCTCCGGTCCCACAGAGGATGTTCTGGAAAAGCCAGTTCAGCAGTTGGCAGTCCAAAGCCAGCTTCTCCAGGGAGAAAGGAACTTCCTCAGCAAGAAAAGGACCACCTCCCAGGTCCCAGAGTTGCCACCTTCAGCCTCCAGGGTGGCCTGCAGCCCAGCTGGGGAGCTGCTTGGAGATAGGGCTGGAGAGGGGATCCAGAGAGGGGCATCCAGTGCCAAGGGCCCCAAGCAGAGGCTGCAGAACACCTGCACTCCAGGCCACCCAAGGCAAATGTGGGGATTTTTGGCGGCAGGAAGTGCCCTGGGCCATGGCTGCCTCTTGGCATCATTTTACTGTCTGCCCAAAAAGGAGGGGGACACTGAGTCACCAGGCTACATGTCACATACGCAACCATAGCCATTATCTCTGCTTTGCCCGGGTCTGCAGAGGACTGAGTTACCAGATCTCCCCAGATGTGGCAGCCTCCTAATTCTCCCCCACTGTTCCAGGAGAGGCAGGGGGGTCCCGACAGCAGAGCCAACAAGCACCACCAGTAAACTCCCTCCACTCCCAACTCTGGTACCCCAAATCTGACTGCTCAGTGTCTGAGTCATGCTGGTCGGTAACTGTGTTGAATGTCACCTCAGTCTGGGGGACCAATGGATCTCTCTGAAAACTGCATGTATCCCCTTTATGTCAACCTAGCTATATCTTTTTTTTTTTAACCTGTTATTATTATTTTTTAATTTGACCAGAGGGACAGAGAGAGAGAGACGGAAAGTTAGAAAGCAAGCCGCCAGGTCCAGGACTTGAACCGTAGTCAGCCAGGTGGTAGTCCAGCGCCCCAACCACTGTGCTACCTGCTGGCCCTCCCTGTATCTTTTTCTCACAGGAAGTGGGAGCCCTATAGGACCCCAACTCTCATCCAGACTTGCTTGGCCAGAGCCCTTTGGCCTGGTTCTTCTCAAACTGGCTACTTCCACTACCAGCTGGTTCTGCCTGGTTTTTCTCCCAACTCCAGGGGAAGGGAGTCCTGGACTCCTTTCCCCAACCCTGCCCTTTGTGGTCCTACTGGTCCTAGGCTTGCTTTTCTGTCTTCAAACCTCCTCATGGTAAGGGGAGCTTCACCTTCCACAGGCCCCAACTCCTTGCACACAGCTTTACCTGGTGGTGCCTCTGGATGTGGGTGAGGGACCCCACCCAATGCTGTCCCCGTCACTGTGTGAGTGCTGTCCCCTCCTTTGAGGCCCACCTGGGTATCTACTGCCTTCACATCCCCTCCCACTTCTGCCAGGACTTTTGCACCAGACACTGCCATCTCCTCCCCACACCAACAAACTTCCGATTCGCTCCCTCTGCTTCCTCCACTCCCAATCCCTCTGCTAAAGTCCCAGTGGTGGACCAGTCTAGTGGTTAAAGTGGCTGCATCCCACATGGCCAACTGCAAGGTTCACATCCCAGACCTAGTGGCTTGAGAAATATGCCAGGCATGTGTGCATGTGTGCCCAAAATCCTGAAAGGAGGGGAGATGGAGAAGGGATTAGGGTGTGACAAGTACACCCCTAAACCCCATGGGGTGTACTTTCGCTTTCTCTCTGGTGAGCACACATGCCCTCTGGCAAATGAAAAAGAAAAAGAATAAGGTCCCAGTGATGGTAGCAGCCAGTGTTTCCTGAGCCCTCCCTGGTCTACATTAGTCACTCCCACTCATCCTCACAGTAAGCCGAGGACGGAGGAATTATCATTGCCCCCTTCATAAATAAAACCTGCAGAGGTCCTGACGATGTACCGAAGAGATGGATAGTGACCTGCACTCTCACAAGGCCACCTTAATGCGGACCCTGTCCCACCATGAGGCTAGAGCCATTTATTCAAAGCTCTCACATTTTGCTAGCTCACTTAGGAGGTGAACCCAGGAAAAGCCATGCCTATTTAGGTCCCTCCCCACTGAAGTCCTCCCTTTGCCCTGCCCACAGGCTCAGCTCTCAACCCTCTCACCCTCGGCCACAGCGCTCGCCCCTGCAGCTCCAACCACCACCTCTGAGTGGACACTCATTTCCTCTCCTGCCCACTCAGTTTCCCAGCTGGCTGGCAGACGTCTCGATTGCTCCCACTCCCGAGCCACCTCCTCTCTTCTGAGCGTCATCCTGGCCACTGCTGTCACACAGGCTCTACCCACCAGCATCAACTCTGCCCCTCTCCCCTCTGTCCCTCAAGTATCACCTGGGCCTCCTTACTTCTTGCTCCCAGTGCCATGTCCCTGGTTTGCCTCCCCAGAGTGTGAGCACTGGGCCCTGGACAGCACAGGCTGTGAGCGAGCCTGCAAAGGAATTAGCACTTGCCTCAACCACACACTCTGTCACCAGTTCTTTATTGAGCAGTATGGACTCCTTAGCAGCTGGGATACAGCACTGAACAAGAGGCAAACCCCTGCCCTTGAGGGGCTCACACCCTAGGAAGGGAAACAGTAACTTACAAAACCAAACATGCATGAAACACCATGGGAACACCGTGACAAAAGGTGAGGCCAAGCAAGGACAGGATATGGTAAAGTGGGAGTGCTACCTTATCCAGGTCATCTGGTAGGCCTCCTCCCTGAACAGGATGGCATAACTGCAGTGGGCTGAGGTCAACAAGGTCGAATGCAAGCTAACTTGCAATTTCAGGGAGACTTGTCCTCAGTTTTGGTAGTAAAAATCCCAGGACATTGTTTTTTAATCTTTAAATTAGAAACACTCCTGGCTATACTGAGACTTGGTGGCTGGGGCGGCAGGGTGAGATTCTTTTAGCAAGAAGCCTTTTTGTTTTCTTAAAATCTGAACTACATAAACATATTCCCTTTGTTGAAGGAAAAAAAAAATTGAAATAGGAAAGAATTTTAACGGTCTTTTGGAAAGGATTCATCATTTTATGGAACTACTTCCCTTAAGGGGCCCGTTTTCCTGTCTGCCGACTTCCACCAGATGTTGTGATGTAGAACCCTCCGGTGCTCCTGAGGGTAAACAGTCTTGACCTTGAGGGTGGCCATCCACTAGCCCACATGCAGGTGGACACCAGGTTAATAATTACCTTAGTGAGAAAGGCACCCTCTCTCAACAGCACAGAAGCCCTGGGAGGCTGAGAATCATGTCGGTAGGTGTTAGCAAAGCCCTCTGGGCCCCTCACTCTTCAGCGGTTCTTCACCTTGGCAATGGCTAAGCGTGGACCGTGCCCCACCCCTGACTTTTATTTTCACACATCAACCATTGCAGCATCCTACTTGGAAAGCCACAGACAGATGACTACACTGAAAGTTCTGCTAGAGACTGAGCGGGACTGAGCAGCAACCAGGCTTTAGCCATGCTCCCCCGGCCTCTCTTCTGGTCAAGCTGGGGCCAGGGAGGACTTGGGGCTTTGCTAAGCTGGCTCAATGGTGGTGAGGAGGTGGGGAATGAGGGTAGGCTTTCTACGTAGCAGTTGAACAAACAGGGACTTGAGAGGGTTCTAGACATCCTGAATTCATACTCCGTGTGGCCAATACAGGACCATGGCTAAGCCTAGAGGAAGGTGGGCTATTTAGGGCATGGCCCAGCAGGGCATGGGCGGTCAGCTGGGGTGGGAAATGGGTTACTATTCTTTACTTATTCCATGTATCACTCAGTCACTGACTGCAGTTTCCACAGACCCCAGCTCTAGTCAGACTCACACATCCTACCAATCCAAGCACTTTGTCAAAGGGCCTCAGAGGTAAGAGCAGGGAGCAGGGCCTCGTTCTCTCTCTATTTCAGAGCCTAGAACTGAGCTTGGCCTTCCCGAGGCACTTAGAAATTACATAATGGAAGGATTCTAGATTTTAAGTAGTGGCAGTGGGCACTGAAAACCCAGTATTCTATATCATCTCAGGAACTCCTGAGTGTAAAACATTCAGGGCCAAGGACTACCAAAGCCATTTCAGATCTAGCCCCTATTTTCATAACCGACATCTCTCAGCAGCAAAATTAGTTCCCTTCTGTGAAAAAAGGGCCCATGAAAATTTCCTCTTAAACTTTTTTTTTTTTTTTTTTTTTTTTTTTAAGTTTATGGCTTTCTGATATCAAAGAAGAAAGCTAGCTGGATTGCAGGTGCCTCAAGTTGTTAATGAGCAATTATTGTGGCTTGTTCAAAGGGATTGTGTTTTCTGAATGAATAACTAGGCTGAAGTTCTATGCCACTGGAAGAGGTGGAGGGAGGGATGTCGCCAGAACACTCACTTTGGGAAGCTACAGGACCAGTCAATGGTTTTGCAGAGCAACTGGTTTCCAAAAGGCAAAACATCTGAAATCAAGACTATTCCAGGAAACGCAGGACATGTGACTGTCTTACATCGAGGCAGTAAGCCGCAGAGCAAAGGAAATCAAGAAAAATGACTTGGCATGACCCTCAACCAACACAAACCATTCTGGGCTTGAGCTTCCCTATCAGTTACATGGAAGGAAGTGGGCAGCCCATTCAGCCCTATGATGTGGTCAAGAGATACCTTAGGAAACCAAGCCTACTTTTTATAATGGTTTGTGAGATGGCACTTAATGTCTTTGAGACTACGTTTTCTTATCTGTAAAAAAAAAAAGAGATGGTAAAATTGGGGGAACCCATCTTAAGGATTGGAGGGGAAAAAAGAGCTCTGGAGTCAGGAAGGTAGAATGTCCCAAATCTTAGCCCTGTATGACCTAAAAGGTTACCTGACCTTTTCCAGTCTGCTTTCCTCACCTGTGAAATGGGAATAAGCACATCTGTTGTATGGATTGTCGAAGGAGCCTGCTCGTACCACCTTACAGAATTTCTATTTTCTTTTCTTTCTTTCTTTTTTTTTTTTTTTAGTTTTGCCTTCAGGCACGTGCGATTGCCTGAGAAAAAAGAAAAGTGGGAAAGTAAGAAAGCACCCCACAGCAGGGATGGCCATGCCACAAACCCTCCTCTATTTTCCTCTCTGGATTTTGGTACACATGCACATGTGCCCGAGTGTCTTTTCAAGCCACCAGGTCTGGGACTTAAATCATGTAGCCGGCCATGTGGAATCCAGCTGCCTAAACCACCATGCCACCAGCTGGTCGTATTTTATTTCTATTTCACATTCAGCAAACGTGAAAGGAATGTAAATGCAGTGAATTGTCTGCTGAGGAAAAAAAAAAGCTTCAAAAAAATATCACAAGAGGTTTTGAGATCAGGTCTATTCACCTACACTTCCCTATTCCAGCCTTAGAGGCCTCCCCATGTCTAAGGTCACCATAGAGGTATTGAACAAGTGAGGACAAGAGGTTACAGGGAACAATGGGAATAGGCCACGGGAATCTCTGTTTGAAAATGGAGAGCAATGTGGCCTGACACACGATCCTACTGGGCACCACCTCAGACCTGCCCTGCAACACCCTTGGGGCGCTGAGGAAAGAGGCTGGGTCCTGGGACTGGGAAACTGTATCACAAAGGTGCAGTCAGCTCCTTAGTCTAAGGCAGCTGACACTGTACCTGAGCCCTGGCCTAAGAGACAGTGCAAGAGCAGAGGCCCTACTGCAAGGAGTGCTTTCAGCTCTGAATCAGCCACAGGAAGAAAGACTCTTTTCAGTGTAAACACTTACAGGTCTAGAGCTCTGAGAGAATGTCACCTGAGGGAACAGGGCATGACCACAGCAGAGCCCAGGGCGAAAAGCAGCTGCAGCAGGGCCACGAGCCTCGGCACAGGCCTCGCAGGGGCAGGCTCCTGTGCCCCGGCAGCTGGTGCAGATGGCAGTGGGTTTCCTGCAGAGGCCACTCACCATTCATGGCCCAGCAACTGAACTTCTGCTCCCAGGAGAGTGCATTTTAACCTCAGAAAGTTGCAGTTCTGGATTGTTCCTCTGTGAGGTAGGACTTCTCTGGTCTGCGTGTGGGGTGTGCTTTCGTTATGAGCAGAAATGAAGTGGGCATGCCCCGACACTATGATTTGGATTGCGTCCTGCACATAAACACCTGTGAGCCGAACTGGGACTGTGCCATGGAGGAAGTGTATTCTGTAAGAGTCGGGAACCAGAAAGCTTGACTATGTGAAAGGATTCTGGGTGTAACAGCCCTAGTAGGGCCTGCAGGTGACCCTCATTCTCATAAAATCCTGCCCTTACTTGCCATACACCAAACCCCTTACTCTGTAGGGCCAGTCCTTTCCTGCCTATGGCACCTCACCAACAAGTAAATGCTACAGGAATTCGGAAGCTGTGGGGGTTAAAGATAAAGACTCTGGTCAGTGGCTGGGCTCCGTCCTAGTGGAGGGGTTCTGGGAAGTAGACGGGGCTGCTTGACACAGTCCTGAAAGTGGCTGTGTGCAGGAAATACAGGTGTGAATGGCTTGGTCACATGACTCCCCACCGAGGCAGGCAGGCCCCTCAGGTCTGCCCTGGCCACATGTATCAGAGCGGCACGGCTGCACACGTGAGAGCTGATAAATAGAAATCCCTTCCCCGCTTGCTTCATGCCACACGGTCTTCCCCAGACAGAAAGGGTCAGGCTCCTGAGGCTTGACTCTTCTAAGGCTCAAAATGGGTTCTATTTTCCAACTTGCATGGCTTTGCTTGTTTTACGGACTCCAGTTCAGCCCAATCCTCACCGCTCAGACAAACTGGGACAGGTTGGGGACTTTGATGTTGAGATCGCCAATGTTGATGTTCCGAGGAATGTCAGGCAGATTGATATTTTTAACAGCAGACACAGCCCGTGCAGGAGCTGCTGAGAGGCCACCCTGAAGGAGAAATGAAAGATAAGTATGAGACAGTTTTAAGTGTCATCTGCTTAATGCTTAAAATAAAAAAAAAAAAAAAGTGAACGGAAGGCCTAGAAAAATTCCAAACTGAGCACACACAAATTTTCATTCTTCTTTCTTATTCCTCAAAGATAGCCAACAAAATAGTCTTCTTGTGTTTGCCTTAGGGAGCGTGCACTTGCCAGAGAGACAGACAGAGACAGTGAGAGGGAAAGTGAGAAATCACCCCCCAGGGGGGGTGGCCACATCATCACCCCTTCTCTTCCATTCTCCTCTTGGGATCTTGGTCATGCATATACACACATGTGCCTGGCATGAGTTTCAAGCTACAGGATCCAGGACTTGAACTGCAATGGGCCACATGGGAGTCCAGCAACATAGCCACTATACCATCTGCTGGCCCCACAAAATAGGTTATACATAGGCTTGGCGTAGGGATCTGAAGCCTGTACACCTCCCGGACGCCAAGCTCCTCAAGGGCAGGCATGTCTTCTGTGGTCTTCTGGCCTGGGCATCTAACAGAGCCTGGCATGTGACAGGTGCTCAACAAATGCTGACCAAAACAACCTGAGGTGGTTGCCTCAAGTCTCATAAGTATTGGGGCACTTTTCTAGTCACCAAACTAAACATAAACTCTTTCCTTGGGACCAGCAGATGGCATAATGGTTATGTCGCTGGACTACCACTTAGTTGGCCATGGTTTGAGTCCCAGACCTGGTGGCTTAAAACTCATGCCAGCCACGTGTGCGTGCGTGTGTGCATGCCCAAAATCCCAAGAGAAGAATGGAGGAGAAGGGATTGTGACATGGCCTTCCCCTGTGGGGGAGAATGATTTCTCGTTTAACATTTCTCTGTCTCTCCAG
Source organism: Tupaia tana (assembly GCA_026018925.1). Classification (NCBI taxonomy): domain Eukaryota; kingdom Metazoa; phylum Chordata; class Mammalia; order Scandentia; family Tupaiidae; genus Tupaia; species Tupaia tana. The sequence continues at coordinate 9,407,083 of JAKSZU010000028.1, read as the reverse complement.
TGAGCGTACACACCCTGTAGCAAAAAACTCTAAAACAAAACAAAACAAAACAAAAACTGCTTTCCTCAAGAGGCAGAAGACTCTTACAGACAAGTGCAAACTCACAGGGAAATTCTTAGAGGAAAAGGAATGTCACAGCTCTAGGGCTGCTCCTTGCCAACTAATAATGAGAGATGGAAACGCGCTGGCTCTGGAAATGTCATGTGGCAACAAGCTGGGACTCACTGACACACAGGAGGTGGGTGTACCAGACATGGAAGGATTGCTAAGGAAGGACACACAGCAAGGGTGTCCATGGTCGGCCTTTACCTCCAGGCTCACTCCCAGTGTGGAGACAAGGGGAGAAGTTGGCAAAGGCTCTTTCAAAATCACTGTTTCTCTGCTGACCACTTTCAGGATACCAACTCCAATTCCACCCTCGCCCAGCACGTCTTCACGTCTCGTTTCCAGCCCCCTGCCTCTGACTCATTCACTATTTCTGGAAGCTTCCCAGCCTGCATCTCTAAAGAACTATAGCTGCCACGATAGCTGTGGTCTGGAAGAGCTTTTTCAACAAGACCGCTAGTCCTCTCGGAATTCTTGGTTTCCCAAGATCAAGTTCAGTTCTCAAAGCAAAGAAGCTCTTTAAGACACTCAGATGAATGAAGAGGTCACTTGTTCAGCCATTTCTGCCATGTGTGAAGGTGGATGCCTGGGACCACTGCCTCCTGACATGGCTAAGGAAGGGGATGTAGAGACCCAGGGGTATAGGACAGAATTACTGTGAGTATTTGTAGAAGCACCGTCCTATGTGGAAGTAGACTGGGGTATGTTATCTTCAAATAGAATCCAAACTCTACTGTAGTTTTTTGTAAGACAAGCTGGAAATAAGGAAACAGGCAGCTCTGAGGTTTCAAAGACACCATGAGAAAAGGCTGCTGGGAGACGAGACTCATACAGCACACACCAGGAAACCACACTGGATCTGGAGATGGGGATTCTGGGTTCCTCTGGGGAACATGTGGCTTTGAAAGAGGAATTATGAACCACAAACAGGGCCAAGGCCCAAAGCCAGAGTTTCGTGCCTTCTTCTGCCATCTGGCTTTTCCATCCATGCTCTGGCCTGAGTGTCTGAGATTTTAAACCTTATCTGTTTACTTTTCAGAACTTAGCTTCAAACCAGTCAGTTTTGATAGACTCAAAGGAGAAGAAGACGAGCATAAAATATTTTCTAAGGTTCCACATAAACCAACAAATGCACTCATTCCTCTCTCTGCCCTGCCTAGCCAGGCAAGCACACAGCTGTTTACTCACCTCAGATTTCTCCAGCCTGTTTTGAGCTTCAATTTGAGCCACAATTTCATTCATGTTTGTCTCTAACACCATCCCGCCCATCACCACTTCCTGCAGGATGTAGTGTACCTAAGGGGAAGCAAAAACAAGCAGGGTCAGAGCCCTTTGGGGTAACCATCTGGGTAGTTAGAGCGTAGCCCAGAAGGCTTCCTTTTTCCGCAGCAGCAGAGGGGTAGACATGATTCTGGGTCCTGGGTCCTGAGTCACAAGACAGACATAAAGCTATCTCTAGAGCTGAGACTCCACAGGCAAGAAAGAATCAAGAAGATATATCTGCATGTCTGTGCACCTATGTTTTTCCCCGCCTTCATTCATGTTAGGAGTGTGGGTTTCCATGTGAGAGAGATAGATGAACTCCAACCACCCTCCACAAGTTCTGGTCCCTCCACAATCCCCTTCCTCCAGTCCTCCAGCCCATCAAATCTCGGAATTCATGTGCATGCCTGGCATGCTTCAGGTCAACTGGGCTGGAGGGCCAAACCGCGGTCACCATGTGGGATCCAGGTTCTCTTGAGCAGAGTTTGCTGCACCATGGAGCCAGCATTTTTATTTATTTATGTTAAGGTTTTTGCCATAGGGTATGTGCGCTTGCTGGAGAGAGACAGAGACAGTAGGAGGGAAGAGAAATCACCTCTCAGGGGGCACGGCCATACCACAGTCCCTTCTTCTCCATGGACTACGTGGGAGTCCAGCGATGTAACCATTATGCCACCTGTGGGTCCCATCCACGCGTATTTTCATGACAGGCATTTCTCATGAACTTTTCTTTTTTTTTAAAGAATTATTTTATTTAACTTTATTTATTTTAATTTGACCAGAGAAGGGGAAGAGAAAGAGAGAGAGAGAGAGAGAAAGTGAGAAAGCAAGCCACCAGGTCTGACATGAAACCGTGGTCAGCCATGTGGGAGTTCAGCACTCTTAACCACCATGCCACTGACTGGTCCCCCTCTCATGAACTTTCTGAAGACCCCTTGTAATAAAGCAGGTGTGCTCCCTTATATGTGTGCCCACTGAGCCTCATTAGCCACTTTCTGTCTATATACACACGTACTCTCGAGGGGTGTTCTTAAATTTTATACAATATGAGTTATTTATTATCTACAATGCAAACAACAGATGGTGAAAATCTCATATTTAGATAATTTACAAAATGTTAAACCAAGACTGATTTTTAGATTACATAAACTATTTATGTTTCTTGATCAAAAATAAACCTTTGGGGGAAAAAAAATAGACCCTTTGGGGCCAGCAGGTGGCAAGTAGCTTAAGGTGCTGGGTCCCACATAGCTCACTGTGCCATCTGATTCCTGGAATCAGACCCAGAAGCCTGAAAAATCACACCAGGTTCATGTGTGTGCGTGTGTGCCCAGAATACCAAGAGAAGAGTGAAGGGGAAGGGACTGCTGCATGGTCAGCCCCCCCCAGGGGGTGACTTCTCTTCTTGCTTTCTCTCTATGGTGAGCACACACGCCCTGTAGCAGGAAAAACAACAAAAAGCCCACCTTTGCAAACAGTGTGGTTGTTCTTCAGAAAATTAAAAATAGAATTATCATATGACCCAGCAATTTCACTTCCAGGTATACATCCAAAAGAATTGAAAGCATGACTCCAAGGGATATTTGTACACTCACATTCACAGCAGCATTAGTCACAAAGCCAAAATGTGGAAGCAACCCAAGAGTCTATGGACAGACGAATGGATAAATAAAATGTGAATGGAATATTGCTCAGCCTTGACAGAAATTCTGACACATACTACACCAGGAATGAACCTTGAGGGCACTACGCAAAGTGAAATGAGCCAGTCACCAGGGGAGGCACCCAGAGAAGTAAAATTCATAAAGACAGAAAGTAAAGTCATGGTTGCCAGGGGTTGGGAGGAGAGGGAAATGGTGAATTATTTATAAGTACAGTTTGGGTTTTGTAAGACAAAGAACTCTGGAGATGAATGATGGTGACGGTTGTACTATCATGTGAATGTACATAATGCCACAGAACTGTAAACTTGAAAATGAAGATGGTAAACTTTTTATTTTAGTGTTGCTATAGGGCATGTGTGCTTGCCATAGACAGAGAGTGAGCAAGAGAGAGAGAGAGGAAAAGTGAGAAAGCAACCCCCAGGGGTTACGTACGGCCATATGCCACAATTCCTCCTCCTCCATTCTCCTCTCAGGATGTTGGGCATGCACGCATACGTGCCTGGCATGTTTTTCAAGCTAATGGGTCAAACTGCACAGTCAGCCATATGGTATCCAGGGGCCTTAACCTCTGTGTTACCTGTCAGCCCCAAAATGGTGAACTTTATATTTCATGTCTTTTAGAATAATAATAATAATAATAATAATAATAATAGAAATAGGTTTCTTTATAGTAGTACTTTCTTTTTTAAAAAAGAACTATTTATTTAATTTTATTTATTTATTCACTTATTTTAATTTGACCATAGAGAGACACAGAGAGAGAAAGGGAAAGTGAGAAAACAAGCCACCAGGTCCGGGACTTGAACCATGGTTGGCCATGTGGGAGTGTCCAATGCCTTAACCATCACACCACCTGTTTTACTATCTATTATATAATTAAATTTCATAATTACAATATCATATAGTGGCATAAACAGATCTAAAAATATCACAGCTGACCTTTAGTATACATAATTATTCACCTGGGGTAGGTGAGCAAAGGACAAGTAAACAGTTGCCCCATGTTAATCTTTCAGGTCAGTGAGGCCCTCATCCACTGACTATGAAGGGAACCCGAGGAGATGTGCAGAATTTCTTTGAGTGGAACTGGAAAGGACTTAAGAAAGTTGGAGGCTGCCAAGCACGGGTGTGGCCAAGAATCATACAGCCAAGAATCAGCACTAAACTTAAGAACCTGAGAAACTATAGAGATATTATCAGAGCACAAAGAAAGGTCTGTTAAACGACAGGAGGTGACTGAGGGCCTGAACTTGAGGATGCCCACAGAAATCTAGGTGAATACCTGAGAAAACCATGAGGGTTAAAATACAAAAGCAACAAAGAGTCTGGGAGGAAAAAGAAATCTGAAATCTGAGTCATGAAGCGAGCAATGAAAACCACAGGAACAGGAGAAAGCAACGAGGCAAGGGTCTTTGAGAACCCTAAACTGAGCCTGACAGTGTGCACTGAACAAGCATGGATGATCAAGAAATAGTTCAGTTTCAGGCTAGCTTAGTAACCACCTAAAATAATGATACTAGCAACATTCACTTAGAGAAGTGTTTGTTAACAGAGTTTGAACAAAAGTGCTACTGACTTCTTCTTAGAAAATCAACGGTAATTTGACCCAGAAATAATTACAACAAGGAAGTGCTTCATCTGCACATAAGCTTAAGATAATCTCACTGAATGGACAGGGTTATCTTGATATAAGAAGAATGTAGTGGAGAAAATACTTTGGGTGATTAATTTAGATCTTAAAAGATAAAATATGGGGTGGAAAATGATGTTTTTTGTGATGAATATGCTGCAGTTTTCCAAGATCAATACTGCATACTTAAGGCTTGGACCAAATAAAGTTAAAAAAGGACCTCTTTGAGTTGGATGAGTCACCCTCCTCTCAGTGATACTGCTGTGCCTAGTATGGGTGTCTACTGAGGTACCTAATTCAGGGTGCTGCTGTCTCTTCTCCTTAACCATGATTCCTTGAGGGCAGGGTCTACGTCATATTCTCTGGGTCCGCAGTACTGAGCACTGTGTTTATGAGATGGTACTTCATAAATGCTGGATGAAGGATGAAAGAGGCTCATCTTGTTGAGAAGTCTTGATTTTGAGGATATAAAGCATTCTGAGCTGGTATGTCCCCCCCCCCCCCCCCCCCGATTCTGGCACAAAACTCCACCATCTGCGACACACAATTAATCTACAGATAAAAAAACCTGTTAGTTTCCTACCAGGGTTGACAGAGTCTAATGGGAAAAATTAAAGTTATCACTTCAAGAAGACAAGTATGTCTTGGGAAGCTATCTCTGGAATTGCTGGGGGGTAGAGACAAGTTAGTTTCAACAACTTTCCACAGGAACAGAGGATTCCAGGATCTTCACAAGATTTCTTCCTTGGTTATACCGCTCACTGACGTCAAAGAAAGTTCTGAATCTAATCCCATGTCAATAAAGACCATCACTAAAAACAAATTGATCTGAAGCCTGGAGGTAATAAACAAGAAAGTACAAGCAATGCAAATCTTTTTCCTCTAGTTTTAAAGAAAAATGCACTCTTCAGATCTTAAATTGGTTGAGCCAGCCAGTGGCGTGGTGGTTAAGGCAGCTGGATTTCACATGCCAATTGCACAGTTCAAGTCCCAGAGCTAGCAGCTTCAAAGACATGCCAGGAGAATTATGTGTGCCCAAAATACTGAGAGGAGAATGGAGGAAAAGGGACTGTGGCATGGCCATCCCCTATGAGAGGTGAGGTGATGTCTCTTTTTTTTTTTCTTACCCCCTATATGTGTCTTTTTCCAGTGAGTGCATGCACCTCATGGCAAAACTAAAAAAAGAAAAAAAAATTAAATTGGTTATATTCCAAAAGTTTGTTTATTTTTAATCTTTTTTAAAAAACTTTATTTATTTTCTTTGTGTGAGAAAGGGACAGCCATTCTCAATAGGATCTTTATGCTGCAACTGTCCCTCCAGCCTTGCAACCAGCTGGATCACAGATGTGACCAGATGCTCAGGCAAACCCGGGACTCAAACCCAGAGACTTCCTATACAGCCTCCAGCACCTGCAGCAGTGCCTCTAATGTTGGTGCTGCCATGAATGGGCCAAATTTCATTTTTGCTATAGGGTGCATGCACTTGCTAGAGAGAGAAAGAGAGGGAAAGTGAGGAATCACTACCCAGGGGGATGGCCATACTACAATCCCTGCTCCTTTATTCTCCTCTTGGGATTTTGGTGTGTTTTTCAAGAGGGTAGATCTGGGACTCAAAGTGTACAATATGTCACATGGGGATCCAGGGTCTTAACCACCACACCACCTGCTAGCCCACTAAGTTTATTTTATTTATTTAAGTATTTAAGCTAGATTTATGCTATAGGTCATGTGTGCTCACCAGAGAGACAGAAAGCAAGAAATCACCCCCCAAGGGAGATGGCTGCAATCCATTCTCCTCTAGTCTCCTCTTGGGATTTTGGGCACAGATGCAAATGTGCCTGGAGTTTTTTTGTTTGTTTGTTTTTGTTTTTTTTTAACCATTTCTTTTTTTTGGAGAGGTTTTTTTTTCCCCCCCCCTTAGGGCGCGTGTGCTCGCCAGACAGAGAGAGAGAGAGAGAGACAGAAAGCGAGAAATCACTCCCCAGGGGGGATGACCACACTGCAATCCCTCCTCTTTTATTCTCCTCTTGGGATGTTAGGCACGCACGCACACGCGCCTGGCACGCCTGGAGTAAGTTTAAGCTGCCGGGTCCAGGACTTGAACTGTGTTGACTACATGGGAGTCCAGCGATGTAATCATTACGCCATCTGCTAGTCCCACCAAGTTTAATATTTTTTTAAAGAATTATTTTATTCAATTTTATTCATTCATTCATTTATTTTAATTTGACCAGAGACAGACAGAGAGACAGAGACAGAGACAGAGAGGGGAAAGTGAGAAAGCAAGCCACCAGGTCCAGGATTTGAACCATGGTCGGCCATGTGGGAGTGTCTAGTGCCTTAACCACCACGCCACCTGCCGGTCCCCCACCAAGTTTAATTTTAAGTGTTAAACTTCACAATGCATTTCCCCTTAAATATAATATAGCAAGACTCTCAAGCTACAAGATCACAAAATCAACTTAAATCTGTGAACCACCACCCAAAATGTGGTACCAAAGCACCCCTGCACCACATCCGTGTTATGAATAGCACTGTATCTGTAATAAAACACATCTCTATATCAGATGGCAGGATCCCATCCAGCACAACTCCTTGGGCAGACAGGGTAGGTGAAAGCTTCTGAAACACTAGTGCCACATTAATGCACACCACACTCCAAGCTTGATCACATCCACAGAAACCTCTAGTCCAGACCAACCCCTCCTTAGGCTGTTTTTCATGAGAGGATGAAGGCCTGTTGTACCAGAAAGATAAGAGCTCATGCTCCCACTGTCTATTAATATGCATATCTTTCTTAAAACAACCATGTAACCACACAGAAGACAATAAATCACTAACCAAATATAAAAGAACATGGGCACAGGGGCTGGCAGGTGGCATGGTGATTAAGAGCGGTGGACTCCTACACAGCCGACCGCAGTCCGAGACCCAGACCTGGCAGCTTGCTTGCTCCCCCCACCACCCCCATTCCTCTCTGGTCAAAAAATAAATAAATAAATAAAGTTAAATAAAATAATTCTTTAAAGAAAAAAATAACATTGGCACAGTGCTTGTATTAGAACATAATGATGCAAATACTGAAAAATCTTTAAAAAGAATAATTCATCAATGACAAGATAACTAGTTTACTGTATGAAAAGCTGAATGCTGGTAACTTTTTCTACCCCTTCTTGGCTTGAGTGGTTTAATTAATTCCTAGGAAAGGCTTTCCCTGGAGAATAGGTAAAGAGATTCTTGGGAGATAGCGAAAGCACCTTTATGTCCAGGCTAGAGGGTGTGGTGGCTCTTAATGAGCCCAAGGACCCAGCACTGACAGGGGAAGAGAAAATAATCTCAGAGACATCTTGGTCCACCCACAGTTAGACTCTAGTTCCCATATTATCCCTTTCAGAAAGAAATGAAAAGGGGAAGAAGGCATTAAAAAAATGCCTTCCAGGGGGCCAGCAGGTGGCATGGTGGTTAAAGGTACTGAACTTCCTCATTGTCGACTGTGGTTCGAGTCCCAGACCTGGCAGCTTGCTATCTCACTTTCCCTCTTTCTCTCACTCTATTCTTCTTTGATCAAATTAAAATAAATAAGGAAATAACGTTAAATGTTCTTTTTTTAAGAAGTCTTTAAAAATGCCTTCCAGAGACCTGTATTCACAGAGTAATTTTTCTCCCTCTGTTTTGGATAAATGGACAGAGTTGAATAAGCTCTGTGACTCCACTGTACCTACTGTACACAAGGTAATATATTAGATTCAAGACACTCACTTGTTTTCACCAAAATAAATATGCTAACATCACAGAATGGTAAGAGCTGGAAAGAGGAAATGAAGATAAGATGTGGACCCTGTCCTCAACGCAGCTAGAATCAAGTAAGGAGGATTAAATATGTACAGCATTAGCTGTAATAAAACAGACTGTGGTTAAGTACCATGACCCAGGTACAAAATGCCATGTTAGTTCAGAGAAGGGTAGGCCTGCAACTAGTAAATAGAGGAGAAAACATCCAGACAGTGGGAATGAAAGGCAAATCACATAACAACTCATTCATTACTCTCCATGCCCTACTAATTCCTCCTCTTTCTCTTCTTTTTTAACAAAAGAATCATTCAGGCCTGCTGGTGGTGTGGTGGTTGAGGAAGCTGGATCCCACATGGCTGGCTGTGTGTGTGTGTGTGTGTGTGTGTGTGTGTGTACGCACACACGTGTGCGCCTGCCCAAAATCCTAAGAGAATGAAAGAGGGGGGATTATGTGTGGCTGTACCCCCTGGGGGGTGATTTCTCACTCTCCCTCTCTCTCCCTCTGTCTCTATCTGACGAGTATACATGTCCTATAGTTAATTTAAAAAATAAAGGAGGAAAACAAAATGGTCACTATTCACTGGCTTATGTTTTATGTTCTTTCAGTATAAACAGTAGACTCTAACAAAGTATATTCATTACAAATTATTACTTTCTTTTTTAAAAAAAAAAAAAAAAAAAAACAGTTTCTAATATGAATCAGGGTTCTCAGTAAAGCAATTAAAAAAAAAATCTTCAAGCATGGGGGACCAGCAGATAGCATAATGGTTACGTAGCTGAACTCATGTAGTCAACTGTAGTTTGAATCCTGGACCTAGTGGCTTAACCAGGCACGTGTGCATGCATGCCCAAATTCTCAAGAGGAGAATGGAGGAGAAAGGATAGTAATGTGGCCATTCCTCCAGGCCCCCAGGGGATGATTTCTAACTTTATGTCTGTCTCTGGCGAGTGCATGCGCCCTACAGCAAAAATCTCTCTTAAAAAAGAAACAAAAACAACTCTCTTGTAAAAAGACAAAACAAAACAAAAACAACTTCCAGCATGGTGGCAGTCTTGTTTTCACCAAAAGAAAGTAATAAACTGTAGTGCTGGAAGGCACATGCCTGGCGGAGGGTTTGCACCCCTGGCTGGCCTGACAACTGTCTCTAAATTCTTAACTGTACTGAGCTATAATGTGCCTCAAGCATATTACTCAAACCACTAGGCTAGGACTCGAACTGAGGTCGGCCATGTGGGATACAGCTCCCTTAACCACTAGGCCTTGGGGCCCATTCTCCAACTACTTTCAAAAGAATCTACTCTGAGTATGCTGAAAATGTGTCCTAAGACATACTCTGGGCATTACTTTCACTGTGTTTACACTCCTTTGGCCCTCCCCACTTGTGCTCCTAGAGTTCAAGTTCCTAGGCTACAATGACAGAGTAATTTGCAGATACTCTATCAATTGCCTAGCCGTAAACTCAGACTTTGCCTTAGAGCTGCAGAGAGCAATTTAATTTTCGACAGTGCCAGGCAATAAGCTTATAAAGAGAGAGGACAGCCTGTACTCTCAGTGCTTTGGGCCTGGGAGACCCAAGTGTACACAGGTAATGTGTGTGCATAATAGAACATTTTTGAAAAGTTAAGTCTCCACACTTAACTAGCTTCCTTCCTTAGAGACAGTGACTCTTAACCAGTTTTTTCCTGTAACAATGGCCTGCAATGGCCTATCCCATCCTTCTGCTCACTCCTACCGCATCTTCTACTCCTTCCCACCTTGATCACGGCAATCTAGCCATACTGGCTTACCTTGATCCCTGAAACCTATCAAATATCCTTCTGCCTCCATCTGTCTGGAATGTTCTTCTCTAGAGAGTCACTATCTCTTACTTCTTCAGGTCTCTGTTAAAAAACAATCTTAGCATATGCCTTCCCTAACTACTCTATATAAAATATCAGGCCCTATCTACCAACCTTTTCTCTACTGTATCTTCTGCACCCATTATCATCTAACATATCTCTCTCTACTAGATTTAAGATGGGCAAAGTCAGAAACTTATTTATTTATTTTTAAACATTTATTGACTTATCTATTCATTGTTGTGATTTTCAAGTCACTGAGTTGGAGACTTGAACTGCAGTTGGCCACGTGGGAATCCAGCACCTTAACCACCTCACCACCTGCTGGTCCCAGTTGGGAATATTTTATTAACTGTTTCCCTAGCATCCAGAACAATGGGTGGAGAGATGAATTCTACTGTAATTCAGTAACCAGTATGTGCCAACTACCATGCTAAAAATTAGAAATAAAACATTCTAATCTCTATCTTCACAATATTATCTGGTGGGGAAAACAAAAGAAACAATGGATATTATGTGTGGGTACCAATCTCAGCTTTACCGATATTAACTACCACAGCCACCATATGAACTAGGTGATACCATTCCTAAGGCCCCAAGGCAGGAGTGATACAGTTCGTTAGAGGCAGAGCCAGAAGTCAAGCTTAGCCATGCTTAAAAGCCTGTGCTCTTAAACCACACACACAAGCAACAGCCACACCCTCTGTTAGATGCCAAGACAAAAGCAGTCAATGGTGCTGGGGAACAGGACAAGGATACCTATGTCAGCCAACAGGCAGGAGGGGAGAGCCAGGAAGGCCTTAGGATTAACTTTCTTGAAGGGTGAGTCGGAATTGTCCGTCTGGACGTGCAGAGGGCTGGAGAATCTGCTTGGACATACTGAGTTTGAAATGCAGTGAGTTTGGATGGCAACTCAGGAGTCACCAGTGGATAGGTAAATGAAGCCATGAGATTGTATGAGTTTTCCTAAGAAAGTGTCTAAAAGAGGGACCAGCAGTTAGCGTAATGGCTATGTCGCTGGACTCCTACGTAGTCGACCGTGGTTCGAGTCCCAGACCTGGCGGCTTAAACTCATGCCAGGCGCGTGTGCGTGCGTGCCCAAGATCCCGAGAGGAGAATGGAGGAGAAGGGATTGCGGCGTGGCCATCCCCCCTGGGGGGTGATTTCCTGCTTTCTATCTCTTTGTCTCTCTCTGTCTGTCTGGCGAGCGCACGCGCCCTATAGCAAAAACCTCTCCAAAAAAAGAAAAGAAAAAAAAAAGAAAGAAAGAAAGTGTCTAAAAGAAAACTTTCTTAGGAATAGGGACCACCTAAGAGGCAAGACGCCAAAAGTTCACAGAATGGCCAGAAAGATAGGGAAAAAAAAAAAAAAAAAAAAAAAAGTGACTGTGAATCAAGGAAACTAAGAACAATGGATTTTTTAAAAATTATTTTGATTTCATTTATTCATTTATTTATTTTAATTTGACCAGAGAGACACACACACACAGAGCTAGAGATAGAGAAAGACAGAGAGAGGGAAAGTAAGAAAGCAAGCCACCAGGTCCAGGAGTGTCCAGCACCTTAACCACCACGACACCTGCTGGTCCCAAACAACGAATGTTTTTAAGAATGAGGAAATGTATCAAAATTCCTCAGTGAAAAAGACACTGGCTGTACTCAGCAGCAGGAGGACAAGGCTCTCCATAAGCAGATCATAGTCTACTTCTTTGAATTCCTCTTAGACTAATCCCAGGCATACCCCTGTACTCTAACCTGGGGCTCTTAATCTCTAACAATACCACTTCCATCCCCAGGGGGCATGTGCAAACTATCAGGCTGGGGCCCTCTTGGCATTACTCAGAGAAGGGGCCAAGAAACCAAGTACTAGCAATGCAAAGGAATATCCAGCTGCCAGAGGCTAACACGGCCTCCACTGGAAGCCCACTGGTCCAGCTGGAGCTTATGCATACTTTGGATGTTCTGCGGCTCTCACCCCAACATTCACACACTCCTCCCACCGCCCCCAGACCTTAAGCCTTCATTTCCACTGTTTTGTCTCCTAAAATTCTGGTTTTAGATATGAAAAATTGACAAATTCCTTTTTTAAAAAACAATTATTTTATTCAATTAATTAATTTTATTTTTATTTATTTATTTAAATTTGACCAGAGAGGAACAGAGCAAGAGAGAAAGAGAGGGAAATGAGAAAGCAAGCTGTCAGGTCTGACACTGGAACCACAGTGGGCCATGTGGGGTCCAGCATCCTTAAGCACCACGTCACCTGCCGCCCCCCAAAATTGACAAATTATACATATTTTTACACACCTATCATAAAAGCCATGCTTTAAAATTCTCAAACACTTGGGACCAGCAGTTGGGGTAATGGCTATGTTATTGGACTCCTATGTAGTCGACCGTGGTTCGAGTACTGGACCCGGTGGCTCAAACTCATGCCGGGCATGTGTGCGTGCCCAGGGTCCTGAGAGGAGAATGGAGGAGAAGGGACTGCAGTGTGGCCAACCCCCCAAGGGGGTGATTTCTCACTTTCTGTCTCTGTCTCTCTCTGTCTTTCTGGCGAGTGCATACATCCTATAGCAAAAACTTCTCCAAAAAAAAAAAAATCTCAAACTGTGATCTAGTGGAATAAACGTGGGTTTTAAAGTTTTAGGTGCCTTTTCCTAAGTCTCAGCTTCCTCGTCTCTTTCACAAGACTACCATCAATCTTATCAAATATTACTGGGAATAAAGCACAGTCACATCTCTGTATCTACAGGTTCTACATCTGCAGATTTAACCAACCATGACTCAAAAATGTTTAAAAAAAAAGAGAAAAAAATACAATAAAAATAGATAAAACAATATTGTATTAACAACTTTTTACAAAGTATTTGATATAATAAGTAAACTACAGATGATTTAAAGTGTATGAGAGGGGCTGGCAGGTGGCATGATGGTTAAGGACACTGGATTCCTATATGGCCGACCGTGGTTCGAGTCCTGGACCTAGCGGCTTGCTTTCTCCCTCTCTCTTCCTTACTCACTCACTGTGTCCCAAGAGAGAAAGAAAAAGAAAAAAAGAAAGAAAGAAAGAAAGAAAGAAAGAAAGAAAGAAAGAAAGAAAGAGAGAGAGAGAGAGTATATGAGAGGACTGTATAGGTTATATGCAAGTACTACACGACTTTATCTAAGAGATTTGAACGGCTGTGGACTTTGGTACCTGTGGGTGGGTCAGGAAACCAATCCTCTGCAGACACTGAGGGACAACTGTACCTAGCACAATGCCTGGCACTTGGCAGCTGCCCAATCTATATTAATCTCCCTTTCTCTGTACTATGTCTCCCTTGATGATTTCTCTACTCGGGAATTTATACAGCCCTTATTGCTTTTCTCACTTGACATTGATCTAGCTTAAATTGCCAGGGTCTTCCCCCAGTATCTGATGTAGGGTAGGTCACATCTGTGGTGCTTGGCCACCTTGCCTGTGTGATCACACGCTCGCCATGGCTTGAGGGCAGCATGCTGGTCACCATGCTCAGTTAGGAGGCAGCCTGGCATGCTTTTGTCTCTAGGATCCCAGTTTCCTGGCCAAAAGCTGCAGGTGAGCTCCCATCTACCCTGCCCCTTTCCATTTCAGAGCCCTGCCTCAGAAATAGCTGTTTCTTCAAAGTCCCATTCGTCTTTCACTACTTCTGATCAAATTATCATTAAATAAAGGAGTTTGAGGGGCTGGCAGGTGGCATGGAGATTAAGGACTGAGTCCTGAACACGCTGGTTTGAGAAATGCACTGGGCTGGGACCAGCAGTTGGCGTCATGGCTATGTCGCCTAGACTCCCATGTAGTTGACCGTGGTTCGAGTCCCAGACCTGGTGGCTTAAAATCACGTCAGGCGCATGTGCGTGCATGCCCAAGATCCTGAGAGGAGAATGGAGGAGAAGGGATTGCAGCGTGACCATCCCCCCGGGGGGTGATTTCTCGCTTTCTGTTTCCCTATCTCTTTCTAGCAAGCCCACACACCCTATAGCAAAAACCTCTCAAAAGAAAAAAAGAAAGAAAGAAAAAAAACAGAAGAGAAATACACTGGGCCACGTGCACGTGTGCCCAAAATCCTGAGAGATTACAGGGTGGCCATCCTCCCTGGGAGGGATTTCTCACTTTCCAAATGTCTCTCTCTTGCTCTGTCTCTCTCCAGTGAGCATACACACCTTATTGCAAGAACTTAAAAAAAAAGAATTTATGATTAGGTACTTTATTATTCTGCATAGATAATTTAAATACACTATAGTTTTATGAAATGCAATATACAGATTATTACATAACATATCTGACTAAGGCATTGCTTGTGATCACTTTGATAAAAAAAAAAAGTACAAGATGAGAGCTCTCTCACAACACAAAGCCTACTGAAAAACATTTTTTTGAGAGATTTTTGCTATAGGGCACATGCACTTGCCAGAGATAGAGAGAGACAGAAAGTGAAAAATCATCCCCAGGGGGATGGCCATGCTGCAATCCTTTCTCCTCCATTCTTCTCTCGGGATTTTGGGCATGTAAGCACATGCACCCAGTGTGAATTTCAATGTGCCGGTCCAGATCTGAACCATGGTCAACCGTGTGGGAGTGAAGCGCCTAACCACTACACCACCTGCTGGCCCCGAAATATTATATTCAATTTATAAAAACATTGCTTACTCTAAGATGAAGGAACATCTCTGTGTGACCCAGCTTTCTAGTGAACTACAAGGTTCTTGAGATTAGAAATTTTTTTTAAGAGATTTTTGTTATATGGTGCATGTGCTCGCTAGAGAAACAGATAGAGATACAGAGATAGAGAGAGACAGAGAGACAGAGAGACAGAAAGTGAGAAATCACCCCCTAGAGGGGATGGCCATGCTGCAATCCCTTCTCCTCTATTCTCCTCTTGAGATTTAGAGCACACATGCACATGCGCCTGGTGTGAGTTTTAAGCTGCCAGGTCCAGAACCTTGAACTGGTCAGCCATGTAGGAGTCCAGCGACATAACCATATTTGTTTTTATAATCTTTGATTCTCTATTTAGCAGCACCCTTCTCATAGCAAATTCTTTAAAAAAAAATTATTTTAGGGACTAGCAGGTGACATGGTGGTTAAGGTGCTGGAATTCCCACATGGCCAACTGTGGTTCAAGTCCCGGACCTGGAGGCTTGCTTTCTCTCTCTTGCTCTCTGTATTTCTCTGGCAAAATTAACGTGAATAATAATAAATAAACAAATAAGATAATTCTTTAAAAATTATTTTATTTAACTTTATTTATTTATTTATTTTAATTTGACCAGAGAGGGAGAGAGAGAATGAGTGCGTGAGAGAAAGAGAGAGAGAGAAAGTGAGAAATCAAGCCACCAGGTCCGGGACTCAAATCATGGCTGGCCATATGGGAGTCCAGCGCCCTCAACCACCATGCCACCTGGCAACCCCCTCATAGTAAATTCTTAATAAATAAACGTTTGTTTGATAACCAGAGGAAAAAAATGAGACAATGTTCTCAACAGATATCAGTCCTTCACCAAGGTCAGATCATAGATGATTTTTGCAGAAAGCCTTTGTAAGGAGGTAAACATTTGCTTCCCAGCTACGGTAGCAATCTACTGTTAGAGAATTTTAAGTTCTTAAGTCACTTTAAGTTCATTTGGGAAGTATATAAAGCATAAATACCAAACATTCTGTTAGAGAAGTAGAAGCTGTTATGCACGATGCCTTTCCCCAAGCTTCAACCATGTTTCCTTCTTTGAAGAGTATTCCTCTATTTCTCTGACACTGAAATATCTAAGTTCTCTCCTATGAAGTGATACTGAATTAAATGTCAGTTTTTCCTCTAAGAAAATATATGAAAGAACTGTGACAGTCATTAGTAATATTCAGAGCCATTTCAGGTTCTCCTCCCTACTGGGTACATTGTAGGATCGCACTTTCCTAGCCCCTGGGATGTGCGCATGTAACTTAACCTGACCAATAAAATATGAGGTTGAGGGAGCTGGCAGGTGGTGTGGTAACTGAGGGGCTGGACTCTCACATGGCCGACTGCAGTTCAAGTTCTGGATCTAGCAGCTTGCTTTCTCACGTTCTTTCTCTCTCTCTGTCTCTCTGGTAAATGCACGTGCCCTATAGTAAATTAAAATAATAATAACATCAATAATAAATACAATTAAAAAATAATTCTTTTTAAAAGTCTTTAAAAAATTAATATTTTTATTAAAAAATAAATATTTTTTTAATTTGAGAGATTTGTGGTATAGGGTGCATGTGCACAGAGAGACAGAAAGTGAGAAATCACCCCTCAGGGGGGATAGCTATGCTGTAATCTCTTCTCCATTCTCCTCCCCAGATTTTGGGCATGCATCCACACACACGTAGCATGAGTTTTATTTAAGCCACTGGGTCTAGGACTCGAACTGCAGCTGACTATGTGGGAGTTCAGTGATGTAACCATTACAACATTCTGTTGGTCCCTAAAATAAAAGCGAGGTTGATAGGATGTATTACTTTTCTTTCTTTCTCTCATTCATTCATTCATTCATTCATTTTTGCTCTCACTGAAAAGAGACAAAGGGAAAGCAAGAAATCACCTCTCAGGGAGAATGGCCATGCCCCCAATCCATTCTCCTCCATTCTCTTCATGGGATTTTTTTTTTTAAAACATTTATTTACTTACCTATTATTTGTTATAATTTTCAAGCCCCCAGTCCTGGACTTGAACTACAGTCAGTTACGTGGGAATCCAGCACCTTAACCACCATGTCACCTGCTGGCCCTAGATGGCAAGTATCACTCTAAGACCAACACACAAGTACCTAGATAGAAGCACAGGCTGAGGAGGATCTCAAGTAGCCTGGACCTCCAAGTGACTACAGTTAGTAGAGACAACAAGATGGCCACATGGCATCAGTAAGAAACACACTTTGTTGTTGTAAGTCATTAAGATTTTGGAATAATATATTACCTAGCCTACCTGGAGTGATATAAACATCAAACCTGTGAAAGGGTTCTCAGCCAGGGATCAAGAAATTCTGCTTCCTTTCACAGAGGAGGCCAATCCTCTTCTGTGGCATAAGGGATAAATAGTAAGAACAACAGAATTGAATCTCAATTCCAGCC
This sequence comes from Tupaia tana, assembly GCA_026018925.1. Taxonomy (NCBI): domain Eukaryota; kingdom Metazoa; phylum Chordata; class Mammalia; order Scandentia; family Tupaiidae; genus Tupaia; species Tupaia tana. The sequence continues at coordinate 9,389,680 of JAKSZU010000028.1, read as the reverse complement.
TTTAGGGCACCTGCAAATCACCAACCAGAGTGATATACAGTTTGTTTTGTCTGTAACATATCCAAGTAATACAACTGATAATAAGCTTGGCTCTCCACTATAACCTTGACAAATACTAGGCTATATTAAAAAGGCTAGATACTGGGGTCAGCAGGTGGCATCGTGGTTAAGGTGCTGGACCCCCACATGGCTGACATCAGTTTGAGTCCTGGATCTGGTGGTTTGTTTTCTTACTTTCTCTCTTTGGTGAGTGCACATGCCCTATGGCAAATTAAAATAACAATAATAATAATAAATTAAATTAAAAATTGTTTTGTAAAAAGGCTAGATATCAAAAGACATCTTTAAAAGTCAAATTTTGTGTTTTCTGTACACTAGTATTCTACTGCCCTTCACTAGTAACTAGAAATGACTAAACACGGGGCCAGTTGGTGGCATGATCGTCAAGGCACTGAACTCTTCTTGCATGGCCAACCGTGGTTTGAGTCCCAGACCTGGCAGCCAGGAGAAGAAACAGAGGTCTGGCCAACACCTCTGGGGATGATTTCTCACTTTCTCTCTCACTGTCTCTGTCTCCTTCTGGTGTGTAAACTCACCCTGTGGCAAAAAGCTTTAAAAAAAAAGAAAGAAACAACTAAACAAATCAGAGAGGGTCTCTGTAATTTCAAGTAGCAAGGGATCGATTAGTGTAAAATTCAAGTAGAGAAAGTGAAAGTATATCTTGTAGCAGATAGTAAATTAGTTTGGAACAATCTTAGATTTTCTATTTTGAAGCAAACTACAGAGCTTAGAAATTTAAGAAGTCATTCTTGCTAATTCTCTGTTAATTATCCTGGCCTCTGGAAAATATCCTGCAGTCCACAAGAACTGAAGATAACAGATGGAAAAGTATCTGCGTCTTTAATGACAGTATTGAACTGTTGTCTCAGCTACCCTTTACTTCTGCCCTACAGCTGGCCTCTATGTACATGAGATAATACATTTCCTTTCTACTTAAGCCAAATACAAAGAAAAGATATCTGCTACACAATTCTTGTTGATCTGCACAATTAGCAGAGAAGAACTGGGGATGCAATGGGACACGGATGGCCTTGGCCTCTGTTATCGCACGCTCATTCAGAAGAGATATCTAACAAACGTCATCAATTATTACTGTTTATGACCCTTTCCTCTATGTGCTCACCAGGTTAGTTTCGAACCCTCAGCATTTCTCTATTTTAGCAGCCTATAATCGGCCTATAATCAGTCCAGAGACTTAAAATTCCAGACTACAAGATTTCCTTGTGCTCAGACTTGCCCAGAAGTATACGCCCTGAAAGCCCACTGTAGACTGGAATCTATAAAAAGGCTAGATAGGGAGCAAGCGGGTGGAATGGTGGTTAAGGTGCTGGAAACCCACATGGCCAACCATGTTTCAAGTCCCAGACCTGGTAGCTTGAAAATCACATGGGGCATGTGTGTGTGTGCATGCTCAAAATCCCAAGCGGAGAAGAAAAGGGATTTTGGAATGGCCAGTCTCCCTGGGGGTTTAAAAAAAAGGGTAGATAAATTCCCTTCACATAGTCACTGAATTGTGACTCTGATGATGATCACATCTTAAAAACCCAACTGAGTTCCAAAACAGCTATGCTGTTTCTTCTATGAGAGAGAGACAGAGAAAGACAGTTACCCCCAACGGATCTCCATGCCACAATCCACTCATAATCTCAGCCACTAGAACTTTTACCTATTTAAATGAAAAGACCATTTTCTATTATCAATAGAAGACATACCCAATTTAGCAACTGCTCTAAGTGAGGGCAAAGATAAGCTTGAAAGCCCACGATAAGAAAGTCACCTGCCAGCACACGCTTTCAGGCACTCTAAAATAAAGGTGAGGAGGGTGGGATTCTGACTCCTCGCATCATCACTTTTCAAAAACCGCCCGAGATATGAACGGTTATTTCTGGATTCCATATGAACAACTAAAAAAATAAAAACAGTTTTAAAAACTGTAAAAGAAATTTGTAGCAGCAGCAAAATACTTTACGGAACGAATTTGAAGATAAGACATGTAGGAAAGAGCAATACTTTTATGACCTTTTATTTCTTTTTAAAAACTATGTCCAATAAAAGAGTTGAGACTGGAATTACTTTATTGCTTTAGTAGGCACTCTCACAGATGTTTGAAAGGCAACATTAGAATGATGAGGTTAAAAAAATCATAATTACATCAGAAGACAGAGAAAAAGCTTTTGATAAATTTAACATGTTTTCATGTTTAAAAACCCTTAGCCAATAGGATAGGAAAGAGAAAATTTTCTTAACCTGATAAAGAATATTTATGAAAAACCCTAAGTGGGACCAGCAGATGGTATAATGGTTACCTTGCTAGACTCCCATGTAGTCAACCATGGAATGAGTTCAGGATCCAGCAACTTAAAACTCACACCAGGTGCATGTGTGTGCCCAAAATCCTGAGAGAAGAATGGAGAAGAAGGATTGCAGCGTGACCATCCTCCCTGGAGAAAGATTTCTCACTTTTTGTCTCTCTGTCTCAACCTATAGAAAAAAATCTCTCTCTCTAAAAAAAAAAAAAAGGCAAAAATCTCTAAGCAAAATACTGGACTGATTCATGGTTACAGGATGAATGCTTCCCCTTGAAACCAGAAACAAGACCAGATGCCCAATGTCACCACTGCATTGGAGGTCCAGGACAGCAGAGTAAGGCAAGGAAAAGCCACAAAGTATTGGAAAGAAAAAAGCCACAAGTATTCGAAAGAAATCAATAAAATATTAACAGATAAATATCAATTAATAAGAAAGTGTTTGACATCTGGGTCAGCCAGATGGTAGGGTGGTTAGGATGGCTCAAACTACATAGTTTGAGTCCTGGATCTGGCGGCTTAGAAAACACGCCAGGCACATGTGTATGCGTACCAAAAATCACGAGAGGAAAACAGAGAAGAGATTGTAGGGTGGCCATCCTCTCTGAGGGGTGAATTCTCACTCCTCCACACCACTGTCTCTCCCTGTAGCAAAAAAACACCAAAAATTTTAAAAACAACAACAAAGAAATGGAGGAATATAACATAATATGTATAAAACTCATTATCATAAAAATGCAATATCTCCTTAAATATTTCATAGATCTGATACAATTAAAATAAAAACTTCAACATTCAACAGGTGTGCCTTTGTGTGTGATTTATAAGCTGACTCTAAACTGTACTAAAATGGAAAGCATGAAGAACAGCCAACACACTTTAAAGAAAAAGAAAGTAGACGGATTTTCTAACAGTTATAAAACTTTTTTAAGTTACAGTAATTAAGACAGTGTGGTGTGAGAATAGAAAAATAAGACAGATATAGAAACAGATTCATACATGTACAGTTTCCTACTTTATTTCTTCTTTTTTTTTTTTTTTTTTTTGGAGAGGTTTTTCGCTATAGGGCGCGTGCGCTCGCCAGACAGACAGAGAGAGACATAGAGACAGAAAGCGAGAAATCACCCCCCAGGGGGGATGGTCACGCCGCAATCCCTTCTCCTCCATTCTCCTCTCGGGATCTTGGGCACGCACGCACACGCGCCCGGTGTGAGTTTTAAGCCACCGGGTCCAGGACGCGAACCGCGGTCGACTACGTGGGAGTCCAGCGACATAGCCATTACGCTAACTGCTGGTTCCCCCTTCTTCTTTTTTTTTTTAATAAGAGATTTTTGTATAGGGCATGTGTGCTCAACGGGGAGACAGAGAGACAGAAAGCAAGAAATCACCTCCCAGGGGGATGGCCACCCTGCAATCCCTTCTCCTCCATTCTCCTCTCACACAGGTGCCTGGTGTGAGTTTTAAGCCACCAGATCTGGGACTCAAACTGCTATCAATTACGTGGGAGTCCAGCAATGTAACCATTGTACCACCTGCTGGTCCCCGGGTTCCGACTGTAGGACAATGGTAGCACCGAAGAGCAGTAGGGATAGGAAGGACTGTCTAATAAATGGTGCTAGAAGGCTTGGGCATCGACACTAGGGAAAAAGATGAAATTGGCTCATATCACAGAAAAGATAGACTGCAGGTGAGTTACAGACTCAGATAATGTAGAAGAACATTTTTATAACCTCAGGAAAGGAAAAGGTTTCTTAAATAAGACATGAAAAGCCCTCACCATAGAGGAAGAGGTTTTTTGTTTTTGTTTTGTTTTGTTTTTGTTTGCTATAGGATGCATGACCTTGCCAGAGAAAGAGAAAAAGAGAAAGTGAGAAATCACTCCCCAGAGAGATGACCACACCACAATCCCTTCTCCTTCATTCTCCTCTTGAGACTTTGGGCCTAGACCCACGCACATGTGCCTGGCATGCTTTTCAAGCCACCAGGTTCAGGACTCAAACTGTGAAGTTGGCCACGTGAGATCACACTGCTTTAACCACCATGTCATCTGGTTCAAGACTAATACATCTTTGCCAAATTCAAAATAAGAACTTCTGTTCATCAAAAGATACCATAAGGAGAATTAACTTATAAAAATGGGAGAAGATACTTGCAACAAAGGATTCGTTTTGAAAATATATAAAGAACTTACACAATTAAAGTTTTGAAACACATACAAACAACCTAAAAGAAAAAAAAAAATCCAAGGGGGACCCCAGGTGGCATGAGGTTAAGGCAATGATCCCATGTAGCTGACTGTGGTTCAAGTCTTGGATCTGGTAGCTTGAGGATTATGCCATCCCCCTGGGGGATGCGCTCTCTCTCTCTCTCTCTCTCTCTCTCTCTCTCTCTCTCAGGAGCACACGTGACCTTAACTACCATGCCACCTGCCGGCCCTGGCACATGCACCTTTTGACAAAACAAAATCCAAACCAAAAACATTCCTCCCTCAAAGGGCATGGCTCATAGTGACAATAATCAGCTGAAGAAAAATCAGGACTAAGTAAACCTAAGATGCACCGGTCTCTACCAGTAAACACTCCTGAGGATAGCACGTGCCTTGCTGGACAAAACAAATGTGGCAGTTCCCACTCCCTTGCTGTCTATGTCCCATGTTTAATTTGGCACATGAGGACACAGGCCATGTCACGGTCACGCTAGTGAAACAAATCTGAGAACACGTATGGGGGATCATTTTGGTTTTGGCTCCGACAATCTGCTTTCCAACAGAGTATCACCTGACCTCAAACTGTGTTCCAGATATCGTAGTCACTACATTCCTTGTTAGAAAAGATACAAATATTACTAGCTATGCCAAAATTGCTATGTCATTATTCCAAAGCTTCATTGCCACTGGCCTATGCCTCAGGAACTCATTTTATGATTGACATAAAACTATCTCGCCTTTGGCCAAGTAGCCAGTTACTCTAGGGACATCAAGAAGCCTGTTTATGAACAGATGAACAATGATATATGTCCAGTAATAATTTTAAGTGTATTAAAACTTTAAAAAAAAAGAGAGATTAAACCTAAGTTTTTAAATAAGATATATAAGTTAAAAAAAAAAAATAGGTTCCAGAACTACGTGAGTAAAAAGTGGAAAGAACATGAAGGAGTAAGGGTGGCTAGAAATGCCCTAGGCTCCTAGTTTTCTGGTGACCCTGGTCTGAAAGAGAATGTACCTTATCCATATGGAAGATCAAATCCAATTCACACACATTTTCGAAACACTTATCCAGAGTCTCCACGAAAACCTGGAAAAAAGGGGAAATAGATAAAGAAGAGAAATAGGAACATTTCACATCTTTGTCAGTATATTTGAAAGTAATGGGGGTAGTCATGATGATATTTAACTTATGATAAATCTCATAAAAACACACAAACAAACCCAAAATCAAACCAAACCCTGCCTTATCTACAGCATTAGCTAATCACCCTAATTACCCCAATTCTGGGAAGATGATTTAGGACAGGAAGACCTCATTTTTAGTATAGCAACACAATCAGCACACACGTGGCTTTCTTTTCCTCCTTTATAAGGTGCTAATTTACATAAAAATAATAAATTAAAATACCAATAATAACTTACAATACTATAACATTTTCCCCAAGCCTCAATGTATACGTGTATAAAAAAAATTTCATTATTAGGTTAATATAGTTTTGTCTTGTTCCATTAACTTCAAAATACCATTAGGTGGGAACCAGCAGTTAGCGTAATGGCTATGTCGCTGGACTCCCACGTAGTCGACCGCGGTTCGCGTCTCGGACCCGGTGGCTTACAACTCACGCCGGGCACGTGTGCGTGCGTGCCCAAGATCCCAAGAGGAGAATGGAGGAGAAGGGATTGAGGCGTGACCATCCCCCCTGGGGGGTGATTTCTCGCTTTCTGTCTCTATGTCTCTCTCTGTCTGTCTGGCAAGCGCACGCGCCCTGTAGTGAAAAACAAAACAAAACAAAACAAAACAAAAACAAAAAACCTCTCCAAAAAAAATACCATTAGGTGAATCACTTAATTTACAATTTTTATTTTTAAATGTAACGAAATGTGTGCACGTGTTAAGGATACAACTTCAGGAATCTTTAAAACAAACATACCATGTCTCCACCATCCAGATATCTGTCCTTACCTTTTTATTTCTCCCTCAGATAATGACCTCATGCCCACAGTCTGGCTGTCAGCAATGTGATCAGTTGTTTGGTGCTGCATAGAAATAGATCTCAAGGCCTGCGAGTGGCCCAGCCTGGACACACCTCCCACTAAGGCACAAGATGGGTACGTGCAGGAAAACTGCCCTGTGGCAGCTACTGGGATAACCCGCTGGCCATGAGGGACTGACACACTACCGGAGCTGATTTTGCTGTGTCTCTTTACTACGGAAGGGAAGTGTTGTTGGATCTAGTGCTTGGCTGCATAGTGTTTTCCTTGGCGACTCTAATACCAAGATGCAATGGGCAGAGGTGTTTGGAGTCCTCCAAAACTCCTCTGGGACTGGTAGCCAGTACACAGGGTTCTGTTAGACACAAATTATTTTAGTAAGCTGACATATTATTGGGTTGACAGAAAAGTCAGGACACATTTTTGCATAGAAAAACAGAAAAATATCATGACTTTTCCAACAACCCAATTATATTCTATGACCCAGTCAGTTATAACTAAATACATACCTATAAAAATATATACACACATACGTCAGAAAACATATAATAATATCCTAACAGGTCTATTCATAACTACATTTTTTTTGGAGAGGTTTTTGCTACAGGACATGTGCGCTCACCAGAAAGAGAAAGAGACAGAAAGTGAGAAATCACCCCCCCAGGGGGGGATGGCCACGCCGCAATCCCTTCTCCATTCTCCTCTCAGGATCTTGGGCATGCACGCACATGCACCCAGTGTGAGTTTAAGCCACTGGGTACGGGACTCGAACCACAGTCGACTACATGGGAGTCCAGCAATGCAGCCATTATGCCATCTGCTGGTCCCTCATAACTACATTTTTAGCAGCAACAATATTTTTGTAAGGATAACATTTAAACATAGATTAATCTTCAATTGCTATGCTAGGTACTATTACCATATACTATTATATGGTAGTATACTATTATATAGTATTATCATCCAACCCTGCCTTGGCATAGTATTTTTCATCTTTCTTTTTAAAATTTGTTTTTTGAGAGAGATTCTTGCTATAGAGCATGTGCACTTGACAGAGACAGAAAGCAAGAAATTAGCCCCCAGGGAGGATGGCCACGCTGCAATCTCTTCTTCTCCATTCTCCTCTCTGGATTTTGGACACACACATATGCCTGGCATGAGTTTTAAGCCACCGGATCTGGGACTCAAACCACGGTTGACTACATGGGAGTCCAGTGACCTAACCATTATGCCATTTGCTGGTCCCTCTTTTTTTTTTTTAAAGAGAGATTTCTGCTATAGGGCACGTGTGCTTACCAGAGCGACAGAGACAGACAGCAAGCAAGAAATTACCCACTGAGGAGATGGCCACGCTGCAACCCCTTCTCCATTCTTCCCTTGAGATTTTGGGCGTGCACACACATGCACCCGGTGTGAATTTAAGTCACCAGGTCCAGGACCTGAACTGCAGTAGACTACATGGGAGTCCAGCGATGTAACCATTATGCCATCTGCTGGTCCCTCTCTCATGTTCTGAATCAATCTTTTTGGAGCTACTTGCTTGGGTACTGGAATTCTTATTTTTGTATCTTTTAGCTCTTATTTTCTATTTCTGACTATTCTGGGAAGTTACTTAACTTGGTCTCCCAATACTTTAGTTGAGGTGGATTTTGGTTTGTTTCCATTTCCTCCCAGGTTTTTAATTTCTAAGAGATCATTTTGTTCTGAGTGTTTTTGTTTGTTTAGTACCAATTTTTGTTTGTCTTTTTTATTTTCCTGTGGCTAAAGGATAGTGTTTTTTTGTTTTTTTTTTTACATTTCCTTTCTTTGTATGGTGTTCACTTCTTCTAAGTTACTTTGTTTGTTTTGTCGTTCTTCTCTATGAAAAGTTTTCTTCAAATGCCTGATAATCCTTTTTTTTTACATTCACAAGAAAAACAGGCTAACTGGAAGATCTACAGTCATGGTTATCTGTTGGAAAACAGCCACATACCCCTCCTATCTCCAGGTTTTAAAAATTTCTTTCCCTTTAATCAGATTTCCCAGTGAAATTTTACAAATTCCTAGGGGAAAGGCAAAAAGATTGACTACCAGAAATTGGGAGCTAAATGGGGCAAAAGACCAAGAAAGTTAGAATTCAATGATCAGAATACATACATGAATTTAATCCCTCTAACATTCGCCATCAATTATGCCTGGTGTCCCCTACACCAGAAACACTTTCTCTTTCTCTGCAGAGAATAAACCTCTAATGTTGCAATGGGGAAAGGGCAATTGCCCAGAACACCGAACTTGGGGAAAGGACTTAGGGCCCTAAGTGGTTCTCAGATAGCTTTTCCTTTCAGCTCTACGACCGATGAGACTGCTGCCAGCTCTGTGCCTTTGTGGGTTCTGTGGTGTCAGGGTGGCTGTTAGCTTTCCCAACTGCTGGCCTGGGATGCAGCTTTCTTGGGCTTGCCAAGTCAATCACCGGGCATTCCTATTCTCTGCTGCTTTCCAAAAACCCACTGTTATTGCTTCTCTTCCTGTTTTTTTTTTTTTTTTTTTTTTTTTTTTTTTTTTGTCCTTGTGTTATGTTCTTTTATTTTTGGGAGAGAGATCTTTTTTTTTTTTTAAGAGATTTTTGCTATAGTGTGTGTGCACTCACCGGAGAAACAGAGACAGGAAGCGAGAAATCATCCCCTAGGGGAATGGCCACACTATTATCCCTTCTCCTCCATCATCCTCTTGGGATCTTGGGCACACATGCAGATGCACCCAGCATGAGGTTTAAGCCACCAGGTCTGGGGCTCAAACTGTGGTCGACTATGTGGGAGTCCAACAATGTAACCACTATACCATCTGCTGGTCCCACCTGGTGTTGAGTCTTTTTTTTTTTTTTAAGAGATTTTTGCTATAGGATGTGTGTGCTCACCAGCGAGACAGAGAGATAGAGAGACAGAAAACAAGAAATCACTCCCCGGGGGGATGGTCATGCCACAATCCCTTCTCCTTTACTCCCCTCTTGGGATTTTGGGCATACATGCACATGCACCCAGCATGAGTTTAAGCTGCTGGGTCCAGGACTCGAACTGCGGTCAACTACTTGGGAGTCCAGCGATGTAACCATTACACCATCTGCTGGCCCTGTGTGTGTTAATTCACTTTCTATAACTGTAAAGGAAGAAAATGAATTTAGAAGTGTGGAAGTCCTCAGGGAAACCTCCAGATGCAAACCCAGAACCTTCTCGTGCAGGTCAGCCTTGCTGGTTTGGGTTTCCATACTGCACTTGGACCTATTCTTGAAACACAGAGGTCAGTCACGGTTGAGTTCAGAAGCAGGAAATGTACCATCTATGTTCCTGTCAGACAGCAGAGCCTGATACTCTGACCATGAGGAGCTCTAGGTTTTCTGGGACTCAATCACATGACCTTGCCCCCTGACTTCTTCAGAAGGGCTTCTTGCACACTCAGGGACACTGTATCCAGACCACAACCCAGAGAGACTGTTCAGCTTCTCTTTAGAACTCTTCACATACAAATGGCAAATTATACAGCTAAGTTTGTGCCTATCCTTCAGTTTTTTCAAACCAAACGGAATATCATCTAGGGATACACATCATATAGTGAAATCATAAAGAGAAGCAAAGGAAGAATCAACCCAAATGTCTGAGAAGTGATGCAACAAGGGAGGAGAGTGCAACTGAGGAAGGGCGCTTAACAGTTTCTAAACTACAAGTAATGTTCTGGGTTACAGGTACATGAATGTCCCTTTATCGGCATTCTTTATACTATATAGGCATATTTTGTGTGAATGTATGCATATATTTTACAATAAAAATTAATTTTAAAATAGTAATTTTACTAAGATTCTGAGTGGATTTTCACTGAGAACTACTGACTTTTTTTAGAATTACTTAACTTTATTTATTATTATTATTTTAATATCTCTAGACACAAACACACAGAGAGAGAGAGAGAGAAGAGGGAGAAAGCACGAAAGCAAGCCTCCAGGTCCAGGACTCGAACCATGGGCAGTCATATGGGAATCCAGCACCCTTAAAGACCACACCACCTGCCAGCCCCAGAGAACTACTGACATCATTTTTTTTTCACTTTTTAAGAATTATGTTATTTAATTTTGTCATTATTTTATTTTTATATATATATATTTTTATTTACATTCATTCACTGTACTACTGACATCTTAATGTTTTCTCAACAACAACAACAAAAGAGTATGGAATAGTCATTTTTCTTGCCTTTTCTTTCTTTTTTTAAGTTTGCTAGAAGGCATGTGCTTTCACCAGAAACAAAGAGCAAAGGAAAGTGAGAAAGCATCCCCTATGAGAGATGACCACGCCACAATCCCTTCTCCTCCATACTCCACTCAGGATTTTGGACTCATACACACAAGTGCCCAGTGTGGTTTTCAAGCCATCAAGTCCAGGACTCAGACAACACAGTTGGCCATGCAGGATCCAGCTGCCTTAACCACCACACCACCAGCTGGATTAATCATGTACACTTCAATGAAATTAAAGTGCTTTTCGTTTCAACCTAAAGAGTATTTTTCAAAAATATAATTTGGATAACCACTTCTCTCAGCTTCCACTGACGTCTATTTCAAGTTTTAATTTGTTTCTTACTTTGCTAGAAGCACATGCTCTCACTGGAGAGAGACAGACAGAAGGCGAGAGGGAAAGTAAGAAAGCACCTCCCAGGGAGGATGGCCACACCACAATCTCGTCTCCTCCATTTCTCCTTTGGGGATTTTAGGCATGCATACACATGGACGCATATGCACACAGCATGCCTCTCAAGTCGCTGGGTCCAGGAGTCAAATCACAGTAAGCCACCTGGGATCCAGCTGCCTCAACTACCACGCCACCAATGAGCATTCAACATTTTTTAGAAATGATATTCATTAAAAAAAAGAAAAATTCTACTGTGAGCCCATGAGGGAGTTGGTTCATTTTTCTTTTCTAAACATTTATTCATATTGGATGTGTCCGTGCCCCTGTTAATCTCATTTAGGCATTTATTTTTTGTAGTTAGTTATTTCAAATACATCGGTCATGTAACTATGAACATCATCGCCTAAGAACAATGTTTTCTGTTTTTAACTTTTATCTTCTTTATATCAAGCAGTTCAACTATTTCTTGATTTTTATTGTCTTCAAAGATCAAGTACTTTAGTTCCTATTATTTTTATATTTTACTTACTCAATCTTTCCAAATTGAATGCACACTATTTAGTAAGTGTCCATTAAATTATATTATATTTCTTTTCCTTGTTAACTATAATTCTCTAATAAAAACGATCACTCGTATATAATACTCATTCTATACATATCTCTATAGCCTGCTATAGCTCACAATACTACAAAGTACATTGTCATATTTTTTGTTTTTAGAGATTTTTGCTATAGGGTGCATTTACTTGTAGGAGACGGAAAGAAAAGAGAGAAACTGAGCAACCACTCCCTAGGGAGGATGGCCACACAGCAAGCTCTTCTCCTCCGTTCTCCTCTCAGGATTTTGGGAATGCACGCACACACATTCAGTTGTTTCAAGCCAGTGGGGCCAGGACTCAAACTGCAGTCGGCCATGTGGGAATCCAGTGCCTTAAAGATCATGCTGGTCCCTTGACCTTTCTATTGTGTCATGCTGACTCTCAATGTTCAATCTGACTCAGGTGTTGAAAAAGCACTTAAAAATTATTCTAGATGAATCTTTTAATTGCTTTCATTATCCATTTATTTACTTATACAGGGGACTTTCAAAAGATTGTGGAGGGGCTAGCAGGTGGCATGGTGGTTGTGCTGGACTCCCACATGTCCGACCACAGTTCAAGTCCTGGACCTGGTGGCTGAAAGGCACAACAAATAAATAGACCAATAGATAAATAAAGTGGCTTTCCTTTAAAAAAAATGTGGAAAGTAGAATTAACGTATGAGCCTATTTAGGTGCAAAAAATTGTGAAATTTATGTGATACAGTTTCTACGAACTTTTAAAGACCCCTTATATAAGTGAATATGATAAGTGAGATTTTTAATTAATCATCTTAAATAATTTTCCAAATGTGAATGGGCATAATATATATGAGGATTAAATAAATAAAATTTAAATGTTTCTATTTCTAAGTAGACCATCTATAAGAGAACAAGGTATACCTGAAACAAAAACATTCTCAAAATTTCCATTTATTTGGCCCTTGATATATTAAATTTAGCTTCTTTAATGTTAGCGTGACAAAAGAAAAGTTTATATTTTTATAACTAGGTAATTTTCCTTTCTGTCATTGCTGTTAATAGGGTTTTTAATGTTAAGTTTCTATTTGAGTGCTTTCTATCTACAGAGTTTACTCATGTCACTTAAAAGAAGCCACCTAGAACTCATGTGTACTGATGGAACTGTACTAAATTAACGATTCCCACGTTAGGGTCACTACACATCTCAGTTTCCACGAAGGTTATGAAAACAATTTGTCGGCAACTTCTAATTTTCAAAAAGTCTAACAAAAATCATGTTTACCTATGTCAAGATTGCAGAGACTAACTAAAGCATCAAGTTTCTTTGTTTTAGGCTAAAATTATAAGTTGAAAATTAAGAAGTTAATAAATTTTTCAGTGTCATTTATTTTGATAGTTGAAACAAACTTCAAACATGAAAACCAAGGGCAGTGTGTGGGCGAGGTAGACAACAACAAACCCAAAAGCTCTCAAAGTGCTTGAAGGTTGTTCAGGAGCTTTCCCAGAGCACCATCTGGTGGACATCTGGCAACTTACGCCAACAGCAACAAGGAGAATGACAAAGGATCAACAGGTTGGTTGCTCAAAGTTCTTAAGCAAAGTCTCTAAAGTTACTGCCATCATTAATTGATTATACATACCTGGATGAGGTCCAAGATTCCAAGTTCACTTTCTGATGAATCCACACAAAACACAAAGTAGAGGGTAGCATAGTGCCGGTATATAAGTTTGTAGTCTGAACCACCAATCAAACTGTGGAAGAGGGGAAACATTTAAATACCCATTATTATTATTTTATTTTTAGAGATATTTTTGCTATAGTGTGTGTGTACTTGCTAGAGAGACAGAAAGCAAGAAATCACTCCCGGGAGGGTGGCCACACCGCAAACCCTTCTCCTCCATTCTTCCCTTGGGATTTTGAGCACACATGCACACACACCTGGCATGAGTTTCAAGCCTCCAAGTCCGGGACTGGAACAGTGGTTGGCCATGAGAGAGAGCCCAGCAACATAACCATTTTGACACCTGCTAGTCCTGATACCCATTATCTTAATTAAAAACATCAAAGAGAAACCTTGGATAAATGAATGAGAAAAGGCCCACGGAAAGGTGAAGGGCCAGGCCAACAGGTGACATGCTAGTTAAGACACTAGATTCCCACATGGCCGACTACACTTTGAGTCCCGGACCCAGTGACTTGAGGAGCATGCCAGGCCCATGAGTGTGCATGCCCAAAATCCTAAGAGGAGAATGGAAGAGAAAGGACTGCAGCATGGCTATCTCCCCAGGGGATGACTTCTCACTTTCTGTCTCTCACCTGCAAGAGTACGCATGGGCCCTTATGGCATTAAAAAGACAGGAAGGGAGGGGAGGAGGGAGAGGGCGGCCAAATTCTAGAAGTAGACCATTTCAACCAGGTGAATGGCAAACAAGTTTGGCAGAAGTATCTAAAGTCACCTGCCTGCACCTTTTCTCCTGCCTATCCTCGGAGACATCTAACTGAACAATATCTAAAGCACAGCAGTACAGCTGTTTCCCAAAGGGGACTGGGCATCTCCCTGAGCAGATCATACCCAAACCGTTCAAGTTGCATCAGGTATCCACCTGACACTTGAGTACTGCCAGAAGAGGCGATAATGACAAAGGCCACCCCAAAGTATGCGGGGAGAAAACTGAAGCTGACAGTTTACCTTCCACCTTCCAAGAAGTTACAGATGTTGTCATCCCTCTTGAGGACTAAATGGAAAGTCTCTCGAACAATCTGCTGTTGAATTTCTTCTGGCTGTGGAACAAAATAATAAAGCAAGTTAGTGGGGAAGTCTGAAAAACTGCATCCCATTAACAAGGATAGACAGGGAGAGAAGAGCTGCCATGATGGGAACGGTCAGAACATTTAGTATTAGTTTCCAGAAAAGATAAAAAATGATAGGTAGAGAAAAAAAATGGAGATAAATCTATGGGACGGTGGACAAGCCTCGGCTATCAGAATTAAGACAAGGAGGGACCAGCAGTTAGCGTAATGGCTATGTCGCTGGACTCCCACGTAGTCGACCGCGGTTCATGTCCCCGACCCGGTGGCTTTAAACTCATGCCGGGCGCGTGTGCGTGCGTGCCCAAGACCCCGAGAGGCGAATGGAGGAGAAGGGATTGCGGCGTGGCCATCCCCCCTGGGGGGTGATTTCTCACTTTCTGTCTCTATGTCTCTCTCTGTCTGTCTGGCGAGCACACGCGCCCTATAGCAAAAACCTCTCCAAAAAAAAAAGAATTAAGACAAGGAATGCTATTTAGATATTTAGGTCACTAACCTATAGGTACGTAGATACTGGACTAAGGAAAGGAGAAATGGTAAACTCTCACATTTCTTTTTTTTTTTTTTTTTGGAGAGGTTTTTTGCTATAGGGCGCGTGCGCTCGCCAGACAGACAGAGAGAGACAGAGAGACAGAAAGCGAGAAATCACCCCCCAGAGGGGATGGTCACGCCGCAATCCCTTCTCCTCCATTCTCCTCTCGGGATCTTGGGCACGCACGCACACGCGCCCGGCGTGAGTTGTAAGCCACCAGGTCCGAGACGCGAACCGCGGTCGACTACGTGGGAGTCCAGCGACATAGCCATTACACTAACTGCTGGTTCCCAAACTCTCACATTTCTAAGAATAAGAATAATCTCAGATTTCAAAGAATGAAATTCAAAGAATTTTAAAAATTTTGTCTTCCCCTGGGGAACACTTATGCCAGGTACATAACAAATCTCAATAGGCTTAACACTTTTTTTAAAAAAAGAATTATTGGCCAACTTAATCATAGGGACAAGTCTGGAGTTGAATATTATATCCCAGAATTTAATCAGGAAAATTGAACCAGAACAGAAGATAAAAGTACATGAGACTGATAGGTTCGTGCACCTACCACTTGAACAGAATCCTAACTTGTTTCCTGGCTTTAAGCAAAGTTCCTTGGCACTTCTTTGAGTTAAGTTAAAACTGGTTTTCTTAGTAGTAATGAGTGAACTCACCATTGAGAGTAGTTAGATTATGTAGGAAATTGTGTGATCAATGCAACGTGGGTGGGAAGGGAATGAAGGACACTTGTAGACACCGGAGGTGGTGTGAGAGGAGGGTGGGAAGAGACAGAGGGTCAGAAAGAGGGGTGGAAGTAATTCTAGGAACTAGTAATGGAAAATTTTTTGTAATGTGCATGATTGTGTCACTATGCAGTGTGTACTGGATGGGAGATTGCATTTTGTATGCTGTGATGAAGCTTAGGGAAGGAATGTAAATTGAGTTACAAAAAGAAAAAAGTTTCAGAAAAAAAATATATATCTATTCAATGACTGCAGTAGGATATGTAGCCCCAGCTAGGTGCTACTTTATAGGATGCGTAAAGTAAGACTTGTGTTCATGGAAATGTGGGTATCACCTGTGTTTGCGATGAGGGTATTTGGATTGATTAGGGTCTTTGGTGATACAATAAAATGTGAGGAGAAAACAGTATAGAAAGCAAACATAGGGACCAGCAGTTAGCGTAATGGCTATGTCGCTGGACTCCCACGTAGTCGACTGCGGTTCGAGTCCCGGACCCGGCGGCTTAAACTCACGCCGGGCGCGTGTGCGTGCGTGCCCAAGATCACGAGAGGAGAATGGAGGAGAAGGGATTGTGGCGTGGCCATCCCCCCTGGGGGGTGATTTCTCACTTTCTGTCTCTATGTCTCTCTCTGTCTGTCTGGCGAGCGCACGCGCCCTATAGTAAAAACCTCTCCAAAAAAAGAAAAAGAAAAAAAAAAAAAAGAAAGCAAACATAGATACCAGAGACAGTGTGGGAGGAGAGTGGGAGATGGGAGAGGGTAGGAGATAGGGAATCAAGGATGGGGGGGAAAAAAGCAAAACATACAGAAGACAAGAAATGGAAGATCATTTGCTGACAATAACATGTTTGTTGATGTGCTTGATTGAGACAATATATAATGTACTTTGTATGGAAAATCTCATTTTGTATGCTGTAATGATGTTCAGTGAATGAATGCAAATAAATAAATTTTTTAAAAAAAGAATTATTTATTTAAAGGCCAGCAGGTGGTTATTTTATTTGACCTTATTTATTTATTTATTTAAATTGGACCAGAGAGGGACAGAGAGGGAAAGGGAGAAAGAAAGCCACCAGGTTGGGGACTCAAACTGTGGTCAAACACGTGGGAGTCCAGTGCCCTTAACCACCACACCACATACTGGCCCCTAGGCCTAACACTTTAAGGAGGTCAAGATGGAATCATGTACATGCTGTTAAAAATTGAATTTGGGGGGGCCAGCAGGTGGCGTGATGGTTAAAGTTGCTGGACTCCCACATGGCCAACCACGGTTCAAGTACTGGACCTGGTGGCTTGCTTTCTTGTTTTCCCTCTCTGTCTTTCTCTGATCGAACTGAAAAATAATAATAATAAATAAAGTTAAATAGAAATAATTCTTTTAAGAAACTGAATTTGGGGCTAGCAGGTGATGGTTAAGGCACTGGACGTTACACATGGTCGACCATGGTTAGAGTCCCGGAACTGGTGTCTTGCTTTCTTGCTTTCCCTCTCTCTCTGTCTCTCTCTGGTCAAATTAAAATGAATGAATGAGTAAATAAAATAAAATAATTATTTTTTAAAAAATTGAATTTGCCATCTTCTGTACTGGTAACATAGGTACAACATATAAGATGTTGTCATTAACAAAAATTAGGAAGGCCCAGTCACAGTAGCACAAGGGGTAGCAAGTCTAGGTTTGGTTCCTGGAACCTGAACAGGCTGGGCATAGCAGTGTGCACCTGTACTCCTAGCTAACTGGGAGGCTGGGGCAAGAGAATCACCACGTGGCGATTCTGCCATGTTATCACACCTTGTCAAGCATAAAAATACCTATCTCATCTCTCCCTCTCTCTCTCTCAGACCAAAAAAAAAATTGAGAAAAATAGCAAAAGTTTAGAATTATGAATAATCAGAGTTACAAAATTTCTTTTTTTCACTTACTATTCACTTAGGACACACCTGGGAAGCTCAAATGCAATGGAATCACTCGATAACTGACATATGGTTTCTACTTATCCATATGAGTTTTATAATGACAGTAAAAAGGATGATAGAAGGGAAATCTAATGACTGATCTAACCAGTCATTAGATCAGAAAGTGATTAAAAGCTTCTAAATCTCAATAGGAAATGAGTCAACTGGGAAAGCTGCTAAAATGCAGGTTCTGGTTTATTAGGTTTGAATTAAGGTCTGGAACTGCTTCCAGGAGATATGGTCTAGGGACCGACCATATTTCAAGCTGGGCTTCCTCTATGGTGGGAAGGTAGATTCAAGTAAACTTTTATTTTTAGGTTTTTAAAATTTATTTTAATTAATTAAGTTTTAGAGAGGTTTTTGCTATAGGGTACGTGCACTTGCCCAAGAGACAAAGGGAGACAGAAAGCGAGATATCACCCCTTGGGAGGGATGGCCATGCTGCAATCCCTTCTCCTCCATTTCCTCTTAGGATTCTGGGCACTCATGCACATAGGCCAGGCATGAGTTTTAAGCTGCCAGGTCTGGGACTCAAACTGAAGTCAACTACATGGAAGTCCAGCAACGTAACCATTATGTCATCTGCTGGCCCTAGGATGTTAAACTTTAAATTTTTATTTTTTGCCATAAGAAGCATGAGGTCGCTGGAGAGAGGCAGAGGGGGGATGGCCGGGCTGCAACCCCTTCTCTTGGGACTTTGGGCATGTATGCACAAGTGCCTGGCATGGGTTTAAGACCCCAGTTCCAGGACTCAAACCTTGGTAGTCCAGCAATGTAACCATTACACCATCTACTGATTCCTACCTTTTTCATTTCTATTTGACAAAAAGAAATAAAACTGAAAAAGGTTTAACTTGTCAATAAACACAATAGTAGAAAAGGTGGAGCTGAGGACTGAAAGTAAGTTTCCTGACACCTTCCCCTCTTCAGTTTCCCCAGTCTCACCAGTCAGGTAACAGTCTGAAACCTAATCACGAAGAAAAATGTCAGGAGACAGGAGGAAAATAATGATGATGTTTGTGTTTTTCTAGAGGACCGTTTTGGGAAAACTCAAATTCACACGATCATGTATTGAACCGCACGCAGACATATAATCTGTCATCATTTTTCCACTTTTAAACTGACTTTCAATCCTACACAATGAAGGAGATCCAGTCCCCAGGCAGACCCAGCCAACACTGAAGCAAAATAATTCCAAGAAAGAACTTTTCCAGGCCTTCTGGCTCCAACAAGAACTTTAAGAAGCTGAAAGTTTCTTCCTCCTCAAGAACCACCAAAAAGGTTTAAAGAAAGTGATTGCAATCATTCAAGTTCTCAATGAGGCACACCCCCCGCTGTCGCTTACACCGGTGCCCAGAGACCCGGGAGAAGAGTGTCACAAAACGGCACAGAAACGCCGGGGTTTAGGAAGGAGTTAGAGAGAGCTGGGGCAGCGGGGCATGGGATAGAAGGCCTGGCATCGACTCCTATCCAGAGACTGAGGTTAAGTAGCTAAGGGTGATAAAAGGTGCTGGAGCCGGAGGCGGTCCCTGAGCAGTGCCCACCCGCGGGCGCCGAGAGGGCAGGGGAGAGGGAAGAGGAAGCGGGTGCCCTGAAAGGGCGTGGCGAACCGGGCAGCACTCACGAAACGCTGGTAGAAGCGGACCAGCCGAGGCTTCCCATGGTTGTTGAAAACCAAAATCGCCTGAATCATCTTTGCCGGCTACGCTTCTCTTTGCACAAGCCGTACACAGAAAGTATCCCCTTCCGCCACAATAGAGCCACTTCCGGCTGGTGTGCGGCTAAAAGCAGCACCCGGAAACTTGGTCCGCGACGCGAAGAGGTCCGAGGACCGAAGTGTCGGACTTTTTCTAACGCCCTGCAGAGGGCGGCGGATTCTTCTGGAGAGGAGACACCGGGGAGCGTGGTTACCTCAGCCGCGGTCTCTTGGCCAGTCAGCCTGGCCAGGAAGCGCGTCCAAGTCTGTGCCTCGGCCCTGACCAGCCGCAGAATCCTGGGCGCGGGGTAAAGCCGAACACGTCGGAAAAGCTGAGCCTACTTGCAGCCGCGCTGCCAGGGCCGAGACAGCGGAGCTTGTCTTCCTCATGGTCCTCACCAAAACGCGCAGCCCTGCCGCCCCTCAACGCTCGCACCATGTTCCCGGTTAGTGTGGCCATTTAGAAAACATTTCGTTGATTTTTTTCAGTATTACAGACTATGGCGGAGTGAATTATATAGATGTCTTGTGCAAATGTGTAGTTTCTTCATGGTACGATGGTGGAATTAAGGGGTTTTATTGAAGAATTAATTTTATTGTAATTATTTTAATTTGCAACAGTGCACGTGTGCTCACCAGAGAGAGAGAGAGAGAGAGAGAGTGAACAAGAGAGAGAAAAAGTGAGAAAGTAAGCTGCCAAATTCAAGCCTCAAACCACATCTCAGCCATGTGGGTTAGGGTGAGGTGGCAAGGCAATTGAGGCGGCTAGATCCCACATGGCCAACTGAGGGGTTCAAGTCCCAGACCCAGTGGCTCGAAAACACTACAGTGTGTGTGCTCAAAATCCCAAGAGAAGAATGGAGGAGAAGGGATTGTGGCATGACTTCTACCCTCAGTCAAGGTCCCCAGTTCCCCTCCCACTTGACGGCCTCCCTGACCACCCCTACAGCATGACCTGACCGTGAGCCAGCCATATTTAGACATAGGCCACACACTGAGGTGGCCCACATAGCCTCTGGTCTGTGTCTCCGGCCACTGTCCTCCGAGGACAGTGGAAGGAGTACAAGCTTTACCTTTGAAGTTCTGGGTTTGAATCCTGGTTCTGCCGATATTAGCTGTGTGCTTCTGGGCAAGTTGCTTAATCTGAGCCCCTCTTTCATTCCTCCTGAATATGCATGTGGAAGCATAATAGTCTAGTGGTAAAGAATATGGGCTTTGAAATCTGACTGCCTAGGTTTAAATTCTGTCTGGTATATTCGTCCCATGGAGCCTCTGAGCTTCAGTCTCATATGAAAAAATGGGGTTAATAATCCTATGAACTTCGAGATTGTTGTGACAACTAAGTAAGATATGGCACAAAAAGGTATTTAGCCCAAGAACTAGCAACAAGAGGCACTCGACAGTCAGTGGTGGGAATTATCCCAGCAAGCACCTGGCACCGTGTTGGACACATCAGGGGACTCAGTAATGCCTAGTTCACCACCACCAGCTCTTTTCCCCAAGTCAAGCGGGAACCACATGCCACCATGTCCTCAGGACATGGCGCTCTGGCTGTGGATCCTGTCAGATGCAGGTGTAGACACACTCCCCAGCAAGGCAATGGACGCAAACAAAGAGAAGTGGCTCCCTTCCCATAGGAACACTGCTCAGACCCTTCACACCCACCAATAACCCAGTCAATGCAGAGGAATTCTTTTTGGAAGATTTACTCATTCATAAAAAAAAATCCATGAGGTACAAAACAGTAAGAAAAAAGGAATTCTCAAAAATGTGGCCTGGCAGAGTGAGCCTGAGAAATGCAGAGCCACCGACCACATCCCTGAACACTGTTGGCCTCTCTGGGAATAATTCCCAGGAGGAAAGTAGCCAGGGAGCTCGGAGGACAGGAAACTCCACCATGACATAAAAACAAAGGAGGAAGAAAGAAGGGAAAACCCTGGGAGGGAAGAGGTACAGGGGACAAGGAGGCTTGACACAGAGGACAGAGGCTACAACACAGGGTGACCGAAGGGGGCAGGTGTGAAGAGAAAGCAGAGATCAACAGGAACAGAGGAAGGAACCTCTAATATTTCCACTGAGTCACTTGGCACTTAGGGTATAGTCCCCAGTTCTGCACCAAGACCAAGTCCAGTCCCTCTCAGATGGCCCAAGGGACTGCCCCCTGCCTGCCTCCAGAGACAGAGCTGCTATCTGGGCAAGAATCATCACGAACAGTCTGGGAAGGATAGACTCGTGTGCGGACAGGGGTCCTCCCTGAGCCATAGCATGGGGGCCCTGGAGCCAATGTCATGGTCTTGGATTCTGTTTTAGCAGAGCTGGTTCAGAGGGTGTTCAGAGGCAACTATAGGGAAGATCCAGGAAAGGCTTGGCAGGCTACTCTCTCCAGCTCCAGAGTGGAGGTCGATGGGAGAAATTCTCAACAGTGCTATCGATGGTCCTGGTGGGCCCCGGAGGCATCCATGTCCCATAACCTCAGTCGTCCTAGGGAAATCCAAAACAAGACATGAGCCCTGAACATTTCTCTATTTAATTTTTGTTTTTGCTAGAGGGTGTGTACACTCACCAGAGACAGACAGACAGGGAACAGAGAAAGCACACACACCCCCGCCCGCCCCGGGTCACGTCATGCCATAATGCCTTCTGCTCTCTCTCTCCCTTCTGTTGGGATTCTGGGCACATATGCACATACATCCAGTATGTTTCTCAAGCCACCAGGTCTGGGACTCAAATCACACACTCAGTCATGGAGGATCCAGTTGCCTTAACTACCAGGCCATGAGGCTGTCCCGTACATTTCACAGAAGTCTTCAAGGAGTGAGGGACAAACAAGGGTTCGATCACCTGGCACCCCTGGGGCCATCAGCCACCTGCTGTAGCCTCATCTCATTAGAGCCTGCTCCAGCAGATGGGCACAATTCAGACCCACCAATGGGAAAGGGGTCAGGTGGTGCCCAAGTGGAAGGGATTTCCCCAAAGCAAATGCCCTTTGAGGAGTTCCATGGAATTCCACCGAAGTGAGGGTAGGATTTATCCTGCTCTCTCTTCATCCTACCCCCAGCCTCAACCAGTATGAACAAAACTCCTGCCAAGAGTCACGACCACACCAATGCCAGATACATGATGCACCCTTGACCTACCCACTCCTCATCCTCTGCCCCATCCCCCTGCTCTCGGATCTCCGCTGTGGGCCCCTCTGAAGACTTCTGGGCCATGATGTTGTCTGTCCAGGAAGCTCCTGTCTTTCCATCACCAGCAAAGTTACACTTGGTCACTGTTCCAGCCTCGAGTCTGGCCAATGAATCTGAAAAAAAAGAAACTGAAATGCAGGGGACTGAGACTGATGCTAGTGGGTCCCCTCAGCCTGGGTTAAGCCATTGTTCTCTCCAGGCCTAGGTGAGACCAGCAAGGCCCTGGGTGGCACTAGATAGAAGTCACCCACGGGGACCATGATTTGAGCAGCACCCAGGATCCAGGGTGTCTAGCCTGACAGCCTCAGGACACTTGTCCAGGGATTTAGGAGTAAATCTCAAGGGGTTGGTTATGTCCCCATGGGGACCAGATCTGGCCTGCTCCCACGAGCTCTAAGTAAGAAATGTGGGGAGCCCTGAAAGGGTGGCCAGGAGCCCCCGCAGGTCGCCAAGGAACACTGGGCCAGAGCAGGAGTCACATTGCTCACCTAGGAAGGGGCCATCACCCCGAGTTTTCAGCCGTACCCCAGTCCCCAGCTCGAGCTCCATCGCCTCCATCTCTGACTCAGATATCCAGAAGGCCACTGTGTGCTCGGGGGTAAGACTCTCCGTCAGCGCCAGCAGCTCTGGCTTATTGACCAGCACCTTCAGTGCCTCGAGCGTGAGGCTGTCAGTGGCCCCCTTGGCTTCTAGCTCTGTGGACACACAGCACAGAAGAGTTATTTATTTTTTTTAAATATATTTATTTAATTCCATTTAGTATTATTATTATTATTTTAAAATTTGACCTGAGAGAGACAAAGAGAGAGAGAAAGGGAATTGAGAAAGCAAGCCCCCAGGTTCAGGACTCGAACCATGGTCAAGCATGTGAGAGTCCAGTGCCCTAACCACCATGCCACCTGCTGGCCCCCAGAAGGGTTATTATCACCCCCAGGGTAGGTGCTTGGAGGAGAAGGAACTGTGGCGGGGCCATCCCCACTTGGGGGGTGATTTCTTACTTTCCCTCTCACTGTCTCTGTCTCTGTCTCTCTCTTTGGCAAGCACACCTATCCTAAGGCAAAAACCTCTTAAAACAAAACAAAACAAAACAAAATTGGCCATGGCAGCTTGAAAAACATGCTGGATCTTGTGCTCGCAACCAACCCTGATGGGATGAAAAAATGGAAGAAGAAGAATTACAGTATGACCACACCTCACTGGGTGGTATTCTCTCTCTCTATCTCTGTCTGTCTCTGTCTCTGGTGAGTGCCTACACCCTCTGGCAATAAAATAAAATCAAGTAAAGTAAAATACAATGATAGAGGATGGGTGGATTTCCACTTGACTTCAAAACACTCTCACACTAGGGCAGTCAGGAAAGTCGTCCCTCTACAGTCCATACTGGAAAAATGAGATCAAAGAGGGCTCGAGAAGCAAGTAAGGGGGACCAGCAGGTGGTGTGGTCATTGGAGCACTGGACTTCCACATGGCCAGCCATGGTTTGAGTCCCGCACCTGGCAGCTTGCTTTCTCACTTTCCTTCTTTCTCTCTCTCCGGTGAGCACACATGCCCTATGGCAAATTAATAATGATAAATAAAATTAAATAAATAATTATTTAGGGGGAAAAAACAGAAGTGAAGATCTTGGCACTAAAGCAAAGGTTGCTGGGGGCTGGCCTGGCCTCTGCCCCAAGGCAGTTAGAGCCCAGAGCCAGGTTGATGCACAGGAACCGGCAGGAGACAGCAGGAGCTGGGAAGCCCACCCTGGCCCTGGGACGGGGGGACCATGAGGACCCTGAGCCAATGGGAGGCAGGAAGAAGTCCAGCTAGTGGGGCCCTCAGGCAAGACACAGGCTTCAGAGGTGACCATGCCAAGAAGACGTTTTCTAGGGAACAGAGGCAGGTGACACCGTGGGAAGGAGGACAGTGGAAGATACTTACTGTAGGACGACATGAGGAAGCCCGTGTTCACTTTCCTGGTGGCGCTGAAGTTGGGCTCAATTTCGTTTCCCTTGGGGTCGAATTTACGGCGATGGATGCAACTGGGCCGGATATACAGCACATTGTAGCGCTCCTGGGACCAGGCAGAGAGAGAGTGAGGGGGCTGCCTCACTTCCCCCAGCCCAACACACACATAGCCTGGGCTCTAGCTGCAGCCCTCGCCACTTCACCCTCTAGCCCGGGTTGCCACCTCAGCTCTGAGATGCTCAAGCTGGGTGGATGCCCCCAGTGGAACACCTGGCACTCACAATGAGCCATGCTCTAAGTCCATGCTGGGGTGCCAAAGCTGACCCCCCCGGACTCCGCTCAGCCAGAGACAGAAAGTGCGTCTAACACCACGAGGCAGGAATGGACACTGCCAAGGTCCCATGTGCAGGGCACTAAAAAAGCCCTGAGAGGGGCTAGTTCAGTGACCTGGTGGTTAAGGCAGCTAGACCCTACATGGCTGACCCCAGCAGGTTAAGAAATGTGCCAGGCATGTGTGCATGTCCCATACCCGAATGACAGGGAGGAGGGCCTGCTGTGTGACCATGGAGAATGGAGTGCTTTCTCCTCCCGCTCTCTCTGTCTCTCTATGACAAGCACACGAGCCCTCTGCCCCCCCTAAAAAAGAGGGAGAAGCCCTGTGGGAGAGCAGCCACTCTGTCCCTTCTATAGATGCAGGACCTGGAGCAAATCAGTCCTAGCCTCAGTTTCCCCAGTCACATGGGAGCAAGATGGGACTTTCAGAAGTGTTGGAAAGGTTCAGTGAGCTGATAGAGGAGCCCGCACAGTGGGTGGCATGAAGGGGCCACCCAGGCTATCTGGCAGCTACTCTAATCAAAGCAGGTAGAATAGCTGCTTCCAGGGACTGAGGCCCCTGGAGATGCTTTTTCACTTTCTCTCTCTCTCTCTCTCTTGCTCTCTCTGGTGAACACACATGCCCTCTGGTAAGCATTAAAAATAAATAAATAAGTAAATAAATAAGAGGTGTGTAAAGTGAATACCAAAAAAGTCTGTGTACATGTCTAAGCAACTCGATGCCCTGTGGGAGCCCAGGCCAGGAAAACAGTGGGGTGAGTTTGAGATAGGCGGAGAGATGGTATTGGGAGTTTGGATATTTTTTTCTTTTTTCTTTTTTAAGGTTTTTGCCACACGAAGTGTGCACTTGCTGGAGAGAAACAGAGAGAGACAAAGAGAGCAAAGTTTAAAAAATCACTCCCAGGGTGATGGCCACTCTGCAGTCTCTTCTCCTCTATTTTACTCCTGGGATTTTGGGCACGTGTACACATGTGCCTGGTATGATTTTCTTTTCATTTAAAAAATATTTTTATTTAACTTTATTTATTTATTTTAATTTGACAGAGAGAGAGAGACAGGGAGAGAAAGAGAGAGGGAAAGTGAGAAAGCAAGCCGCCAGGTCCAGGACTTGAACCACGGTCGGCCATGTGGGAGTCCAGCACCTTAACCACTACCCCACCTGCTGGCCCCTGGAGTTTGGATTTTACTTGGCAGACATGAAAGAATCCTGAAAGGTTTTGCAGCAGCAGCAGGACCCTCAGAGACAGCTTTCTGGAAACAGCAGCAGGGCAGGGATGATCTCCAGGGTAGCCAGGAGGGAGGAGGGCAGGTGCAAGGGTTTGTCAGGACAGACCGAGGGCCCATCTGAGGTGAGCAGATACAGAAAGAAGAGCGCAAGGGGACAGGAGGGGGCAGAATGATGGAGGCAGAGGCCCAGCAGGACAGGCAGTGACCACATCGGGAGGGAGGTGGAAGTAGGGGCTTGCAGGTGGGTGCTGAGGGGGCGGCTGGGCCATCACCAGTAGTGAGGAACTCAGAGGTGAATTTGGAGAGGGGCTGGGAGAACGCCCTGCCTGTCTGAGGACGGCCAGTCAGGTCAGACTCCTATCTGCATGGGGGCACTGCTGAGTGGTCTTGGGCAGGCTGGCTGGGGACTCTGGATGGGTATGGCACCTGCATGCTAAGGAGAGGAGGGTGCAGCAAGCATCTCTTGGCATGAAAGCAGAGGTGAGCTGGGAGCTGGGGCTGTTCCCACAGGGTGTAGGAGAGAGATGTAAGCTCAGTGTAGCACAGGTCGCTGCCCCCCTGGAGGCCCTCTGAGGAGCTCCGTTTTAGAAAGGAAGTGGCTGACACATCTAGGTGGGGCTTTTTTTTTTTTTTTTTTTTTTTGGAGAGGTTTTTCACTATAGGGCGCGTGCGCTCACCAGACAGACAGAGAGAGACATAGAGACAGAAAGCGAGAAATCACCCCCCAAGGGGGATGGTCATGCCGCAATCCCTTCTCCTCCATTCTCCTCTCGGGATCTTGAGCATGCACGCACATGTGCCTGGCGTGAGTTTTAAGCCACCGGGTCCGCGACACGAACCGCGGTCGACTACGTGGGAGTCCAGTGACATAGCCATTACGCTAACTGCTGGTTCCCTAGGTGGGGCTTTTTGAAAGGGAAGTGGAAAATCAGAGCTGGTGCTCAGAAAAGACACGGGCGTGGTGGTTAATATGCTAGACTCCCAACATGGCCAAACACAGTTCGAGTCTTGGGCCTGGTGGATTGCTTTCTCACTTTCCCTTTCTCTTTCTGTCTTTCTATGGTCAAATAAGAAATAAAAATAAATAAATTTTAAAAAGAAAGAAAACAGATATAGGCCAGAACAATATGGTGACTGCCAGGAGTGTCCATGGTCACTGAGATGGGGTAGTGATAAAAGGCATGACCCCAGGAGGCTGGGAGGGCAGGGCAGAAAGGATGTCAGTGTGTCAACGGAAGCCTCAAACACTGACTTCAGTCAGGGCAGAGTTTTGTTTGTTTTTTTTGGGGGGGAGAGGTTTTTGCTATAGGGTGTATGCGCTTGCCGGAAAGAGTGACAGAAAGCAAGAAGGGGATGGCCACACTGTAATCCCTTCTCCTCCATTCTCCTCTCAGGATCTTGGGCACACACACACATGTGCCCAGTGTGAGTTTAAGCCACCAGGTCCGGGACTCGAATCACGGTCGACTATATGGGAGTTCAGTAATGTAACCATTACGCCATCTGCTGGTCCCAATGGGCAGATTGAGTTTAGAGCCTGATCTGTCTTCTCAGCTACAACCCAGGCCCTCCCTCCCACCTGTCTGCTGCCAGTGCAGCTCTAACTGTCTCTTTTCCACATGGTGTGTAGTCCCACTTGGCTGCCCGTCTCCCAGCTCACTTCCCACCTGCTCAGTGAGCCCACTGAGAAAGGAGCTGGAGCCCAGATCCTGGCCCTAGCAGAGCCAGCACCAGGGGTGCTTCGGTGGGGAGTTCTGTGAAGCAGTACCCTGTGAGTGCTACCCAGGAAGCATCTCACCTTCCTGTCACGGGCATCCGAGATGCTGTGCCGAGATATATCAACCAGTTCTCCCTCCAGCAGGACACCGTCTCCCCTGGGGACAAGAGGGAAAGAAGTGACTGTGAGTTCTGTTAGTCCTCAGGAAAGAGTCATAACCGGATTTCGATGGCCCAGGTCAGAGTCTGCACCGGGACAGAAGCAAGTCCTGCCGACGCCTCCTACACACCAGGCCCCAAGCAGGCCTGGTACTGAACAGTCCCATTCTTGGGCCTTTTCCACATGGGGGCCTCCATTCCCCAAGGATTTCAAAGGCTAGGACAGCTGTCCAGAGGACAGGAGGAACCTTGTCAGTCTGCCTTAATATAAAGCTATGGCCTCCTTCTGCAGGGCTACTTGGGAGTTACTGTCACCAGAGCCTTAGCCTGCTCATCTAGAAAATGGGGAGAAAAAGTGACACTTCGCTCTCTCTGGTGACAATGTAAGATCGTGTGTGTGGAGGTGTTTTGTAAAGTAGTAAATGTTTACTAAATGTAAAGAATTTTACTTTTTGGGACCAGTAGATAGCGTAATGGCTATGTTGCTGGACTCCCACGTAGTCAACCGCAGTTCGAGTCCCAGACCTGGTGGCTTAAACTCACACCGGGCACGTGTGTGTGCGTGTCCAAGGTCCCGAGAGGAAAATGGAAGAGAAGGGACTGTAGTGTAGCAAAAACCTCTCCAAAAAAAAAAATGAATATTATTTTATTTGACTAAATGTGGGAGGAGGTGTTCAAACTGTTATAAATTACCTTCCTTTTCCAACTATCTTAAAACACTTTCCTGGGGGACCAGCAGATGGCGTAATGGTTACATCGTTGGACTCCTATGTAGCCGACTGTTGTTCAAATCCCTGACCTGGTGGCTTAAACCCATGCTGGGCATGCATGCTCGAGATCCCAAGAAAAGAATGGAGAAGGGATTGCGGTGTGGCTATCCCTCCTAGGGGGTGATTTCTCCCTTTCTGTCTTTGTCTCTCTCTCTCTCTCTCTCTTTCCGGTGAACAAATATACCCTGTAACAAAAATCTCTCTCTAAAAAAAAAGAAAATCAGTTTCCTGGGCCAGCTGGTGGCATGGTGGTTAAGGCGTTTAGATCCCATATGGCCAACTGTATGGTTTGAGTTCTGGGCTAGAGACTTGGAAAACACTGACGCATGTGCATACATGCCCCAAATCCCAAGAGGAGAACGGAGGAGAAGGAACTGTGGTGTGGTCAACCCCCTGGGGGGTTGTTTTTCCCACCTTCTCTCTCTCATTCTTTCTCCCTCACAGTAAGCACACACATAATATAGCAAAATAAGAAATAACGCTTTCCAGTTCTCATTCATATTCATAGGGTCATCAGCCCAAGGAAATGATTACTGCTGCTTTAACCATGAGGAAACCAAGACTCAGAAGTTTGGGGACTAGCCCAAGATCATATGGTCCCTTACTGAGAGGAACTCAACCCCAGCTTCCTGATTCCAGTTTTCATAAAAGCAGAACCCAGGGCTTTCTTTTGGAACCACAAAATTGGACAGAGGTAGGGCCACCTAAAGCTGATAGTGAAAGAGGGATGAGAGTGGGACGTGAACACTTGCCTTTACATACCCTTCCCTCCAAATTATTTTTATTTTTGCAGGAGGATTTGTGTCTTCCCCAGAGAGAAGGAAAATAGGAAAGCACCTGCCATGGTCATGGTCATTCCGCAATCCCTTCTCCATATCTCCCTGCTTTCAGATTTTAGGCACCCAAGGGCATACGCCCAGTGGGTTTTTTCTTCTTGAATTTTTTAATTTCAATTTCAATTTCTTCCTTCCTTCCTTCTTTCCTTCCTTCCTTCCTTCCTTCCTTCCTTCCTTCCTTCCTTCCTTTCTTTCTTTCTTTCTTTCTTTCTTTCTTTCTTTCTTTCTTTCTTTTTTGAAGAAGTTTTTGCTATAGGACATGTGCGCTCGTCAGAAAGAGAGAGAGGTAGAAAGTGAGAAATCATCCCCCAGGGGAGATGGCCATGCCGCAATCCCTTCTCCTCCATTCTCCTCTCTGGATCTTGGACACGCACACACACAAACACACACACCTGAATTTAAGCCACCGGGTCCGGGACTCGAACCATGGTCATTACATGGGAGTCCAGTGACATAGCCATTACGCCAACTGCTGGTCCCTCAATTTCTTTTATACATTCGATCACATGTTACTTAGTTTGCAAAGTGAATATTCCAACGTGTACATTTCTCACCAGTCCAGTTAACAAGACTATAAAGTTATCTTCAATAGATAATAACCCTTTGTCCCAAAAATGATTTGCCCCTCTATTTTTCTCCTTAATGTCCTCCCTCAAATTCTACTCCTTCACCCACCCTCTTCCCACTGTAGGTTTTTTTTTTTTTTTTTTTTTTTTTTTTTTTTTAAAAGAGAGATTTTTACTATAGGTCACGTGCATTCACTGAAGAGACACAGAGAAACAGAGGCAGAAAGCGAGAAATCACCCCCCAGAGAGGATGGCCACCCTGCAGTCCCTTCTTCCCCAATCTCCTCTTGGGACTATGGGCGCGCACATACATGTGCCCAGAATGAGTTTTAAGCTGCCAGGTCTGGGACATGAACCATGGTTGACTATGTGGGAGTCCAGTGTAAACATTACACCATCTACTGATCCTGCCCAGTGATTTTTACTTTATTTTTCTAAGAATTACATATTTGAGACCAGCATATGGCGTAATGGTTATGTCACTAGACTCCCACGTAGTCCACTGTAGTTGGAGTCCTGGACCCAGTGGCTTAAAACTCACACCAGGCATGTGTGTGTGTGAATGCCCAAAATCCCGAGAGGAGAATGGAGGAGATGGGATTGTGGCCTGGCCATCCCCCCTGGGGGGTGATTTCTCGCTTTCTGTCTCTCTGTCTCTCTGTCTTTCTGGCAAGCGCACGCGCCCTATAGCAAAAACACCTCTCCAAAAAAAGATTAAAAAAAAAAAAGATGTCACACTTAAGAGCTCACAGTACGTGTTTTTCTGTGTCGGGCTTATTGCACCCAGCACAAATGCATCATGTTTGTAATTGCAAATGGCATCGTGCGTTCCACTGTGGCTCTCCTGTGACCAAGACGCCTGCCCTTTGGACGCTGTGACGCCCTGCTCCAGCAGGCCCCGCCCCGGCCTCGCCCGACCAGGACAACAGGACCCTCTGTTCCACGGGCTGCACGGCCACAGTCCCTCCCGGGCTGGACCCCAGCCTGTGCAAAGGCCGGGAGGCCCGCGGGGTGACGGGTGGCAGGAATCCATAATCCTGGGGTACGGGAAGGCTCCGCCCTTGGAACCCCGTTTGGGCATCGGGGAGTTTTAAGCCAATCTACGTCTCGCGGATGCGCGCGGCCGAGGCCCTGGGAGCCACGGACTGGGGCCCGGAGAGGCGGCTTTGGCACCCTAGTTTTCCTCCCGCCCACGTCCCAACCCCCAATATCGGAGCCGGGTTGGAGGCCCGGGCCCAGGCCGGGAAGCGGCGGAGCGTACCGCTGGTGGGCAGCGGGGGTCCCAGGCCCCGGGCAGCCGCGTGCTCCGCACCGCCTTGTTCCGGAGGGCACCGTCCTGGTAGAGGCGGCTCATCCTCTCGCAGCGACCGGCGCGCGGGGGGCTCAAGGTGCGGAGAAGCCGCCGGAGGACGGCGATTCCCGGAGGCGGATCCGGGAACCGCGCTGGCCGGTCGCAGGCGTGCCTGGGCGGGACTTAAAGGGGCCGAGCCCACTCCTGCCAGCAAGACTGCGCGGTGGGGTGGGCTTCTGGAAGGACCCGCGCGGGAGGCTTAGCACAGCGAGAGTGCGGTGGCATGTCCTTGTCCTTCTCTCCTTTCTTGTTACGTGTTGTGCCCTGCCTCAACACGCGCACCAAAGGGAAACTGAGTCTCAGAGATCCAGAGGAGCCTAATTAGGACCAGCTCTGGAAGGGAGGGTTTCCGCGGAGCAGGAACGGATGAGGGAACGATGGGGTGGTCAACATAGAAGCTGCCTGCAGTGCTCCGCCGGCGGTCCCAAAAAGGCTTAAGCAGGAGTCCAGGGATAAGTCTCGTGTCAGTTCAACGATGTATCACAGTTTGAAACCCAGCCGAGTGAGCTTGGCCGACTTCCTCAACCTCTCTGAGCCCGTGCTTCTTCGTCCATAAAATGGGGTCTGTATCAAAGGGACTGCTCACCTTTTTCTAGAACATACCATTGCCCTCCTTCCCTCGTCCTGACAGTTCCCAACTTCTCCCCAACCCCCCCCCCAATGCCTTTTGCTCTAGTAGATCACAGGTTTGCAGACGCATTTTCCAAGTCTGGGTGCAGAGGGTCTTCTCTGCCCCAGAGATTGTCACGGGAGGTAGAGAGACAGAGAGAGAATGTGAGAAAGCACCTTCTCTTCCCTTCTCCTCTAGGGATTTTGGGCACCCATGCAAAGGAGCCCGGTGTGTCAGGGACTCAAACTAGGCATTCAGTTTGTGGGATCCAGCTGTGTTCACCACCAAAGCGGCCTGGCTGGCCGCCATCTGAAATCTTTCATCTTAGTTTAATTCTGGTTTTTCTCCTTTTTTTTAAAAAAATAGTTATGTCTGGGAACCAGCAGTTAGCGTAATGGCTATGTCGCTGGACTCCCACGTAGTCGACCGCGGTTCGCGTCTCGGACCCGGTGGCTTACAACTCACGCCGGGCGCGTGTGCATGCGTGCCCAGGATCCCGAGAGGAGAATGGAGGAGAAGGGATTGCGGCGTGACCATCCCCCCTGGGGGGTGATTTCTCGCTTTCTGTCTCTCTGTCTCTCTGTCTGTCTGGCGAGCGCACGCGCCCTATAGCGAAAAAAAAAACCTCTTCAAAAAAAAAATACTTATGTCTTCTATTCCCCCCCCCCCTTTCTGGTTTTTTGTGTGTTTGTTTAACTGTGTTTCCTACTAGCTGTACCTTCTGTGGTAGGCAAAATAATGTCCCCTAAAGAGGTCCACATCTTCCCCTCTGAACCTGCGACTGTCAGGCCACATGGCAAGAGGAATTCCGGTAGTAGGTGGAAAGGAGGTTGCTAATCAGCTGACCTTAAAATAGGGCAATATTCCTGAATTATCTGTGTGAGTTCGAGATAATAACGAGAGCCTTTAAGTGTGGAGGAGAGGAGCTGAAGTGCCCTTCAGAGTGATGCGATGTGATGTGATGTGAGAAAGACTTGATCAGGGTGACTTTTTTTTTTTTTTTTTTTTTGCTGTGCGCTCACCAGAAACAGAGAGAGGGAAGGAGCAAAAGTGTGAAAGCACCCTGGAGGGGCAGGGGGTAGGGAGGATGGCCAAGCTGCAACCCTTCTCCGCCATTCTCCTCTTGGGATTTTGAGCATGCATGCACATGTGCTAGTGTGTTTTTCAAGCTGGCGGGTCTGGGACTCAGACTGCACAGTCAGCCACATTGACCAACACACTACCACCTGGCCCGACTATGGAGACTTTGGAGAAGGGACCCCCAAGTCCAAGAATGTGGGCAGCCTCTAGAAAGTGGAAAAGGCAAAAAAGTGGACCCTTCCCAAGGGCCTATGGCAAGGAATGTAGTACTGCCCACACCTTGGTTTTAGCCCAGTGAGACCCATTTTGTACTTCAACTTCCAGGCTGTAAGATAATACATTTGTGTTTGTTTTTCATTTTGCCAGGGGGCACATGCACTTGCCAGAGAGAGACAGAGAGGCAGAGAGAGAGGAACAGCAAGAAAATATTCCCTCCGTCAATCCCCCAGTGCGGAATGGTCACACCGCAATCTCTTTTCCATCTCTCTCTCCTTTTGGGATTTTGGGCACATAGGCAAACCCACCCACTCATCCAGGATGTTTTTCAAGCCACTGAGTCTAGGTCTCAAACCACATAATCGGCCACGTGGGATTCAGTTGCCTCAACCACCTGGCCGTGGGTTGGCCCAAATCATGTTTTGTTAAGCCACAAAGTTTGTGGTGATTTGTGATAGCAGCAATAGGAAATGAATTCACTTTTTTCCCTTATTGTTTTTCTTTTAAGAATTTTGTTTTTCTTGTTCATTTTCACACCACTTGTTGGATAGCATTTTACTGTTCTTCACTAATAGCTTGCATATCCTACATGGGTCTTCTTATAGTTACCTCACTAGGTTTTTCGCTATAGCTTCGCCAGACAGACAGAGACATATCACCCCCCTCACGCCGCAATCCCTTCTCCTCCATTCTCCTCTCGGGATCTTCGTGAGTTGTAAGCCACCGGGTTACTACGTTCCAGCGACATAGCCATTACGCTAACTTGGTTCCCTAACACTTTTGACCAATGTTATACTTGCACTTGGTGTAAGAGTCAGATCACTGTGTAAATGTTGTTCTAAGACACAGCAGTCTCCACCACCTCTCCTCCATCATTTCCTCCTCCCCAGCAGAACCCATTTTCAATCCTTTAGCTGATTCTTCTCATACTTACTCCTTTATCTCTAAATAATATGCACGTATTGCTACCTGGTTTTTCGATTTTAGGCATCATCTGTTGATTTTCCACTATAGAGGAGAAGAGTGAATTATTTCACTATTAGTACATACCTTCCCAATTCTCCCAAGCAGGCAGGAGAATGAATGATTGAAACCTGGTATGCTCGTACACGAGACTATTACACATCCCTGCAAATGAATGGACTGTACGACTAGGCAACAACAGGTATGAGTCTGGACAGTATTATAACGACTGAAAAAAAAAAGCATATCTTGGGGCCAGCATGTGGCATGGTGGTTGGGGCACTGGACTCCCACATGGCTGACCTCAGTCCAAGCCCCAGACCTGGTTGCTTCCTTCCTCACTTTCCCTATCTCTTTCTCTCTGTCTCTCTCTGGTCAAATTAAAAAATAATAATAATAAAAATTAATTATTTAAACAACAGCAGCAACACAAAAGCATATCTTAGATGACCACACATCCTTTTTAAACCTTTTTAAAATATTTTTAAGCCAAGTAAAAGAAAACTAAATACATTGTTCAGTACCCATATTTGTGATAAAAATGTTTGCGTTTTTTGCTGTATGACACAAACACTCACCAGAGATAGACTGGGGTGGGAAGGGTATGAGAAAGTACTCCCCAGGAGGATGGCCATACCACAATCCCGTCTCCTCCATTCTCCTCTTGTGATTTTGAGTACAGACACACATGTGCAAGCTGCCAGGCCCAGGAGTTGAACTGGGAAACTGGCCATGTAGGACCCAGTGCCTCAACCTCCATGCCACCAGCTGGCCTACTGATAAAACTATTTTTAAGAAGCAAAGAGGAGAGATGGGACCAGCAGTTAGTGTAATGGCTATGTTTCTGGACTCCCATGTAGTCGACTGCAGTTCAAGTCCCGGACCCGGTGGCTTAAAACTCACACTGGGCGCGTGTGCGTGCATGCCCAAGATCCCGAGAGGAGAATGGAGGAGAAGGGATTGCAGCGTGGCCATCCCCCCTAGGGGGTGATTTCTCGCTTTCTATCTCTCTGTTTCTCTCTGTCCATCTGGCAAGTGCACGTGCCCTATAGCAAAACTTCTCAAAAAAAAAAAAAAAACAAAAAAAAAAAAAAAAACAAAGAGGGGAGCAGCAGGTGATAGTGGTTGGGATGCTGGACTCCCACATGAATGCCACTGTTTGAGTCCTGGATCTGGCTGCTTGAAAATCACGCTGGGGGACCAGCGGATGGTGTAATGGCTACGTCACAGTTCAAGTCCCAAACCTGGTAGTTTAAACTCACACTGGGTGCGTGTGCATGCACGCCCAAGATCCCGAGAGGAAAATGGAGGAGAAGGGATTGCAGTGTGGCCATCCCCGCTGGGGGATGATTTCTCGCTTTCTGTCTCTCTGTCTGTCTCTGTCTTTCTGGTAAGTACACATGTCCAATAGCAGAAAAACAAAAAACAAACAAACAAAAAAAACCCCAAAAAAACCAAAAAACACCTCTCAAAAAAAAAAAAAGGAAAATCATGCTGGCACGTGTATATGTGTGTGCCCAAAAATCCTGAGAGGAAAAGGGATTGTGGCATGGCCAGCCTCCGTAGGAGTGAATTCTCACTTTCCCTCCATCTCCAGCAAGCACATGCACCCTATGGCAAAAATCTAAAAGAAACAAAAGAAAAGAGGGACTGGCCCAGAAGCACAGATTCCATGTGGCCGACCATAGTTTGTGAAAAAAACATGCTGGATGCATGTGTGTGCCCAAAAGTCCTGATAGCAAGGAGAAATGGAGGAAGGATTGCAGTTTGACCATGCCCCATTGCGGGGTTCTCTCTCTTCTCTCTCTCTCTCTCTCTATCTCTGGTGTGTGCATGCCTCCTCTGTCATTAAAAAGAAAAAAGGCAGAGGAATGATAAACAGAATTCAGGACGGCAATGGCAGAGGCTGGGGGATGGGAAAGGTGAAGAATCCATAGATAGTTATTGACCAGTTGGATGGTGGATTCATGGGTTCATTGTATAAATAAAAACATGGGTAAATGCAAACGTAAACAAATTAAACAACATGAAAGTAATGAGGCATGAGCTCCACAGTGACAGCGCGTTTCTAATAATATGCAAGTATTTGCAGCAGCATTGTGGCACTGTGGCAAAAATTCTGGGTCCTGGTATCAAATTAAATTGCTTTGTAAATAATGTCGTCTCCATTTTCTCTTTCTAGAATACCTGTAATTTGACAGTGAGACCTCCTGGATCAATTCTATTTTCTATTTTCTCTTCTATTTTCCATTTCTCTTTTTGTCTCTCTGTTCTGTTTTTCTGGGAGAGTTCCTCCCGCTTCAATTTCCAACTCTTCATTTCTACTGTCATGTTTTTAATTTCCAAAAGCTCATTTTTTAATTCCCGGAATGTCCCTATGGTATCCTTTCTTTGCAGTTTATCCACCTTCAACTTCCACTCCAGGATTCAGCCACCTTGGATCTGCTGCATCATTTTTCAATTGTCTATCTATTTATTGCCTCACTGTTGTCCTCTCCACCCCTCTATGGGTATATGCCTCTTAAAAATATTTGGAGGGGCCAGCAGGTAGCATGGAGGTTAAGGTACTGAATGCCACATGGATGGGATACACAATTTGAGACTCGAATCAGGCAGCATAAAAACCCTGGTGCATGTGTTTGCATGCCCAAAATCCCAGGAGGAGAATGGAGGATAAGGATTGCAGTGTGGCCATGTCCCCTGGGGGATTTCTCACTTTCCCTCTCTTTCTCTCTTTCTGGCAAGAGCACATGCCCTATGCTAAAAATCTTTAAAAAAAAATATTTTTTTCTCACTCTTGAGGTGAGGGTGGGGTGGAAGCACCCTCCACAGGGCCTTTTAGGCCAAGCAGGCTGGGGACTTGAACCATCCTTGGCCTGTGGCCTCCAGCTCCACAGACTAGTACACTACTCTCACTGAGCCACGGAGACTGGGCCCAAAATGTATTTCGGAAGACCCTTGCTCTTCCCAAAACAATATAACCTGACTGTGACCAGATGTGGATGACTAGGCTGAGGGGCAGACTGCAGCAAATGAATACTTATCCCTGTTCCCCAATATCGTCCAAGAAGAAATATGTGCAGGGAAACCTGAACAGGACACCTCTCTGATGTGACTACGAGGTAGAAACATGGCAGTAGTTCCTCCAAGGTCATTCCCAAACATTACCACTTAGCGCAACCCATTCCTTGTGCGCCTGCTGGAAAGACAGAGACCAACAGAAAAGCAAAGTGAGAAAGCACCTCCCAGGGAAGATGGCCACACTGCAGTCCCTTCTTCTTCTCCTCTCCTCTTGGGATTTTGGGCACATGCATACATGCCAAGGTGTTTTTCAAAACGCCAAGTCCAGGACTTGAACCGCAGAGTTGGCCATGTGGGATCCAGCACCTTTACCACGATGTCACCTGCTGGATCCCTCCCCCATGTCTTTATAAACACTCCAGTGAGAGAATTTTCCATTCAGATCAACATCTGTGCTAGCAGCTCTAGGAGAAACCCCCAATTCCGGCATCCTAATCCGCAGAGGTAATTTATTCTCCATGGGGCACATAAGACAAATAAAGATTTAAATACACTCCAAATGTGACCAGATGCCCAAGCAGACAGCCTGGTCTGCCTGATCAGGCAGAATGGTATCTGAAAGTCAGAGCAGGGGAACCAGGCAGCGCCTGATCCACAGGCACAGAAACCACGTGGTCACACTGGTCTCTCCTACTGCTGCCTTACAGTTGGCATTTAAACTCGTACCATTCCAAATGTTTCTGTTTATTTGCTTCCTTGTCTTTTTAATTTGCCAGAGGGCACTTGCATTTGCCAGAAATAGAAAAAAAGCATCCCCCAATGGGGCACAGTCATGCCACAGTCCCTTTTCCATTTCTCACTCCTGTCGGGATTTGGGGCACACACAGCACATTTTTCAAGCTGCTGTGGCTGGGAATTTGAACTGCAGCCAGCCATGTGGAATCTATCTTCCGTAACTACTGGGCCATGAGGATGGCTCTACAACTTCTGAATAGAAGGGTATTTATTTTCTAAAACTTGCAGATAGCTTCAGGGATAGAAAATAATAATAATAATAATGCCAAGAGTCAGACATCTCAAAACCACAGTTACCCCTTGATAGACCTGTACCCAGTGAAGTGGCTTCTAGTGGAAGGAAACAGAAGGTTTAATCTGTCCCAGAAACAGGGAAGTTTTTCAGATACTCTGATTTAATCAGCCACATTGGGGTGAACAGTGGTGGATGATCAATTGAAAGAGGACA
Organism: Tupaia tana; assembly: GCA_026018925.1. NCBI lineage: Eukaryota > Metazoa > Chordata > Mammalia > Scandentia > Tupaiidae > Tupaia > Tupaia tana. The sequence continues at coordinate 9,350,946 of JAKSZU010000028.1, read as the reverse complement.
AGAATAGGCCAGCAGGTAGCATGGTGGTTAAGGCACTGGATCCCACATAGCTGAATGCTTGGTTTGAGTCTCAGACCTGGTGGCCTAAAAATTACATTGGGCATGTGTGCATGAGTGCCCAAAATCCCACGAGAGAGTGGAGGAGAAGGGATTGTGGCATGGCCATCTCCCCAAAAGGGTGATTTCTCATTTTCTCTTTTTCTCTCTGTCTCTGTCTCTCTGGCAAGGGCATGTGCCTTATAGCAAAAAGAAATAAACAGGGACCAGCAGTTGGTGTAATGGCTACATTGCTGAACTCCCATGTAGTCGACTGCAGTTCGGCTACAGTCGAACAGACCCGGTGGCTTAAACTCATGCTGGGCGCGTTTGCATGTGTGCCCAAGATCCCGAGAGGAGAATGAAGGAGAAGGGATTGCGGCATGGCCATCCCCCCGGGGGGTGATTTCTCACTTTCTGTCTCTGTTTCTCTCTGTCTTTCTGGCGAGCACACGTTCCCTATAGCCAAAACCTCTCCCAACAACAAAAAGAAACAAACAGAACAAAGAAAAGAAAAAAAAGGAAAACACAGAATTGAGTTGGGGGATGCTGGGGATGGGATTCATAGACAGTTATTGGCAATATTCTAGTTGGGTGGTAAAGACACGTGAGTTCATTACAGAAATAAATATAAACATAAACAAATCAGAGTAAATTAAATGAAAGTGGCCATGCGTGGGCCACACAACAGTAGGACTTTCTTAACTAGGAATTATAGTTCATCTAATTACTTGCACTTGAGCTCCAAAAAGCAAAAATCATTTCTAAAATGCACTGTAAACAAAGGGACTATAAATCACCCATGATTTATTAACTATTGGTAATATTTCTGCAGTCTTGAGAGTCACGTGTGTGTCCAAATTGGAATATAGAACATTCTCTTTCATAACTTTTTTCATTCTGTAATACCATTGATAATGCTTTTGTGTGCCATTACATATTCTTTAATAGCATTTAAAACACAAACAGTTATATTGGATAGTTATACTGTAATTCATTTAAATAAAGGACTACTGTTAAAAGTTAAATTGTTCCTGTAATTTCTCTATTATTAATGTGTTGGAGTGAATATCCTTGTAGCTTAACCATTGTACCTACCCCTGCTTCTTTTTTTGAAGAAATTCATAGATACAGAATGGTTCTGGTAAGGATATATTTTTAAAGTTAAGACCTTTGATATCAAAACATTCAAACAAGGGCCTGCAGGTGACATAGTGTTAAGGTGCTGGATCCCGCATGGCTGATTACACGGTTTGAGTCCCAGACCCGGTGACCTGAAAATCACACCAGGCATGTGTGCCCATGTGCCCAAAAGTCCTGAGAGGAAAATGGAGAAGATTGTGGTGTGGTCATCCCCCTGGAGGGTGATTTTTCACTTTTCCTCTCTATGTCACTGTCTGTCTCTCTCCAGCGAGCGCACATGCCCTATAACAAAAATCTAAAAAGAAAAAAACAGTCGAATAATCCTCAGGAAGGATTTGCCAATGCCCATGCTCACAAATAAAATATACAAACAATACATGAGTCCATTTTCTCACAGTCTCATCAACGAGGAGCTTTATGAGTTTTTCAATCCTTCCTAAAAAAATCTTATTTCCCTGATGTTTTAATTTGCATTTCTCTGATTACAACAGAGATGGAATATTAAGATGTTTCCACAGTTTAAAAAATTAACTAGTTTTTAATTGAAAAAGTAATTCATGTACATGGTAAAAATATCAAACAGCATAAAAAAACTAACACTGAAACATAAGTCTCCTTCCCACCCTGAAGCCCCCAGGCCCCCTGAGTCAGCCACCATGATCAGTTTCTTATTTTTCTTTCCAAAAATAGAACATACACAAACAAGCATACATTCAAGAAGAAATGCATTTGTTAACAGATATATCCTCTGTGTTTTATATACCAAGAACAGGTTTTTTTTTTTTTTTTTACTTTTTTTTTTTTTTTTTTTTGGAGAGGTTTTTGCTACAGGGCTCAGGCACTCGCCAGAGAGGCAGAGAGACAGAAAGCAAGAAATCACCCCCCAGGGGGATGGCCACACCACAATCCCTTCTCCTCCATTCTCCTCTCGGGATCTTGGGCATGCACGCACACGCGCCTGGCGTGAGTTTAAGCCACCGGGTCCGGTACTCGAACCGTAGTCAACTGCATGGAAATTCAGCGACATAGCCATTACGCTAACTGCTGGTCCCCCAAGAACAGGTTTTTAGAATAAAATAGGAATTCTGAGTCCTGCCTACTGCTCAGACCTCCTTCACACTGTCTTTCCCACTGGTCTTTGAAGTCCAGTGTGCTGGCCCCACTTGTCCCCTCAATACTCCAAGCACCTTCCTGCCTCAGGGCCTTTGTTCTCACTGCTCTGCTGCCTCAATGTGAATGGCATCACCTAGAGAAGTCTTTTATTTACTTACTTATTCATATAAGAACATCTTTTTTTTTTTTTACTTTCAGGTTTTTGCCATAGGGCATGTGTGCTCACCAGAGAGAGAGAGAGACAGAGAGACAGGGAGCAACAGAAACAGGGAAAGCAATAAATAACCCTCCCCGCCCAGGGGGATGACCATGCTGCAATCCTTTCTGCTCCATTCTCCTTTTACGATTTTGGACATATACACACACATGCCCAGCATGATTTTCATGCCGTCTTGAACTGCGGTCAGCCATGTGAAAATCCAGCACCTTAACCACCACGCCATCTGCTGGCCCCACATCTTAAATTTTTAATCCTTTCTTTATAGGTTGCCTAGATCACTTTTGATTAAGAACACTGTAAAAAGTTAGTAACTGCCACAGGTAAATGCCAGGCAGTGGCATGTACCAATTTTCCAGAGTGCTGCTTTGTGGGGTGTCTGCTCACACTTGCTGGAATCAATCACATCAGGTTTTACTCACCAGGTCACCTTCCCTCATTTTCCTTTGTAAACTCTTCAGCGTTCTTACAAAATTTCTTACAGTCCTTAGAATATTCTTCAGCTAAGTCAGCCTAGAGCAGGTGCTTGGCCTAGGGGGTCATTTGCCAGAGCTATGAAGGACTGGATTACTTGCTTGGTTTTGGTTGCTGACTTCCAATTTTCAGAACTAATTACTGGCAGACAGATCAGCCCCTTTTCACTGATATTTGGGGTGATAAATCTTTATTTTAAATGTGCTCTTCGGTGGTTTGAATGGGTATTCTGCAGGAAAGTTGATTTCGATTCTGAAATCAACCCCCCTTGTCATGTGGGGGTCGTTGAGACCAATAACCCATTGCCAAGTAATTGAATTAGCTTCAACAACCTGGACGTTATGAAAGTTTTTCAACACACATTTGTAGATTTCTCAAGATCCTTCATCAGCCTCCTGCTGGCCGCCATCTTGGATCTTGAGAAGTCTTTCTTGACCACCTGTTCCAAGGCAGCCCCTGTACCCAGTCTCTTACTGTCACAGCCCTTTGTTGGGCCTCCTTCACAGCATCTACTCCTCTCTGAAATCCTTTCATTTCTGGGTTGTTTTCTTTGTTCTTTGTCCCTCTTCTCTACCAGGATGTCAGCTTCCTGACAGCTTGGATCTGCTGTTGGTTCACCTCTGCATTTCCAGCACCTAGGACAGTTCCTGGCAGAGATGAAGTTCTCAATTATTTGTTGAATGAGTGACTGCTGGGCACACTGTGCTGTACTTTGCTATTTGCACTTAAATGAAATATTTCATTATTATGCATACACACACATGCAACATATGTGTGTGGTGTATATGATGGGACTTCTTGGAAAATGTAATTAAAATGAATTTATTCTGGTGCAAAAAAGTTTTTGAAACTTATACATTTTTTTTCACCATAGACATTTTCATGAATTTTTTGAAGATCCTGTGTATGTGCATACATATACATATATGTATATATGCACCCTCTAGCAAATTAATAAAAAAAGAAGACTGGGGCCAGCACGTGGCATGGTGGTTAAAGGTACTGGCCATCCACCCAGGGGGTGATTTCTCACTTTCATTGTTTCTCTTTGTCTCTCTCCAGCAAGCACATGCATGCTATGGCAAAAAAAAAAGGACTGATGAATTTTAGAATTCGTATACTGACATGTTCATAATGTGTGTATATATTCTTTTATAGTTATGAAGTACTTCTTTTTTAAAAAAAGAATTATTATTTATTTAACTTTATTTATTCACTCGTTTATTTTTAATATGACAGAGAGAAACAGAGAGAGAGGGAAGGGAAGTAAGAAAGCAACCCACCAGGTCCAGGACTCAAACCATGGTCAGCCATGTGGGAGTGTCCAGCACCTTAGCCACCGTGCCACCTGCTGGTCCCAAGCTATGTAGTACTTCTTGGAACAGATATTTCATAATTTATTTAGCCAATCCTTATTAATGACCACTTAAGTTGTTTCTATCATTTCGCTATTTCAATGTTCACATACGTGTCATTTCACAAACATTTTCTATTTCTAGAAACAGAATTGCTAGGTAAAGAGCCACGTAATACAATAAACACGGTCAAATGTCCCTTCAAAAAAGTTGCGCCAGGCCGGCTGGTGGCGTGGCGGTTAAGGGTGCTGGACTCCCACATAGCTGACCACAGTTTGGGTCCTGGACCTGGTGACTGCTTGCTTTCTCACTTTCTCTCTCTCTCTCTCTCTTTCTCTCGCTCTGTCCATCTCTGGTCAAATAAAAATAATTTTTTTTTAAAGTTGCACCAATTCACACACACATTTTCCCTAGAAATCTACATTAGTGCCTGTTTATCCAAGATGTATCCAAATCTTTATTAGCAAATGTTTTGATCTTTACCAAACTGGGCTAGGTGGAGGGAGATGGCTGAAAGCAAAAATAAGCTTTCGTAGAATAAATAAATATAAATGACTTACAGGACATATTAAAAGATGTTCAACTTAATTCATAATTAAATATACATAAATTAAAAGCATGGAATGAGGCGGGTCCATAGCATGGTGGTTGAGGTGGCTAGATCTCACATGGCTGGCCATGTGGACTGAGTCCTGGACCCAGTGGCTTGAAAAACATACCAGGTACGTTTCTGTGTGCCGAAAATCCCAAAAGGAGGGAGAAAGGAGAAGGGATTGAAGTATGAGCATTCCCCACGGAAGGAGGGTACTTTCTCACTTTCCCTCTCTATCTTGCAAGTGCACACCTGTTCTGGAAAACAAAGAAACAAACAAAAAACCAGAATGACAGATTGAGGTTGAGATCTTTTTTTTTTTTGCCTTTTTAGGTTTTTGCCAGAGTATATATACTTGCTGGAGAGAAAGAGAGACAGAAGGAAAGTGAGAAATCACCTTTTGAGAGTACGGCCACGCCACAGTCCCTTCTCCTCCATTCTCCTCTTGGGATTTTGGGCACTCACAGAAATGCACCCAGCATGATTTTCAAGCTGCTGGGTCAGGGACTCGAACCATGGTGGGCTATGTGGGATCCAGCACCTTAACCACTATGCCACCTGCTGGCCCCAAGCTTAAGATCTTTTAACATATTCTATAAACCATTTATATTTATTTTACAATAATATGTATAAAAGGATCTATGAGCCATTTATAAATCTGTCCTAGTGCTCCCTCCTTTTATATCATGCAATGGTCATGTCAGTACAGAAATTGTAAAATTTGTCATTTTTTTAAAAGAAAAAAATCACCCGAGGCTTGGTGGGTAAGGGAGCTGAACACCACAGGGTTGCTTGCACTGAGTCCTGGACCCAGAGGCTTGAAAAACATACTGGGTGCATGTGCGTGCCTGCTCAGAATTCTCAAAACAGGAAAAAATGGAGAAGGACTTATGGTGTGACCACACTCTATTAGAGGGCTCTTCTGCCCTCTCTCACTGTCTCCCTCTGGGGAGTGCATGCACCTTCTGGCAATGAAGAAAATAAAACAAAGCAACTTCATAATCCCGTGGAGAGCATGTTTTAATGATATGTTTTTAGATTGGCAGCTCTCCACACAATCCTATCTTGAAAGTCTTCTCTAAGGAATGCTCTTGGGTCCATGTGACCAGCAGATGGCATAACAGTTTTGTTGCTGGATTCCTTTGTAGCTGATCGCAGTTCGAGCCCCAGACTCAGTGGCTTAAACCTAGGTGTACGTGCCCAAAATCCTGAGAGGAAAATGGAGGAGAAGGGATTGCGGCGTGACTATCCCCCCTCCTGGGGGGTGATTTCTCACTTTCTGTCTCTCTGGCAAGCACACGTGCCCTATAGCAAAAATCTCTCTCTAAATAATAAATAAATAAATAACCCAGGAGTGCTCTTGGGTCCACCTGTTGTAGAGAGCAAGTGACAGGGTGTGGTCAGGAGGAGAGGGGTAGAACGTTGTTTCTGCGTGGAGTCAGTAGGAGCCCAAGCAGAACTGGTCACTACAGAGTGGCTAGGACAGGACAGGAGAGAGGTCCTGGAGGAATGTGAGTCCGAGGGGCTCTGATGGGGTCTTAAGAGATGTCTGCTCCAAAGGCATGTCATGGATTTTCTTTCCAAACTGGGCTTACCACATTTGCATATATTGACGCAACGTGATGGATAGGTCTGGTTCTCATTCTGGCATCTTATTTTATGTGCGCTTTCCCTCTTCAGTGCTTCCTTTGTTTTGTATCTTTTGCTCTGCGGTGTGTGTGTGTGTGTTTGTGTGTGTGTGTGTGTGTGTGTGTGTGTGTGTGTTTTCTTCAGGCAATTTTGCTGCATTGGTAGCAATTGAGCATGCTATTTCTTCTGGAACCACCAGACTCTGTCAGGACAAGAGGTGTCAGATATGCTAAGATGTGATCTGATGCATAAAACCTAAGGCTTCACACACAGATGCATCCCTTGTTTGTTCTACTGTTCCACATTGGTGCCTTACACAGGAAACCTGATGAATTCTGTTCTGCCCAATGTCCATCAAAGCGGGGGTGGGGGAACGGTGTGTTTGTAATTACATGCACGGGTTTAGCAAGAACATTCCTGAGAGAACTTTGATTTTGACTGGGGTTAATGAGACTGAAATCCCCCACTTACTATTTCACCTGTCTGATGCTGGAAGAATTTCCTACATTCTAGCTTTAGGTTCTTCACGTTTTATATTTTGTTCCTTCTCTATTACCCTCAAAGACTTAGTGCCCCAGCCACTACAGGGCACATGTCAACTATGATGTGCCTCCACTCCTTCATGTCACCCACTCTGTGCTCAGCACAGAAGTATAAGTATAGGGTCTTCTTATACCAGGATGGCTGGCAATGACTTAAACACACGAGAGAGAGACTACAGACCATAGCAATCTACTACACTACACCCAAACTAGATAACCACATCAACCTCCCTTCACTCACATCCCATGCCACTGTCACATGACAAGAGGCAAAGAACAATTCTGAGCAAAAAGGGGATAATGGGTCTTAACTGATTGAGGCAATCATGCCTGTGTTTGCGGTGGTGTGTGAATACAAGCTAATGTGCTGCCAGTCATATAAGAGTACAGCACACCTGCAGGGACCAGCAGTTAGCGTAATGGCTATGTCACTGGACTCCCATGCAGTCAACTGCGGTTTGAGTCCCGGACCCAGTGGCTTAAACTCACACCAGGCGTGTGTGCATGCATGCCCAGGATCCCGAGAGGAGAATGGAGGAGAACAGATTGCAGCGTGGCCATCCCCCCTGTGGGGGTGATTTCTCGCTTTCTGTCTATCTCTCTCTGTCTTTCTGGCGAGCGTACGCGCCCTATAGCAAAAACCTCTCAAAAGAAAAAGAAAAGTTTAGCATGGACAATACATGATACCTGACAATAAACAGCTAGGTTACTAGTTAACACATTTACCATCCTATCCTTTTTATTATTTTAGAGTGGCCTGCTTCTTTACCGTAAACCACGTTGCATTACCCTAACAGCAGCCTCCTACAGCTTATGACTCTTGATTTCTTCGTTTTTGTCTTGTGCTTAATTTAATTTTGTGTTGTTTTATTCATCATGGCCCCTACACAGACAAAAATCCACTACTGGTATTGCCAGTAAGAGGAAACACCGAGTGACTGAGTGGTACCTATGTATGCGTATGTACCACGTGTGTGTGTATACATATGTTTACGTACGTATATACACTGACTAATTGATACAGCCTAGGTATATAGGCTATACCATCTAGGTTTGTGTGAGTATTCGCTACAATGTTTGCACAAGGACCAAATTGCCTACTGATATAGTTCTCAGAAGACTACCCACTGTTAAGGATACGTGACTGTATTTAAAAATGAATAGTGTTCTTTTTACCACCTGTCAGTTCATTTTTACACTGCTATCACAGAATACCACAGACTGGGTCATTTATAATAAACAGAAATGTATTTAACTCACAATTCTGGGGGCTGGTAGGTCCAAGAACATAAAGCCAGAATCTGGTGAAGGCCTTCACACTTCATCATCCCAGGGCAGAAGAAAAAAGAGAAAGTAAGCATGAAAGATGGAGGGAAGGAGGCTTAATTTCATCCTTTCACCAGAACCCCACTCCCACAACTAACAGACTCCCTCAAAAACAGCATTAATCCTTCCACAAGGACTTTGCTAATGACCTAACCACCTCTTAAAGCTCTCACCTCTTTTTTTTTTTTTTTTTTTTGGCTATAGGCTGTGTACCCTCCCTTTGTGGGGAGGCAGGAACCAGGAAGGGTGAGGAAAGCATACACTATGGGAAGAGCAGCCGCAGACATAGGACACTGGTTCCATACAAGATTAGTCAATGGGCTGGACCCAAGGCCTGATGGTTAAGAGAGATGGATCCTATATGGCTGACCATGATTCAGGTCCCAGCCCCAGCAGCTTGAGGAACACACTTGGTGTATATGTGTGTGTGTGTGCATGCTCAGTCTCCCAACTGGATGGAGAGAAGGGGGGAGGGGGTTCGAGCATGATCACACCTCAGTGGGGATGCTTTCTCTCTCTCCCCTTTTCTTTGTCTCTCTTTTTCTTTCTGGTGAGTACATATGCCCCCTGGCAAATTAAAAAAAAAAAAAACAGCAATCAGTCAAATAATTGAATATGTCAATGACAATGAAAGTTGAATTTCTCACTGTCCTAGAAGGAAGCTTCAGATATGGAAAGAGGGAAAGCTATGATGTAAACTGTAGTTCTAGATTAGAATTGGAGGTGTCGAGTGAACTCATGGTTTTCCATACAGATAGATATGTTGGGTTGTTGGGAAAGTCATGATGCAGTTTTGCACAGAAAAACAAACAAAAAAAATCATGACTTTCCTGACAACTTAACTGAAATAAATGTAGAGGGGCCGGCAGGTGGCATGGTGGTTAAGGTGCTGGACTCCCACATGGCTGACCAGGGTTTGAGTCCCAGACCTAGTGGCTTGCTCTCTCAATTTTTGTCTCCTTGTCTCTCTCTGGTCAAATTTTAAAAATAATAATAAATAAAATAAAATAATTATTTTTTAAATGTAGATATAAATATGAATATACATACACACTTATCCTCCCTGGCTTAATCCACTGAGAGGACCTAGAAGCAGGGACAGTCTCAAAGCTATGTACGTGTGAAGCAAGCAGACCTGCAAAGGAAGCAAAGAAGAACTACCAGCTGTAGGCTGAACAGCTCCCATGGTCCATACGGAGCTCAGAGATGCCCAGCTTCTAGCCAGCCTGAGTGGAAGGAGCTCACTGAACACACAGGATATTCTTTGAAAGGTCATCAAAAACACGTATGCTCATAACTGGAATAAGAATAAATAAGTGAGGCCAGCACATGGTGTGTTGGTTGAGGTGCTAGACCCCCACATGGCTGACGGTGGTTCAAGTCCCAGACCTGGTGGCTTGCTTTCTCACTTTCCCTCTCTCTTGCTCTGTATCTCTCTGGTGAGCACACATGCTCTAGAGCAAACAATTTTTAAAAGAATTATTAATTTATTTAATTTATTATTATTATTATTATTATTATTATTTTAAAGTTTGCTACAGTCCACGTGTGCTCCCAGAGAGAGAGAGAGAGAGAGAGAGAGAGGAAAAGTGACAAAGAAATCTGCCAGGTCTGGGACTCTAACTGTGGTGCCAGGTCTGGGACTCTAACTGTGGTAGTCCATGTGGGAGTCCAGCACCTTAACCACAATGTCACCTGCTGGTCCCCACCCCCATAGCAAAATTTAAAAAATAAATTTAAAAAATTAAATAAATAATTATTTTTTAAAAAGAAGAAGAAATAAGCAATCTGAATAAACTTACAAAAATAGGAGACAGAGGGGCTGGCAGATGGCCTGGTGGTTAAGGTGCTGGACTCCCACATGGCTGACCATGGTTCTAGTCCTGGACCTGGTAGCTTGCAAAAAACAAAGCTCCACACATACAGACATGCAAGACTGCATATATGCACATACATGGCACTATTCTTAGGGGAAGATTTGTATAATAGGTGTGTAAATATTTATATTAGAAAAGGAGACGTTTTGGGACCAGCAGATGGCATAATGGTTACATCACTGGATACCACATGGCTGACTGCAGTTCGAGTTCTAGACCCATTGGCTTGAAACTCATGTAAGGCACATGTCCGCGTGTGCCCAAAATCCTGAGAAGAGACTATAGAAGAGATTGCAGTGTGGCCATCCTTCCTGGGGGATGATTTCTCACTTTCTATCTCTCTGTCTCTCTGGCAAGTCCCTGAGCCATATAGCAAAATTTTCTCTTTTTTAAAAAAATAAAGAGGGACCAGCAGTTGGCATAATGGCTATGTCGCTGGACTTCCATGTAGCCGACTGCAGTTCAAGTCCCAGACCCGGTGGCTTCAACTCATGCTGTGCGTGTGTGTGTGTGTGTGTGTGTGCCCAAGATCCCGAGAAGAGAATGGAGGAGAAGGGATTGCGACGTGGCCATCTCCCCGGGGGGGGGGGGGGGGGGGTGATTTCTCACTTTCTGTCTCTCTATCTCTCTCTGTCTTTCTGGCAAGCGCACGCGCCCTGTAACAAAAAAAAACCTCTCCAAAAAAAAGAAAAGAAAGAAAGATTTCCACCTTAAGTAACTAGAAAAAGAAAAGCATATTAAACTCAAAGTAAGTAGAGGGAAGGAAATCAGAGAAAAAAAAATCAATAAAATAGCAAACGGACAAACATTAGAGAAAAATCAATGAGGCCAAAAGCTGGTTCTCTAAAAAGATCAATAAAATTGATAAAACCTCTAGATAGAATGACTAAGAAAAAGAAAGGAAGATGCAAATTGCCAATACATGTTGATTTAAGTTCGTTTTAATCTTATGTTAAATGTTCACATAATTCTAGAGTTGAATCTACAAAACTGGGTACATTTAGAGAAGTATAGCTTTTTTTTTTTTTGAGAGGTTTTTGCTCTAGGGCGCATGCGCTCGCCAGACAGACAGAGAGAGACAGAGAGACAGAAAGCGAGAAATCACCCCCCAGGGGGGATGGCCATGCCGCAATCTCTTCTCCTCCATTCTCCTCTCGGGATCTTGGGCACGCATGCACATGCGCCCGGCGTGAGTTTTAAGCCACCGGGTCCGGGACGTGAACCGCGGCCGACTACGTGGGAGTCCAGCGACATAGCCATTACGCTAACTGCTGGTCCCGAGAAGTATAGCTTTTATCCCATCCCTTCTACCTGTCTCCTTTCTCCCCTATAGATAATCATTTTATTTACTATTGGGTTGTCATAAAAGTCACAATACCTTTGGGAACCAGCAGTTAGCGCAATGGCTATGTCACTGGACTCCCACGTAGTCGACCATGGTTTGCGTCCCAGACCCGGTGGCTTAAAACTCACGCCGGGCGCGTGTGCATGCGTGCCCAAGATCCTGAGAGGAGAATGGAGGAGAAGGGATTGCGGCGTGACCATCCCCCCTGGGGGGTGATTTCTAGCTTTCTGTCTCTATGTCTCTCTCTGTCTGTCTGGCGAGCGCATGCGCCCTATAACAAAAACCTCTCCAAAAAAAAAAAAAAAAGTCACAATACCTTTTTGCATAGAAAAACAAAAAAAAGTCATGACTTTTCCAACAGCCCAATGTTTTAAATTTTTATTTATCCCTCTGCTATTTTTAATTAAGATTTTTAAATTAAATTAAATTAAATTAATTATTATTATTTTCCAGTTTGATCAGAGCGAGAGAGCAAGAGGGAAAGTGAGAAAGCAAGCCATCAGGTCCAGGACTCAAACCATGGTTGGCCATGTGGGAGTCCAGCACCTTAACCACCATGCCATCTTCTGGCCCCTCTGTCTGCTATTTTTGTAAGTTTATTTATTGGGCCGGCTCCATAAAGCAGGGTTTAGGTGCTGTGCAGAGGAGGCCAGGTTCTGTATGGCTAATTGGGGTTCAAGTCTCGGCCCCATTAACTCCATGAGGGGCATGCACATATCCAGAATCCTGATGGGCTGAAGATTTAGAGGAAAAAAGGATGTGAAATGACCAGGCCCCATCAGGGGCGCTTTCTTTCTGTCTTTCTCTCTTGCTTTTCTGTGTGCATCTGCCTGCTAGGAAAAAGAGCCTTTTAAATTTTCTTTCTCTTTTAGTTTTTACTATAAGGTGCATGCACTTGCCAGAGAGAGACAGGGAGAGAGAGAAAGTGAAAAATCAGCCCCCAAGGAGGATAGCTACATCACAATCCCTTCTCCTCTTGGTGTTTTGGACATGTATGCACTCATGTCCAGTGTGATTTTCAAGCCACTGGGTCCAGGACTCAAACTGTGCAGTCACCCATGTGGGATCCAGCACCTTAACCTCCATGACATCTGCTGGTCCTATTTATTTCTTCCATGAATGAGAGAGAGAAAAAAAAAGAGAGCAAGAGAGAAAGACAGAGAGAAAGCATCCTTGACAGGGCTGTGACACCGTAATCTACCCAGCTGTAACCAGCCCTGGATCACAGGCTTGTGTGTGCCCGGGGTACTCAGGACCCTCCTACGTAGGCCAGACTCACAGGGCATTTCATTGCCGCTTCACCAGCTAGCCCTACCCTTCCATTTTCCAGCTTAAGGAAACAGAGCCACACACAGTGGCATGCACATATAATGCCAGCTCCTCAGGAGGCTGTGGCAGAGGAAGGATCCGAGAGTTCAAGGCCGACCGAGGCAAACTGGGGAGACTATATCCAGAAATTAATAGAGAAAGGGAAAGAGGAAAAGAGAGAGGAAGAGAGGTGGCATGGTGGTTAAGGTGTTGGATTCCCACATGGCTGACTACAGTTCAAGTCCTGGGCCTGGCATTTGAAAATGACGGGTGTGTGTCCCAAGACACTAAAAGAGAAGGGACTGCACCCTGGCCATTCTCACCCCCCGCCCCTGAGGGTGATTTCTCACGTTCTCTCTCTCTCTCTCTGTCAAGCACATGCACCCTATAACAAAAACTTAAAAAAAAAAAAAAGCATCTAGTTATCCAAACTAGGTTTCTTGGTGTTTTGTTTATTTGTTTTTTTCTGTTCTTGTTTTTCTCTTTGCCAGAGGTCAAAGTATCCTCCAGAGAGAGACAAAGAGAGAGGGAGAAGGAGCAAAACACCTTCCACGGGGCATGGTCACACCACATTCCCTTCGTCTCCATTTCCCATCCTATCAGGATTTGGGGCACGTGTGCACACTCACAGACACACACATGCACACCCGGTGTGTTTTTCAAGCCGCTGGATCTGGTATTTGAACTGTACAGTCGGCTGTGTGAGATCCAGCTCCCTTAACCCCTCAGCCCTAGGGCCAGTCCTCCAAATTAGGTTTCTGTGCAAAAATTTGTCCAGTTCATTTATTGAAATCTCATTTTGTGTTGCACAGGTTCTGCCATGCAAACTCCTGTTAGACTTCTGCCAGTGTTGTTTGTAGCCCCGACACATTAAAGGACAGGTGCTTCCTAACTGCAGGCTGGGAGCTTTCCAGTCTTTCATCGGCAGTGTCTAATTCTGTTACCCTTTTTGCATTTACAATACAATGAGCCATAAATAAAATATTGATTCAAACTATAGTACGAGGCTCACAAGTGGCATTGTGGTTAGGGTGCTGGACTCCCACATGGCTGACCACAGTTCAAGTCCCAGACCTGGCTGCTTGCTTTCTCTCTCTCTCTGTCTCTCTCTCTCTCTCATCAAATTGAAGAACAATAATAAGTAAATTAAATTAAATAATTATTTTTTAAAAAGTTTCTTCTTAAAAATATATAGTTACCTATTTGTACTATCCTGACATAAAATATAATATCAATAACGTGCATAAGGAAATTAAATATTATTCCTGTCCTCAGTAGCTATCTGGTGAATACCTCTTCCTGGTGATAGGTATTTGTAATAACTCCTGGTTCTGCTGGGGTTACATAAACACTTGCATAGCTTGATCCAATTACTTGAATTCATTTTCAATTTGAAGGTGATAATATTCTAATAACTTACAATTTATACTTGGTAAAATTTTTTTTCTTTTTAGTTTTTGCTATCGGGCTTGTGCAATTGCCACAGAGAGAGAGAGAGAGAAGGAGAGAAATCACCCACCAAGGTGATGCCACATCTCAATCCCTTCTCTTCGGTTCTGTTAGGATTTGGGGCACTTATGTGAAGTGCTTGGTGTGATTTTCAAAGTCCGGGACTAGAACTGCAGAATCAACCATGTCAGATCCAGCCACCCTAACCACCATGCCACGTGCTGGCCCTATACTTGGTAGACGCTTTTGACTACTGCTATTTTTATTTAGCAACATGATAGCAGGCGTAGTTACATGTGTCTGTGATTGAGAGGCAGGGGCCAGAGAGACCTGGAGAGAATTACCTATCACAATGTGGAGACACCCTGTCAAGAACACCTATCACACACAAAAAAGAAGAGAAAAGAAAAGAAAAGAAAAGAAAAGAAAAGAAAAGAAAAGAAAAGAAAAAAGAAAAAAACAGGAACCAGCAGATGGCGTAATGGTTATGTCACTGGGCTCCTACATAGTTACCTGTGGTTCAAGTCCTGGTCCTGAGGCTTAACACTCACACAAGGGGGCCAGCAGGTGGCATGGTGGTTAAGGCACTGGACTCCCACATGGCCTACACCGGGACCTGGTGGCTTGCTTTCTTTCTCTCTACTGTCTCTCTCTGGTGAGCACACATGCCCTATAGCAAACTTAAATAATGATCATAAATAAAATAAATAATTAACTAAATAAAACACTCACACCAAGTGCGTGTGCATGCACGCCCAAAATCCCGAGAGGAGAATGGAGGAGAAGGGATTGTGGCTTGGCTATGCCCCTTGAAGGGGTGATTTCTTGCTTTCTGTCTTTCTGTCTCTGTCTCTCCAGTAAGTGCATGCTCCTATAGCAAAAATCTCTCTTAAAAAAAAAATAAAAGAATACCTATCATAGGTTGGCCCTGTCGCCTGCCGGGTAAGGGAGCTGGATCCCACACTTTTGACCACACATTAAAATCGCAGCCTCGGGGACCGGCAATTGGCGTGGTGGTTAAGGCGCTAGACACTCCCACATGGTCGACCATAGTTCAAGTCCCGGACCTGGTGGCTTGCTTTCTCACTTTCCTCTCTCTATGTCTCTCTGGTCAAAATTAAAATATACGAATGAATAAATGAAATTGAATAAAATAATTTTTAAAAAATCGCAGCCTCAGCAGCTTGAGAATCATACCAGGAACGTGTGTGAATACTCAAAATCCTGATAGGATGAAGAAATGGAGGAGAAGGGATTTTAGTGTGACCACATCCAACGGGGGGGGGTTCCTTTCTTCCTTTCTCTCTGTCTCTGTCTTCCTCTGGCAAGCGCACACACCCTCTGACAATTTTAAAAAAGCATAATTAAATCTTGCATGGGAAAATTATTAGATCAAACCTGTAACACATTAATTATTTTACTAGTAATTTATAACATTTTGAGTTTGAGAAAGAGTTTGGATATTTATAATTAGACAAAAATACAGAATTAGAGTTCATGTAGGAATTGTGCTGTGGTCATAAATTCTTTTTTCTCTTCTTTTAAGCTCAAATATTTTGGAACTGATTTATACTGTAAAGGTCTAGATAATTTTCATTGTTAGCAGCATTGTAACACAATACCAGTTATTTTTAAAAAGAAAGGAGTCTTAATATACCCTTAGGGACATATTACAAAGAATACCTATTTGCAGATATAGTTTTATATAAGTAATAAAGGTTGTAATGCAGCAAAACACACACTTTGGAAGAACAGAAAAAATTCTCCTCTTGCTTTTTATGTTTTCTATCTAAATATAGACACATTTTACAAAGTTTAATCTTGGGACCAACAGTTAGCATAACGGCTATGTCTCTGAACTCCCATGTAGCCAACTGTGGTTCAAGTCCTGGACCTGGTGGTTTAAACTCATGCTGGGCGCATGTGCGTGTGTGCCCAAGATCCTGAGAGGAGAATGGAGGAGAAGGGATTATGGCGTGGACATCCCCCCTGGGGGGTGATTTCTCACTTTCTATCTCTCTGTCTCTGTCTTTCTGGTGAGCGCACGAGCCCTATAGCAAAAACTTCTCTCTAAAAAAAAAAAGTTTAATCTTTTTTTTTTTTTTGAGAGTTTTTTTGCTATAGGGCGCGTGTGTGTGCTCGCCAAACAGACAGAGAGAGATTAGAGAGACAGAAAGCGAGAAATCACCCCCCAGGGGGATGGTCACGCCGCAATCCCTTCTCCTCCATTCTCCTCTCGGGATCTTGGGCACGCACACACACGTGCCCGGCATGAGTTTTAAGCCACCGGGTCCAGGACACGAACCGCGGTCGACTACGTGGGAGTCCAGCGACATAGCCATTACGCTAACTGCTGGCTCCCAGTTTAATCTTTATATTTAATTAATCTGTTAAATTACTTATCTTTAATCACAGGCAACATTCTGTTGACCTCCTTATTCCTAATCTTTAGATAAATAAATATTTTTAAATTCCTAGAGCATAAGATTGTAAAAAAAATAAAGTGAAATGAATATTAAAATATAATGCAGTGCCAGCCTGTGACCTGGTGATGAAGGGAGCAAAATCACAAATGGCTGACCGTGGTTCAAGTCCTGGACCGGGTGGCTTAAAAATCATGCTGGGTGTGTGTGTACATGCATAGCCAAAATCCCAACAGGAAAGAGAAATAGAAGAGAAGAGATTGCAGTATGACCATTCCCAATGGAAGTACATTCTCCCTCTCCTCTCTCTCTCTCTGTGTATTTCTGGTGAGCATTTACCCTCTGGTAAATTAAAACAAACAAACTATATATACGTATGTATGTATGTATGTAATATATTAACATCACTGTCAATAATAATTAGAGAAATACTACTCTTTATATTTTTATTCTATTTTATTTATTTATTTTTTAAGAGATTTTTGTTGTAGGGTACATGCACTTGCCAGAGACACAGAGAGAGAGACAAAAAGTGAAAAATTACCCCCACCAGGGAGATGGCCACGCCACAACCGCAATCCCTTCTCCTCCATTGTACTCTCAGAATTTTGGACACACACACATGCACCTGGTGTGAATTTTATGCTGCCAGGTCTAGGACTCGAACTGTGGTCGACTACGTGGAAGTCCAGTGACATTAAGGCTCTGGATTCCCACATGGTTGACCATGGCTTGAGCTCTGCACGCCGTGGCTTGAAAATCACATCGGGCACATGTGTGTGCATGCCCAAAGTTCCAAGAGAAGAATGAAAGAGAAGGGATTGTGGTGTAGCCAGCCCCCCTAGAGAGTGATTTCTCATATTACCTCTTTCTGTCCCTCTCCAGCAAGTGTACACTCTATGGCAAAAATCTTTTTTTGGAGAGGTTTTTTATGTATAGGGTGCGTGTGTTCACTGGAAAGACAGAGAGACAGAAAGTGAGAAATCACCCTCCGGGGGGATGGCCACGCCACAATCCCTTCTCCTCCTTTCTCCTCTCAGGATCTTGGGCACACATGCACACGCACCCAGTGTGAGTTTAAGCCACCGGGTCCAGGACTCGAAACGCGGTCAACTACATGGGAGTCCAACAACATAGCCATTATGCTAACTGCTGGTCCCTCCTCTTCTTTTCCATTTTATTTTTAAAATTCATTTCCAGAGGGCCTGAGTCTACCAGGAAGAGCACCTCCCCAAAAGCACACGGCCACACTGCAATCCTGTCCTCTATTCTCTGTGCTGTCAGGATCTTGGGCACACAAGCAACACACTCCCAGCATGTTTTTGAAGCCACAGGGGCTGGGACTTGAACAGTAGTTGGTCATGTGGGATCTGGCTCCAGATGCACTGTGCTTACCCACTGCTCTACAAGGCCGGCCCACAATTTTTTCTTACTACAATATTGAAAGCTCTCTTCTTGAAACTAGGGAAAATGCCTATGATTACCACTCATGTTCAGTATCAGAGGTCCAAGCAGAGAAGGGGAACAAGAACACAAAACGATTGGGAAAATCAATTTGTTATTATTCACAGACAATATTGTGTTTGTTGAGAATCCAGAAAACATGCAGCTGAAGTATTAGCTAGAACATGTAAATGAAGCAAGGTTACTGGATATAAGGTCAACATGCAAAACCAATGATTCTTTACGAACCAGAAGCAAAGAACTACAAAATATCAGATCTCCCTCAAATTAATCTATATATTCAATGCAATGCCAATCACTCCTGACAGATTTTTCTTTTTCTTTTTTTTTTAAATAAAATGTGACAAGCTGACTCTAAATTTTATATGTAACAAAATGACAAAGTACAAAGTAGTCAAGGCAACCAGGAAGAAAAACGAAGTTGGAGCACTGATAATACCAGGTTCCAAGACTTACAATAAATCTATAGGAATAAGACAGGTGATTATTGACATGAAAAAAACAGACTAATGGAACAGAATAAAAAAATCCAGAAAGAGGCATTAGCACGTAGCATGGAGGTTAAAGTGGCTGGATCACACATAGCCAAGTGCATAGTTCAAATCCCAGGCCTGGAGGCTTGGAAAACACACTGGATATGCGTGCATGCATGCCCAAAATCTGAGAGGAGGATGGAGAAGGGACTGTGGCATGGCTATCCTCTACGATGGGTGATTTCTCTCTCTCTCTTGTCTTTCTCTGGTGAGTGCCTGAATCCTATAACAAAACTTAAAACAAACAAACAAACAAACAAAACAAAACAAAACAAAACACTAGCAGATAGATGATGACTGTAACACTGCAGACCAGTAGGGAGAATATGGTCTTCTCAATAGATGGTCCTGGGTTAATGAGATACCTAAATAAAAGTAAAAGGAAACCTGACTCCTATGTTATATAATGCACTAAAATCGAGTAGATTATGGACCTAAATGTGGAATGTGAGACAAAAAAGTATTTAGGCATTAGCAATCAAGCAGTAAAAATGTGACTCATCTGGGGGAACAGCGGGTGGCGTGGTGGTTAAGGCACTAGACGCTCTAGTCCTTATCTGATGGCTTGCTTTCTTGGTTCCCTCCTCTCTCTTTCTCTCTCTCACTTTCTCTGTGTGTCTCTCTCTGGTCAAATTAAAATAAATGAATAAATAAAATTAAATGAATAATTCTTTAAAAAAATGTGGCTCACCTGAATTTGAATGTGCTTTACAGGTAAAATACACAATATATTTAAAAGTAGTTACCAACTGTGGTTCGAATCTCAGCCTGGCAGTTTGAAAAATAAACCAGGCACGTGGGTATGTGTGCCCCAAATCCTGGCAGGATAGCGGAATAAGGCAGGATGGATTGTGGCATGATCATACAGAGTACTAGCTCCCTCTCCCTCCTTCTCTCTATCTCTCTCTCTTTTTTCTCTGTCAATAAAATTTTTAAATAGGAAGACGTAGTACCCCTAAAAAGTAAAATATCTCATTAGTAATTGTATTTTGATTATATACTGACATGATATTTTTGTAATTTGGTTAAATAAAATAGACTATTCAAATTAATTTCACATAAGGCCAGCCAGGTGATGTGGTGGTTAAGAGGGCTGGATCACACGTGGCCAACTTCATGGTTCAAGTCCTGGACCCGGCAGCTTGGAAAACACACTGGGCGCATGTGCATACATGGCCAAAAGCCCAAGAGGAGAAAGGATTGCAGTGTGGCCATCCCCCCAGGACAGGTGATTTCTCACTTCCTCTCTCCCTCTGGGGAGTACACACACCCTGCAGCAAAACTTAAAAAAAAAAAAAAATCATCGAATTATTTTATCTGTTTCTTTTTTACTTCAGATGTGATTAGTAGGGGCCAGCAGGTGGTGTGGTGGATGAGGTGCTGAGTCCCACTTGATCTAACGTGGTTTGAGTCCCAGACCCGGTGGCTTGAAACTCATGCCAGGCATGTGTGCCTGCATGCTCCAAATCCTGAGAGGAGGATGGAAGAGAAGGAATTGTGGTGTGGCCATCCCCCTGCGGCATGATTTCTCACTTTCTGTCTGTCTCTCTCTGGCAAGCACATGCACTCTATAACAAAACTCTCTCTTAAATTTTTTTCTTTATAATTTATTAAAGAATAACAAACTTTAAGAATGAAAAAGGGTCAGCTGGTGGTATAGTGGTTAAGGCAGCTGGATCCCACGTGACCAGATGCATGATTAAGAACCCCAGACCCAGTGGTTTGAGAAACACATCAGGTGCATGTGCATGCATGCTCAAAATCCCGAAAGGAGGGAGAAATGGAAGAGAAGGGACTGCAGAGTGACCAAGCGCCATGACACACGTTTTCCCATTTTTTCCGCTCTGTCTTTCTCCTGTTAGCACACACACCCTGTGGTAAAATTAAAAACAACAACAGAATGGGCACCCAGGATCCTAACAATGTTTTCAATTTGAGTAGTGGTTGCATGAGGGTTCATTTTGTGAGAAATCATTGAACTAAACATGCCTGTTTCGTGTGCATGTCTGTTTTCTGTATGCATGTTATATTTTACAACTAAAAAGTTTTAAAAAACACAACTGGCAAGCAAGCATAATATCAAGAAGCAAAAAAATCTTGCAAAACTTGTTTATTTGGCATAGTCTTAATTTTACTTTAAAAATATATTTGTATACATATTCATATAAATCAAACAATCTACAGTGATATATACCAAGGTAGTTATCACTGAATGCAATCACAAGTGCTTTTTGTTTGTTTGTGTGTCTCTAGGTATTTTCTGATCTTTCTGAATAAGCTTTTATTGCTTTTCTAATAAGAAATAAAGTCATTTTGTAGTGTTGACCTGGGAATAAACCAACAGATCAATAGAACAGAATAGAAAACTGAAAAAGAGATTCAATAGATCTAAGAATTTGATGTGTGATAAAGGTGGGATTTCAAATCATTGGGAAAAGATTGGTAGTTCAATACATTTCATTGGTTCAGCTGGCTAACTGTTTGGAAGATAAAGTTCAACTCTACTTCATTCCTTCTTTCTCTTTATGTCTTTTTCTGGCAAGCCCACATATCTTATAATTAAACTTAAAAAAAAAAAACACCTGAAAAAATGGAGGGTGGTCGGAATTATTCATTGCAGTTTGCATAACATTAAAAAGAGAGAGCGAACCTAAGTGTTCTTGGATTGATTAGACCTTCCGACAGAGCAATATGCACTGGTTAAAAAAAGGTGCATTTGGGGCCAGTCCCTGGGCTGGTGGTTAAGGGAGCTGGAGCCCACAAGGCTTGAAATCCCAGATCTAGCTACTTGGGTGGAAAAAATAAAAAAACACAGGCATTACTGGTGTGTGCCCAAAATGCAGAAGTAGGGAGAAATAGCGGAGAGGGATTATGGCAGGAAGCATGACTATTCCTCACTAGAGGGATGCTTTCTCCCTTTTTGTCACTGCAGCAAACCCACCGCCCTCACGCAATTGAAAAAAAAAAAATAAAAATAAAAAAGAGGGGCCGGCAGGTAGCGTGGTGGTTAAGGGCGCTGGACTCCCATATGGGCGACTGCAGTTCAAGTCCCGGACCTGTAAGCTTGCTTTCTCTCTTTCTGGTCAAATTTAAATAAATAAATAAAGTTAAATAAAATAATTCTTTAAAAAAATATATATGAGTTTGTTAGCTGCAAACAGATAAAACTCCTACCTGCAGGGAGACTCTGCTTCTTCCTCTGACGAACACCAAGCCCGGAGGAGGAGGAGTTGCTTACTGCGATTTAGCCCTGTTAGGCAGGACGCGGGGTCACTGTGGGGCATGCCCACACACCCTCCCTCTGTTGCCCCTCACTGCACTCTATAGTGGCAATTCCCAGGCTCCTCTGGACAATCCTGGCCCTGCCTTACCTTCAGCTCTCACACTGCAAACTGCTGATGAACTTCAAGTTCTTTACCTTGATGCTGGCCAGATTCTGGAAGGCCCAGGCTCTGAGCCACAGTCCAGCATCTGTCCCACAGTCCTGAGGACCTGTGGCAGACCTAGCCAGGCCTGCTAGTTTAGAGCATCCTGAGCCCTCTGACCTGGAAGACAAACGCACAGGATGGTTGCTGTGTAACAACAACAGGCAACTTCCTCGTCCTCACTTTATAATTTTTTATTTTATTATTTTTTTTTGGAGGGCCAGCAGTTAGTGTAGTAGTTAAGGCACTGGATCCTACATGGGTGAGCGTGGTTCAAGTCCTGGATCTGGCGACTTGACACTCACGTCCATGTGTATACTTGCATGTCCAAGATCTTGAGAGAAGAATGGAGGACAAGGGATTGAAGCATGGCCATCCCCCTGGGGGGGTGATTTCTCAATTTCCCTCTCTCTTTGTCTCCAGCAAGTGTAAATGCCCTATAGCAAAAATCTCTCTCTAAAAAAAAAATAATTTAGCTTTGTGCTTGCTGGAGAGAGATGGAGGAAGAGGGGAAATGAGAAATCACCCCTCAAGGGGAAGAGCCTCACCACCGTCCCTGCTCCATTTTCTTTTAGAGATTTAGGGTATGCACACACATATGCCCAGCGTCTTTTAAGCCACTGAGTCCAGGATTCAAACCTCAAAGTCGGCCATGTGGGATCCAGCCACTAGCTCACATTGTCCTTACTTTATGACCAGGGGACACTGTAATAAGGTGGCATTATGGTGTAGGAAGAAATTGGCCCATGAATCTCTGCTTAATCTGGGTGATACAGATAGCCAAAGGCCATTATAGACTAGCTAGGGAAGCCAAATAGCATGGTGGTTACACAAATTTCATGGCCATCTGGTGTTGTGGTGGTTAAGATGGCTGACTCCCACATAGCTGACTGTATAGTTGAAGTCCCAGACTTTGTAGCTTGAAAAACACAACGGGTAGGTGTGCGTATGTGCCCAGAATCCCAAGAGGAGAAATGAGAAGGGATTATGGTGCTAGGCTGCCTAGCTTCAAATCCAGGTTCCACATTTGCTGGCAAGTTGTATGGCCTTTGACAAGTTCCTTAAGCATTCTGTGCTTCTGTAAGTAATATCATAGCATCTACTTTCCAGGGCTCTTAAGAGGATTAAGCAAGTTAGAACATGTAAAGCATATTTAGAACTGTGCCAGACACAGAGTAACTATGTAAATGGTAGTTATTGTCATCACCATTATTCAGAAAACCCCTGTCTGGGCAGAGCTTCCCCCTGGACAGGCTGTTAGCCTAGCATTTCTGAGAGAGAACCAGGAAACTGGACAAGCCACCCCCCCCAGCCTGCGTCACCTAGCAGTCCCAGCTGAAATCCACGTCCTGTGTGCTGATGGCAGTAACATGGAACTGAAATAAGATGGAAGTGGCGGGCTGCACATTTGTGCCGGTTCTCAAACCAAGCCTCTCTGCTGTCAGGCATTTGCTCAGCTAATAATGAAATGAACGGTGCTTTGATCTTCATCTGGCTACTGATCCACGTACACAGACTCCTTTGGGAACCTTCCTGGCAATTGGCAGGTGCAGCCTTACAGGGCTGCCTGGCTCAGGGCCAAAGCCTCACCCTGGCTGTCATCTCTGCAAAACTGTACCTCCACCCTGCTCAGAGCTGACATGGGAAGATAGCCAGCATGTGTTCTTTTTTTTTGGAGAGGTTTTTGCTACAGGGTGCGTGCGCTCGCCAGAAAGACAGAGAGACAGAAAGCGAGAAATCACCCCCAGGGGGGATGGCCACGCCGCAATCCCTTCTCCTCCATTCTCCTCTCAGGATCTTGGGCATGCACACACACGTGCCCGGCATGAGTTTAAGCCACCGGGTCCAGGACTCGAACTGCGGTCAACTACATGGGAGGTCAGCGACATAGCCATTACATCAACTGCTGGCCCCACCATCATTTGTTCTTAAGTGAAAAAACAATAGGCAGGACACTGTATCTAAAGCAATAATTGTTTAAAACACACATGAAAATGCAGTTTCAAAGTTTAGAAGGATGTGTGCCAAATAGTTCACAATGGCTACGTAGGTGGTTTTCCCAGGGACAAAAGTGTGGAGTGGGAGGGATTTCACTATTTGCTGTAGACCCACCAATATCGTTCGAAGTGGGGCCACCAGGTGATGTGGAGATTGAGGTAACTGGGTCTCACATGGTTCACTGCATGGTTCGAGTCCTGGACTTGGTGGCTTGGAAATCAAGAGAGAATGGAGGCGGGGCCAGCAAGTGGCATGGTGGTTAAAGGTGCTGGACTCCCACATGGCCGACCACGGTTCAAGTCTTGGACCTGGTGGCTTGCTTTCTCACTTCCTCTCTCTCTCTCTCTCTCTCTTTCTCTCTCTGTCTCTCTCTGATCAAACTGGAAAATAATAATGATAATAATAATAAATAAAGTTAAAATAAAATAATTCTTTAAAAAATTTTTTTAAAAAAAAGGAATGGAGGAGAAGGGATTGCAGTATGGCCACCCCTGGGTGGTTAATTCTTATTTTTCCTCTCCCTCTCTATCTCTCTGGCAAGTGCAAGTGCCCTATAGCAAACTAAAAAGATAAAGAGAGATTTATATATACATAAGCACATGCAACTTTTACTGTCTTCATAAAATAAAGATATTTTTGGGGGGAGCAAATGGCATGGAGGTTAAACCTATGGATCCCACATGGCTGACTGCATGGTTCAAGTCCAGACCCAGAAGGTTAAAAAACATTCCAGGTACCTATGCATACGCCCCAAAATCCCAAGGAGAGAATGGAGAAGGGTTTGTGGTGTGGCCATCCCTGCTGGGAGATGCTTTCTCATTTTCCCTCTCTCTCTCTGTCTCTGGTGAGTGCTTATGCCCCAAAACAAAAAAATAAAATAAAATGATTTAGAAAAAATATATATATATATATTTTTAGAGACTGCCAAGGGGGATGACCATGCCGCAGTCTCTTCTCCTCCATTGTCCTCTTGAGATTTGGGGCACACATGCACACACACCTGGTGTGAATTCCAAACTGCCAGGTCCAGGACTCAACTGTGGTCGACCACATGGGAGTTCAGCACCTTAACCACTAAACCACCACCTGCTGGCTCCCAAGAAAAACGGTTTAAGGAGGGGAAAAAAAAAAAAAAAAAAAAAAAAAAAAACACGTATATGTGTGCCTCAAATCCCAAATCCCAAGAACAGAGTGGAGGAGAAGGGATTACAGTGTGGCGGCCCCCCAAACCCCGAGGTGCTCTCTCATTTTCCCACTGTCTGTCTGTCTCCAGTGAGTGGGCTCACTCTTTAGCAAACTAAAAAAACAAAACAAGGGGCCAGCAGATGGCATAGCAGTTATGTCGCTGGATTCCCACATGGCCAACCACATTTGGGTCTCAGACCCAGTGGCTTGAAACTCATGCCAGGTGCATGTGCATGCACGCCCAAGATCCCAGGAGGAGAATGGAGAAGAAGGGATTGCAGTGTGGCCATCCCTCCTAGAGGTGATTTCTCACTTTCCCCCTCACTGTCTCTGTCTGTCTCTCCCGTGAGTGCACATGCCCTAAGGCAAAAACTTGTAAAAGAAACAAACAAAAAGCACAGTAGCACCAGGCCAGCTTATGCAGAAGAGAATGGGTTCTGAAAGCACAGAGGGCACCCAGAGACTGGCAGTGAGCCCTCAGCAGGCTCCCCTCTGTACCCAGGTACCAGACCCGACTGCAGGTCCCTCGCCCACCAAGCCCGAGCAGCATCCCGTGAGCTTTGATGCAGTGCAGGGCCTTCAGCCAGCTCCACTGAAGGCCTCAGCTCCCCACGGGGAATGTATTTGTGGCTGTCAGTTAAAATTAGGGTGATGTTCCTCCCTAAATTACAGAAGAGCCCTTAAACTTATAACTATGATCGGTCCAGAAGTAATGTTGCTGGTGAGATCAACGGATTCTATCTGAGAACCAGAGAATACTTTCTTAAACAGTAATGTGTATATGATTGTGGGGGACCTTGTAAAAATGCACAGTCTGATTCCATAGGTGGGGGTGGAGCCAGAGATGTGCATTTCTAACAAGCTGATGCTGACGCTGTAGGTCCAGCAATCACGCTTTAAATGACGGGCTGCTAGACAATGCCCCCAAGCCCATGAAATCATGAGACTGGCAGGAACTCTAGAGACCATGTCTTCCTGCTTCCCACTGGAAACAGCTATTCTTCCTGCAGCCTTTCTCATGGTGGACAGTGCCTGGCATGCACCAGTTGGCCTGAAATAAAATTATTTCCAGGAACAGGAAGCTCTTCTGGTGAAGGCAGCTCTCAGGGTTAAAAAGCTCCTTCTGTTGAGCTAGCACAGACTCCCTGATACCGCCACCCGCTGGCTTTGGCACACCCAAGCCGCTTCACCCACCAGGCACTGTGGCATAGTGCTGAAGCCTAGCACAATGTTCACAATCTAAAAAATAAACAATAAAGAAAAAGATTGACTCCAAAATATAAAAACTGTACAATCACAGTAAATAAATATTGAACTGTCTGCAATATATAGTATTTGTTGACTAGGCAATAGCAATGCAACTCTTATGTAGTTAAAATATAAATTACAAAAACTGGCAGGTGGCATGGTGGTTAAGGTACTGGACTCTCAAATAGCTGGCCATGGTTCAGGTCTCAAACCTGACAGTTTGCTTTCTCACCTCTCTCTCTCTCTCTCTCTCTCTCTCTCTCTCTCTCTCTCTGTGTGTGTGTGTGTGTGTCTCCCTCTGGTCAAATAAAAAAAACTAAATAATAAAACAAATAAAATTAAAAAATTATTATTTAAAAAAATATATAGGGCTAGCAGATGGTTGGAGGCACTGAGGGGACTCCCACATGGCCAACAGTGGTTCAAGTCCCGGAAGTAGTGGCTTGCTTTCTCACTTTTCCTCTCTCTCTGTATCTCTCCCTGATTAAACTAGAAAATAATAATATTAAATGGAGTTAGATAAAATAATTCTTAAATATATATGTGTGTGTGTGTGTGTGTGTGTGTGTGTGTGTGTGTGTGGAGGTAGGTACATTTTAATATGCTTCTTGTGACCTAGGGTAGGATCCCCAAAAGTAAATGGGTCTCTGACCCTGGAAGACCTTAACTGGCCCTTTACCATCATCCTTAGACTCTCCCCCACTACCAGTTAGCAGTTGTGGCCTCCCCAAGCTCCTCTAAGTTAAACCAATCACACAGGTTTCCAGGCTTTTCCAGGGGGAAACACATCTCAGAAAGAATTGGGACCAGCAGTTGGCGTAATGGCTATGTTGCTGGACTCCCACGTAGTCAACCACGATTCAAGTCCCGGACCCGGTGGCTTAAACTCATGCCGGGCGCGTGTGCGTGCGTGCCCAAGATTCCAAGAGGAGAATGGAGGAGAAGGGATCATGGCATGGCCATCCTCCCTGGGGGGTGATTTCTCATTTTCTGTCTCTCTGTCTCTCTCTGTCTTTCTTGTGAGTGCACACACCCTAAAGCAAAAACCTCTCCAAAAAAAAAAGAAAAAAAAAAAAAAAAAAGAATTCGGGAGGCCTCAGATTTCTCTCTGCCAAAAATCACAGAGGGGCTGTTTTCATGGCACAGTGGTAATGTGCTGCTCAAGAAGCCAGGTCCCACATGGTGACTGTGGTGTGAATCCCTGGTCTGATCAGCCTGAAACACTCTGGACAAGTGCTCAAGATCTGACTAGCAGAACTGGAGGAAGGAGCTCGCAGTGTGACCACTCCCTGTGGAGGGTGCTCCTCTCTCCCCCATGCACACCCACATGTTCTACCACGAATAAAGGAAAAATAATAATGCCAGACTGGCAAGTGGCGTGGTAAATAAAGACACTAGATTCCCACACGGCCGACCACGGTTGGAGTCCTGGACCTGGTGGCTTGCTTTCTTGTTTTCCCTCTCTCTCTGGTCAAATGAAAAAATAAAAATAACAAATGGAATTAAATAAATAATTAAAAAATAATAATGATGATTCCCTTCTTGGGTTCATGTCCTGGGATCTCCATGCACATACAGACACACGCATGAATGTGCGCCCATTTTCCAGGCTGGCTGAGGCTGGGGGTGGATCACGGCATGAAGACTCTGTTGGGGCTGCCTGTCATTCTGTCCCTCTCTCTGTGTCCAATTTCTTCTTTATGAATAGGAAACGGAGGCCAGAGAGGGTCAATGACTTGTGTGCAATGTCCCACAGCAACTGTTATCCACTCTGGGTGAGAACCCAGCCTCTTAATTCCAGTCTGCGCTGTCCTCCATATACCACAGGCCTCCAAGCACGGAATGCTCTTCTTGGTAGCCTGTAATTCCCTGACAATGTGTGTGGCTCAGCTCTCTACCCTGGGTGTGCCCATCCTACTCAATGTCTTAGTCTTTTTCAATAAAACATCAGAGGGTCAGCAGGTGGTGTAGTGGTTAAGTCACGGGACTCTCACATGATCAACTGTGGTTTGAGTCCTGGACATGGTGGCTTGCAACTCATGCCAAGTATGTGTGCATGTGTGCCCAAAATCTCAAGAGGAGGATGGAGGAGAAGGGACTGTGGCATGGTCATGCCCACCTGGGGGATGGTTTCTCACTTTCTCTCTGTTTCTCTGTGTCTCTGTTAGGTGCACATGCTCTGTAGCAAAAATCTATCTAAAATAATTTTTTTTGTTAAAAGAAAAATCAGAGCCAGATGTTTGATTACTGAGAGATGATTAGAGCAGTGATCTGCAAATCTGGAGCATCAGAATCTTCTGGGGAGTAGACATTAAAAATACAGTATTTCGGGACCAGCAGTTAGTGTAATGGCTATGTCGCTGGACTCCCACATAGTCGACCACAGTTAGCGTCCCGTACCCAGTGGCTTAAAACTCACGCCGGGTGCGTGTGCATGCGTGCCCAAGATCCCGAGAGGAGAATGGAGGAGAAGGGATTGCGGAGTGGCCATCCCCCCGGGGGGGGGGGGGGGGGGGGGTGGTGGGGGGGGGGTGGGTGTGATTTCTCACTTTCTGTTTCTCTGTCTCTCTATGTCTGGCTGGCCAGCTCAGGCGCCCTACAGCAAAAACCTCTCCAAAAAAATACAATGTTTCAAGCCAGGTCATGGCGCCCTACAGGGAAAAACCTCTCCAAAAAAAAATACAGTGTTTCAGGCCAGCTCAAGGCGCCCTACAGCGAAAACCTCTCCAAAAAAATACAGTGTTTCAAGCCAGCTCATGGCCTGGTGGTTAGGGCACTAAATCCCACATGGCCAACATGTAGTCCAAGCCATGGACTCGGCTGCTTGAAAAACACACCAGGCACGTGTGTGTGTGTGTGTGTGTGTGTGTGTGCCCCAAATACTAAAGGTAGGGAGGAACAGAAAGGGACTGTGGTGTGGCCACGCCTCATGGGGGAGGAGGTGCTTTCTTGCTTTCCCTTTCTCTCTGATGAGTGCAAAGGTCCTCTGGGGGAAAAAAAAATTTTGTCAAAATCCAAACCAGACCCATTCTATCAAAAACTCAGGGATGGGGCTGTGCAGCAGACACCAGGACTCCAAGATGGCGTCAGGTGTACCAGTGAAAAAGAAACTCATGATGTCAAACTTGGGGAGTTGCTAAGCTGGATACTGATGCGGGATTTTACCCCTGAAGGCGTTGCTGGAGCATTTCAGAAAGGTTACTACTAGTGTTAAAACAAGTATGTCAACGTGAAGAAAGGGGGTGTTGCTGGGGTTTCTATGGTGCTGACTGCGTACGTGCTCTTCAGCTACTGCCTTTCTTATAAGGAACTCAACATGAGCAGTGACGCAAATACCACTGAAGAGGGCAGCATGGAGGTCATACACTGAACCAGACCTTCATCTCCTTGGCTTAGCACCTCTCCAAAGGAACTTGTTGAGTCCTTTCACATCCCAGTCGGAAATTCATACCCAATAAAAGATGACTGGTATGTGTAAAAAAAAAAAAAAAAAAAAAAAAAAAAAAAAAAAAAAAAACTCAGGGATGGGGACCAGCAGGTGGCGTGGTGGATAAGGCACTGGAGACTCCCACATGCCCAACCATGGTTCGAGTCCCAGACCTGATGGCTTTTTTTCTCACGCTCTCTCTATCTCTCTCTGGTCAAATTAAAATGAACAAAAGAATAATAAAATTAAATAAATAATTCTTAAAAAAAAAAAAAAAGAATAACTCAAGGGAGGGTCCCAGAAATAAATATTTTGTCTAAAGTGCTCCGAAAGACCCAAGAAATAGTTGACACTGGGTTCTTCTGGGGAAGAGAACTGGGGTCTGGGAGACAAAAATAGATCTGTTGTATTGATGTTTTCAAAATTCTGAACCATGTAAATATATTACCTTTTAATATATAGGCTAATTTTGTTCAAGGAAAGAAATATGCCAACCAAGCAAAAAGACAATAAGACAATATAGGAGTTGATCAACATTATAGATCAGATGGATTTCACTGACTGATAGAGAAAACTCCACCCCAAAACAGCATAGAGATGGCTAATTTTGGGGACAGTTCGACTGGATTAAGGAATACCTAAAAATTAAAGCATGATTCTAGGTGTGTTTTTGAGTGTTTCTAGAGGAAATTAAGAAAGTGTGAGTCTTAGGACCAGCAGATGGTGTAATGGCTACGTTGTTGGACTCCCATGTAGTCAACCGCGGTTTGAGTCCTGGACCTGGTGGCTTAAACTCACACCAGGCACGTGTGTATGCGTGCCCAAGATCCCGAGAAGAGAATGGAGGAATAGGGTTTGTGGCGTGGCCATCCCCCCTGGGGGGTGATTTCTCACTTTCTGTCTCTCTGTCTCTGTCTTTCTGGTGAGCGCACATGCCCTATAGCAAAAAATAATAATAATAATAAAATAAAAATAAAAAAATAAAAAAATAAAACCTCCAAAAAGAAAAAAAAAAGGTGTGAGTCTCAGGCTGGCAGGTGGCGTGGTAGTTAAGGCACTGAATCCCACATGGCTGACCCTCTGGTTCAAGTCCAGGACCCAGAAGCTTGAAAAATACTCTGGGCATGGGTGCATGAGTGCCCAAAATCATGAGAGAAGAATGTATTAAATTATATACATTTAATAGTGGATGTATTAAATGTATATCATTATAGCATGCAAAATAAATTTTCCTAGCATGAATACACTGTATATTAATCCAGTTAAAGATATTATCACAACACATTATCATCAACAGATTATTTTCTATTTTTGTGTCCCTTAAATATTTTGCTTTCTTTTTTCCCTTGATTCCCTTCCTTTCCCCCTGCCCCATTTCCTCTCTTCCTCTCACACTGTCTCTAGTATCCACAATTGTTCTTCATGCTTTCATATCTTCTAGTCTTCCAGTTTCTGCCATGAAGTACAGTCTTTCTTCTTCTTCTTCTTTTTTTTTATTTGGAGAGGTTTTTGCTATAGGGCAAGTGCGCTCGCCAGAAAGACAGAGACAGAGAGACAGAAAGCGAGAAATCACCCCCCAGGGGGGATGGTCACGCCGCAATCCCTTCTCCTCCATTCTCCTCTCGGGATCTTGGGCATGCACGCACACGCGCCCGGCGTGAGTTTTAAGCCACCGGGTCTGGGACGCGAACTGCGGTCGACTACATGGGAGTTCAGCGATATAGCCATTATGCCAACTGCAGTTCCCAAGTCTTTCTTCTTTTTTAATGTCAGTGTTTGCAGCTATAAACTGCACTCATCCCATGGGTTTTGGTATGTTGTGTTTTTGTTTTCATTTGTCTCAAGATATTTTCTAATTTCCCCTGTGATTTCATCTTTGACTCTTTGGTTGTTTAAGACTGTGTTGTTTAATTTCCACCAATTTGTGGGTTTTCTAGTTTTGCTTGTGTTATCGATTTCTAGTTTCGTTGCGTTGTTATTGGAACAGAGGCTTTCTATGATTTCAGTCTTTTATAATGTGTTAAGATGTGTTTTGTAGCCTATATGTAGTCTATCCTGGAGAATGTTCCATGTGCACTTGGGGAGAATGTATATTCTGCTTGTATTAGTCAGGGTTCTCTAGAGAGACAGAACCAACAGTTACATATATAGACATATGGGAGGGAATTTACTAGGAGGATTGGCTCATACAATTATGGCGGCTGAAAAGTCCCACAACAGGCCACCTGCAAGCTGAAGACCCTGGATGCTGGTGGCGTGGCTCAGTCCAAGTTGGAAGACCTCAGAGCCAGGGAAGCCACTGGAGTCCAAAAGCCTAAGAACTTGGGAGGCTGCTGGTGTGGGTCCTGGACTTCAAAGGCAGACACGCCTAGAGTTGTGATGTCTGAGGCAGCAGCAGAAGTCTATTCCACTCTCCAAAAGAGGCCAATCTGCCTTTTCTACTTGTTCTCTCTGGCCCCAGAAATTGGATGGTGCCCACCACATTAAGGGTGAGTCTTCCCCACCCAGCTCCCTGAGACTCACACCTTCATGTTGTTCTTTTTATTTTTTAGATTTTTGTCATAAGATGCATTAGAGAGAAACAAAGAGAGGGAAAGTAAGAAATCATCCCCTAAGGGGATGGTCATGCTACAATCCCTTCTTCATTCTTCTCTCATGATTTTGGGCACTCATGCAGCCATGCCCAGAGTATTTTTCAAGCTGCTAGGTCCTAGACTTGAACCACAGGGTCGGCCATGTGCGATTCAGTGCCTTAAACACCACGTCACCTGCTAGCCTGAGACTCACACCTTCTTTTTTTTTTGGAGAGGTTTTATTATTTTTTTATTTTTATTTTATTATTATTATTATTATTATTATTTTCTTAATGTAGGGGGAAAAAATCTAAAGGAAGAAAGAGAGGACCAGCAAGTGGTGTGGTGGTTAAGGCACTGAATTCTCATGGCCGACTGCAGTTTGAGTCCCAGACCCAGTAGTTTGAAAATCCCGCCGGGTGCATGTGCGTGCATGTCCAAAATGCCGAGACTGGAGAAGGGATTGTGGCATTGCCATCCACCCTGGGGGTATGATTTCTCGCTTTCCCTCTCTCTGTCTCTATCTAAAGAGCACATGCACTCTATGGCAAAAACCCTAAAAAGAAAGATAGAAAAATTTTAAAAAGGAGAAGAAGAAAGATGGGCCAGCTCCGTGGCCTTTCAGGATTTGGGACATGCACGTGCACACACCCAATGTTTTGGGACATGCACGCACACACACCCAATGTTTTTCTTAAGCCACTGGGTCCAGGACTTGAAACTCAAGTTTAGCCATATGGGATCCAGTCACCTTAATCATTGCACCGGAGGCTGGCTCTTGAGTGCTGTTTTCAGCAAATTAATCTGGCAGCAGTGAACGAGAAAGTCCTGGCTGAACTACTCAGTCCTATACCAGAGTGGGAGCCAAACTAGTGCAAAATGAATTACAAAGGGATGTGCAAGTTGGGATTAAAGGGAATCAGCTCCTGACGTGGGTGCCATGTGCTCTATCCTCCCTCTGCACCAACACTCCCAGGTCTCTCCTCTAAATGACTCAGCAGGTCTCCTGTACCTGGTCTGCTCTGACCAAGCAAGACAGGACAGGGCAGGGTTGTGCTCTGCAATTTGGTTGCTGGCACTGGGAGCAGTGATTGGCGTGGGGACACCTCATGCTGTGAGCGCCCTCTGCTGGAGGATTGTAGCATGATATGTGTTCACAGGGTCTGGGCACTGGGCCTAGACAGCTTTCCTTCCTTCCTTTTTTTCTTTCTTTCTTTTGGTTGGGGGGTGGTGGTGGGGGGGTTTGCCATAGGGTGCACATGCTCACCAGAAAGAAACAGAGAGAGACAGAAAAAGAGGGAAAGTGAGAAGTCGCCCCCAAGGGCGGATGGCTACACTGCAGTCTATGTCCTCCTGGGATTTTGGGCACACACACATATGTACCTGGGGTGATTTTCAAGCTGCTAGGTCCAGGACTCCAATGGAGGGGTCAGCTATGTGGAAGACCAGTGACGTAACCACTGCGCCACCTGCTGGCCCCAGTTGGCCATTTGTTCGGCAGTGAGTGGGCTGCCTCTGGCTGACCCTCGTCTTTAATCACTTCTCTCCCCATCATGCCTGCGAGGCTTGCTGCTCTTCCAAGCATGACGTGACTTCTCTCTGTCTCTGGAGATAGGCCAGGAGAGGCAGGTCTGGTCAGTTTAGCCCTCAGGAGACTCAGAACACCCTGGATTCCCTGTCACCTCAGTTCTGCCTTTTTCTGTAGGAGGGTTGCTCTGGATTTCAGGATGACAGCTAGAGAATTTGCTGAAACCCTGGAAATGTATATGTGACTCACCTATTTGGAGGTACAGAGGAGACAGGAACTCAGATTGTTCAAAAATGATTCCTTTTCTTTCAGCAAGATGTATGTGCAGTGTTCATCTACCAAAGTGAAGCAAAGCAGAGTATTTATTTATTTTGAGGGGAGAAGTTTTTGCTATAGGGCACGTGAACTCACTAGAGAGACAGACAGAAAGTGAGAAAACACCCCCAAGGGGGATGGCCATGCTGCAATCCCTTCTCCTCGATTCTCTTCTCGGGATTTTGGGCGTGCACGCACACATGCCCAGTGTGAGGGTTTTTTTTTTTTTAGAATTATTTTATTTAACTTTATTGATTTATTTTAATTTGAACAGAGAGGGACAGAAAGAGAGAGAGGGAAAGCGAGAAAGCAAGCCACCAGGTCTAGGACTCAAACCATGGTCAGCCATGGGAGTCCAGTGCCCTTAACCACCATGCCACCTGCTGGCCCCCAGTGTGAGTTTTAAGTCACTGAGTCTGGGACTCGAGCCACGGTCGTACGTGGGAGTTCAGCGACATAACCATGACATCATCTGCTGGTCCCTAGCAGAGTATTTAGAACAACAACAACAGTGAGGGATCTGCGAGTCCGCGTGGAACTCGCTAATGCAGAAGTAGGTGAATATTAGAGAGACAGAGGGAGCCAGAGAGCGCTATTTCAGTTAGGAAAGGCAAAAAAGCCAACCTAAAATGGTTAAGGTAAAAGTGGGGAGTGTACGTACCTGACAGAAGAGGTACCAGGGTCACGAAGGTGGCTTTCCTAGGGTGAGGCTTATCCACTGCACTCTCGATGCGCGGACCCTTGTGACTTCCCCAGATGCGGGAAACGCGACGGCATAATTGGTGGTAGTGGGGGACTGCATTCGTGTTTTCCTCTGTCAAGGAAAAAAAGCAGGGAGTGGTGAGGGTGATAACACCTGAGACACAGTTCCACCTACAAGCCTTGGGCATGAATGGGCCTGGGGGTGGAGAAGGAGTGCCAGGTTTCTGGTTGGTCCTGGGTGGACAGTGATGTTATAGACTGGAGCCCAGGGTGGGGCAGGTTTGGCGTAGACACCGGCAGGGGAAGACGAGCTCTGTTTTGAACAATTGACGTGTCAGGAAAACACGCAGGTAGAGTTGGCCAACAGCTGAGAGACGCACAGAACTATTTGTCATGGATAAGAGGTGAGGCCACTGGAGAATGATAATACCAGCTGAGTATTCCTAATGGAAAATCTGAAGTCCAAAATGCTTCAAAACCCTAAACTTTATTTTTTAGTTGTCTGATGGCACATGTGCTAGCCAGAGAGAGGCAGAGAGACAGAGACAGAGAGAGGGAGAAGGAGAAAACTCCCCCCCCCCCCCCCCCCCCAGTAGACTGTGGTCATGCTGCAATCCCTTCTCCTCCATTTCTCCATCGTGCCAGGATTTTCTGTATGCATGCAAATGTGCCTGGCATGTCTTTCAAGCTCCCAGGGGCTGGGACTCAAACCCTGGTTGGCCATGTGGGTTTTGGCTCCCTTCACTACTAGGTAGAAAGTAGGCCCAACTGAAACATTTTAGTGCTAACATGATGCCATGAGTGGAGACTCGTACATGTGACTTCTCGTGATAGGTCACAGTCCAAACACTTCCACACAAAAATACTATATAAAATTACCTTTGGACTGAGTATAAGGTATATATGGAACATAAAGAAATTTTGTGTTTAGACTTGGGTCCCATCCTCATTATGTATAATGTAAATATTCCAAAATCTGGGGCCAGCAGGTGGTGTGGTGGCTGAGGCACTGGATACTCCCCCATGGCTGACCACAGTTCGAGTCCTGGACCTGGTGGCTTGCTTTCTCACTTTCCCTCTCTCTCTCTGATCAAATTAAAATAAATGAACAAGGGGCCGGCAGGTGGCATGGCCGACTGAGGTTCAAGTCCTGGACTTGGCGGCTTGCTTTCTCTCTTTCTCTCACTCTATCCTTCCCTGGCCAAATTAATAAAGAAATAAATGGATGGGACCAGCAGGTAGCATGGTGGTTAAGGGCGCTGGACTCCCACATGCCCGACCGCAGTTCAAGTCCTAGACCTGATGGGTTGCTTTCTCAGTCTCTGTCTCTGTCTCTCTCTCACTCCCACTCTGTCCCTCTCTGGTCAAATTAAAATGAATAAATAAAGATAAATAAAATTTAAAAAAAAAGAAATAAATGGATAAATAAAGTC
This sequence comes from Tupaia tana, assembly GCA_026018925.1. Classification (NCBI taxonomy): domain Eukaryota; kingdom Metazoa; phylum Chordata; class Mammalia; order Scandentia; family Tupaiidae; genus Tupaia; species Tupaia tana. The sequence continues at coordinate 9,314,286 of JAKSZU010000028.1, read as the reverse complement.
ATTCTTTAAAAATATAAAAAATTCTAAACTCCGAGGCACTTCTGGACTCAAGCATTTTGAATAGGGATATACCACCTGTACGAGCTACCATTTGCCCTGTACTGTGCCTGATTCATGACAGACAGAGTGAGAGGGAAACCTCCTTCTAGGGTGGATGGCCATGCTACAATCCCTTCTCCTCCATTCTCCTCCTGGGATTCGGGCATGCACGCACACGTGCCCAGTATGAGTTTTGCGCCACTCAGTCTAGAACTGGAACCGTGGTGGGCCATGTGGGAGTCTAGCGATGTAACCGCTATCCCATCTGCTGGCCCCACCACTTTATTTCCTCCTTCGCTCACAGGCTATTTTAGATCCTTTTAAATAGCTGATTTCTAACATTAATTTCTAGTTTTAGTATATTGTGAACAGGGAATGTGGCCTACATGGTATCTACATTTTCAAATTTATTGGGATTGTCTTTGTGGGGGAAAATATGATCTGTTTTAAGATTATTTTGCAGATTCTGGAAAATCATCTGGGTACAAGGGCCCACATGAACAGTCATGATATCTAGAGGAACTGAGGAAAAGAACAAAATGTGAACAGGAAGTAAGCTTCAAAGAGGAACTGATTTTGATACTAAAGGGACAAAGAACAGGTTTTCTTCTGTAGCTATTATAGGCCAGGCACTGAGCTAGGTTCTTTGCATATATTATCTCCTTCAGTGGTGAAGAATTTTTTGAAAAACTTTATTTATCATTATTATTTTTATTAAAATTATTGTTTATTTAATTTATTATTACTATTATTATTTAATTTTACCAGAGAGTGACAGAGAGAGAGTGAGAAGGCAAGTCTCCAGGTCCAGGACTTGAACTGCAGTCGGTCACATGGGAGTCCAGTGCCTTAACCACCACACCACCTGCTGGCCCCTATTATTATATTTAAATTTGCTCACCAGAGAGACAAAGAGGGAAAGTGAGAAAGCAAGCCACCAGGTGTGGGACTTGAACCATGGTCAGACATGTGGGAGTCAGCACTCCAACTACCACACTAACTGCCGGCCCCAAGGATTCTTCAGACCAGGAAACTGAGGCTTAGAGAGGTTATGTAACTTGTTTCCGAAGTCTGTTTCCCCTGCTAAATGTCCCGTCCCCTTGCCTACCTGAGCAGGTTACCACTTTTCTTTTCTTTCTTTTTTTGCTTCTTAATTTTTTCAGATTTTTGCCAGAGGTCATGTGTTCTGGAAGTAATGTCCAATGGCATTGCTCTCCACCCCCTCCTGGGGTTGCTGGTGCGGTGGTTAAGTCTCTGGATCCCACATGGCCAACTCCACAGTTCCAATCTCAGACTCAGTGACTTGAAACACATGCCAGGTGCGTGTGCGCACACCCAAAATCCTGAGAGGAGACTGAAGGGGAAGGGATTGGGCCATGGCCATCCCCCCTGCGGGGTGATTTCTCACTTCCTCCCTCTCTGTCTCTCTCCAGTGAGCGCACACACCCTATGGTTAAAAAAAATTCTGCATTAATAGCTCCTTCCATTTGCAGAGGGCTTTACTGTCTACACAACATTACCTACACACATATTCCATTTGATCTCCTCCACAAACACAGGTCTCCCTAAGCCCCTTTCATAGGCAGTGATGCATTCAGAGACGGAGCCTGGCCCAGGTCACGGAGCCGGCAGGTCACCACAGCCAAGGGCTCTTCAGACTCCAGTCACTGCCACATGTGAGCTTGAACTCAGGTCCCCTGAGATGCTGCAGCGGACACACTCACCTGCTGCCTTGGTGGAGAGGATTATAAATCCCCTCGTTTTGCCCATCATCGCAGCTTCACAGCTGAGACTTTTGTTTTGTTTTGTTTCCCCAAGTTTTTAATTAATGCCTTAAAGGAAATTCATGAGAATGAATCACTACATTACAAGCTCATTCATTTATCTGTTCTTATGGACGATAAACATCAACTGAGCCCCTGCGATGAATGCAGTGTCAGGTACTGGGCTAGCCCTGAACACAGACACCCGGATGCAGGAGGAGAACAGCACTGCGCAAGCCCACCCAGTGAAGGGGTGCTTCCCAGCCCTCTCAGGGAGCTGCCTGCCCTGCTGCCTCCTCTCAGTCCTCTGGTCCCTCCCTACACCCTCTTTATCTCCCTTCACAAAAAGCTCCATTCTCTTTTTGCACAATACACTTTCACAACAGATAGTCTATTCAACCCAGAGACCAAACCAGAACCAAAACGCTGGTTCCTCTTTCCCCCTAGGCCTTCAAACATTTCCAAAGGAAGAGAAATAACTGTACCCTGCAGTATAACTTCTGCTTTGCATGGCTGTTTCTCCTACAGACTAGAAGTTTCTTGAAGGCCTGGCCTGGGTTGTTTCTCTATTGACTGTGTAATGAATAAGAAGTCTAGGCCTTGTTTTCTAATTATTATTATTATTGTTCAAAAATAATTACACGTACCACACAAACAACAAAGGAACACGGAAGCTCCTGGAGGTGGTATGATGGCTGATTACCTTGATCGTGGTGATTATACACATGGCCCAGCTCACCAAATTGTTCATAGTCATTACGTACAATTTTTTCATATACCAGTTATACCTTAATAAAGCTGGGGGGTGGGGGGAAGGAAAACACGTATAGCTTGGGCTGGCCCTGTGATCTGGTTGTTAGGAGATCTGAAATGGCTGGCAGCACAGTTCAAATCCCAGTACCAGCAGCTTGAGAAACACATGGGTACATGTGTGTGTACATGTTCAAAATCCTGACAGGATAGAAAGATGGAGAAGGGATTGTGGTGTTAGCTAGTTCCATTAGGGGGTGCTTTCTCCCCCTACCCCCAATCTCTCTCTGGCAAGCTCATGCCCTCCTGGCAAAGATTAAACAAATAAGTAAATAAATACTGCTTGTTCAGGGAAGAAAAACAGTTTGGCAAATACCTAACGGATAAGAAGAACATTTAAATCACCTATAATTTAAACAAACAGAAATAATTTTTGAACTTGTATTTCCTTCCAGGTATTTTATATGTATTTTTCTGGATAGATATATATCCGTATATACAAAACATGACAAAATATAATTCTGGCACCAGTAGAATTTTGCACCTCACTTAGCAAATTACAAACATTCCCAAATCATTAAACATTCTTCAACAGTATGTTTTCAATAGCTAATATACTATTACATTAAATGTGCATGATGTAACTCCTTTATGAAGGTATTTTTTTCCCCAATATTTTTATTACCAAAGGGCATGTACACTCCCCAGACAGAGAAAGGAGGGAGGAAACACCACCCCCAGCAGGACATGGTCATGCCACATCCTTTCCCACCTTCTATTTCTCCATCTCATTAGGAATTTTGCTCACTCTCAAACACATATCTATTGTGTTTTTCAAGCTACTGGGGGCCAGGATTTGAACTGCAGTGGGCCATATGGAATCTGTCTCTCTCTTTAAAAAAAAAAAAAAAATTATTTATTTATTTATTCATTCATTTACTTTTATTTTACCAGAGAGAGATAGAGAGAGATAAGGAAAGGGAGAAGACAAACCACAAGGTATAGGACTTGAAGCATGGTGGGCCACATGGGAGTTCAGCACCTTAAACACCACGCCACCTGCTGGTCCCAGGAATCTGTCTCTTTATACACAGTGTTTAACCACTGTGGAACAGGGCAGGTACCATAAGCCTTTGACCATTTCCTCATTGTTAGATATTTAGTTGATTTCTCTCCTTCCTTCTTTATTTCATTTGTTTTTAATGTTTGCCAATATATACATATTTTTAATAATGTGAGCCACATCCATATTGTATTTATTTACTTATTTAGAGACAGGGTCTTACTATGGTTGATCTTGAACTCATGATCTGCCTGTCTCAACCTTCTATAAAACTTCAGTAAAAATCCTTAACACACATCCTTCTTCACATTGCTGATTATTCTTCTCAAACAGATTTCTAGAGCTAAAGTTATGGAATCAAAGGGTAGAAACTTTTATATTCTTGATCTATAATATCAAATTATTTTCGATGCTTTGTACCAATTTGTCCTCCAATACCAATAAGTATCTTCGTTGTGGCATTTATTTATATATTTTTAAATTTATTTATTTGTAACTGTTTGGTACAGCTTGTAGTTGCCAGTTGATGTCAATGGCCCACGTTTCTTTAAGTATATTTCTATTCTTACTTTTATGCAAATAAGATCAGTTAATGTATTGTTTCAGGCCATGATTGAAATAAAGCCATGTAAATATGCACCCTTGATCATAAGGCAGGTCAGAAGAGGTGGACTGCATCCTGTCATCACTTCTGGAAAAAGAATTCACAGATGTCGCTCCATCTCTCCATGTAAACTTTTGCTTTCTTTGGGTTTTCTATGAAAACCCTGAGTATTCCTAAATCATTACTGTACTTTTGGAAATGCTAGCCAACACATCTTTTGCGGGATGTGAGTCTTTTACTCAGTTTTCAGTGACTTTCTTCCAGTTCCTGACTACATGCATGCACACATGCGTGCGCCCATGTACACATACACACACACACACACACACACACACACGCACGACTGCCACTTCTAATGAGCCAGACCTTTCGGGAATCCTAGATCCACCTATGTTTGTCCAGCATCTGTCTAGTTCAATCCCAGATCCTCTGTCTTTCACTAGCTGAATTTCAGTTGAAAGACTTGATAATTAAACATCAAATGTCAGATATTGCAAAACCACTAATATCTTTTTTTTTTTCTTTTTTTTTTTTTGGAGAGGTTTTTGCTATAGGGCGCGTGCGCTCGCCAGACAGACAGAGAGAGACAGAGAGATAGAAAGCAGGAAATCACCCCCCAGGGGGGATGGCCACGCCGCAATCCCTTCTCCTCCATTCTCCTCTCGGGATCTTGGGCACGCACGCACACGTGCCCGGCGTGAGTTTAAGCCGCCGGGTCTGGGACTCGAACCGCGGTCGACTACGTGGGAGTCCAGCGACATAGCCATTATGCTAACTGCTGGTCCCCCACTAATATCTTTTAAAATGTTTACTTAGTTCTATCAATAAAAGAAGCAAATTTTAATAATCACCTGCTGGGACAGCTAGCGGCATGGTGGTTAGGTGGCTGGATCCCAGACCCTGCAGTTTGAAAAACATGGTGTGTGTGTGTGTGTGTGTGTGTGTGTGTGCCCAAATCCTGAGAGGAGATGGGATTTTGGTGTGGCTATCCTCCACGGGAGGTGTTTTTTCACTTTCCCTCTCCTGTTCTCGCTCTGTCTCAAGCACACCCTCCCTATGGCAAATTTAAAATAATAAGTCACCTGCTAATCTCCCAGTAGTTTCTCTGGCAAACGCAAACTGTTGAAGAGCTGCGTTTCATCCATTTTCTCAGCTCCGACATTCCCTGGGTTTTCAGAGATGGAGATGAATATTCTGGAAGGTCTGCAGCATGCATGCATTCTCCTTCAGGGAAATCATAAGGGTTAATAAACCTTATAACAAACCTACCTTTGAAAGTCAGCTCTAGAGGAGCAACCATAGGGCTGCTGAAATGCCCAGGGGAGGTCTCCAGGTACTGCTTCTGTATCTAAAAAGCTGATTTCTTTCTCTCTAGCATGAATCTGGAGGATTTCTTGTTTGGGCAAGTCAGGAAATTTGACTCATTGGTGACGGATGTAGGCTTCGGCTCCTGCTGGTAACTCCTTACATTCTATAGGCCTTAAGATTTACAAAATGCATATATCATGTGTTAAGTGGCATGGATTACCTGCCTCACTCCTCCCAACAACCCTAGGAGGTGGGCATTATTGAAGCTAAAAAGGTGTCGGAGAAGGAAATGAGTCACCTGCCCAAACAGGTTCTCACAGGAAGGCAATCTATAAAAATGGAGGACAGTGCGGTGGACCATTGAGGGGACTCTAAAGAAATGGTGTGTGGGGAACCAGCAGTTAGTGTAATGGCTATGTCGCTGGACTCCCACGTAGTCGACTGTGGTTCGCATCCTGGACCCGGTGGCTTAAAACTCACGCCAGGCGCGTGTGCATGCGTGCCCAAGATCCCAAGAGGAGAATGGAGGAGAAGGGATTGCGACATGACCATCCCCCCTGGGGGGTGATTTCTCGCTTTCTGTCTCTATGTTTCTCTCTGTCTGTCTGGCGAGCGCACGTGCCCTATAGCAAAAAATCTCTCCAAAAAAAAAAAAGAAAAGAAAAGAAATGGTGTGTGTGTGGCGGGGAGGACAGAGATGCTGAGAGGGAATTCTCAAGTGGAAACCTGAGCTGCAAATTCTGGCTCAATCAATGCATGGCTGTGACCTCGGAAAATCTCTTTTTTTTTTAATGAATTATTTTATTTAACTTTGTTTATTTAAATTGGATCAGACAGGGACAGAGTGAATGAGATAGAAAAAAGGAAAGTGAGAAAAAGCAAGGTCTGGGACTTGAACCACAATCAGTCATGTGGGTGTCCAGCAGCCTTAACCACCACGCCACCTGCTGGTCCCAACCTTAATAAGTCTTTAAGCCTTTTTGGGCTTCATCATCTGTAAAGTGATAACTATCTTACATAAAGCACTAGCTTAGCCTGGTTCAAAGGTAACTGTGTAAGTATTTTTTATCCTAGCAGGTTCATAAAAGCAAAAATCTGCAAACACCCTATGAACCTAACAGTTTAAACAAATTAAGATACATGCACATCTTGGAATAATATCATTCATTAAAAATGAGAATGTGGGCCAGCCCGTGGCATGGTGTTTACATGAGCTGGGACCCACATGGCTGACTACACAGTTTGAGTCCCAGACCTGGCGACTTGAGAAACTTGCCAGGCCTGGCGACTTGAGAAACTTGCCAGGCCTGTGTGTGGCCTCCCAAAAGGAGGGAGAAATAGAGAAGGGATGTGACATGACCATTCCCCATGGGGTGTGATTTCTCACTTTCTCTCTCTGTCTCTTTTCAGCAAGCTCATGTGTCCTTTGGGAAAAAAAAAAAAAAGATAATGTGAGTGATTATAGGTAGGAAAAGATATTTGTGACACACTGCTGGTTAAGTGTGGTTGCAGTTTTGTAGTTCAGTATATGCCATTAAACATTTTTTTTAAAGATTTATTTTATTCAACTGTATGTATATATGCATTTTAATTTGATCAGAGAGTGGAGGGTGGGAAGAGAGAGAGAGAGAGAGAGAGAGAGAGAGAGAGGAAAGTGAGAAAGCAAGCCACCAGGTCCAACACTCGAACCATGATCAGCCATGTGGGAGTCCAGCACCCCTAACCACCACGCCACCTGCTAGCCCTGCCATTTAAAATTTTTATAAAAGTAACATATTTATGTGTATAGCCATGCATTTGTTTAAAATATTGACTTTGCATGGTTTTACTCTTACGTGCATTTAAATGTGGATATAGGGACATACAATGTCCAAGGATATACACTAAAATATAATGTCTCTACATGTGGCGCTTTATCAGTTTTGCTTAGCTGATTTTCACATTCTTTCACAATGAACTTGTGTTACAAAGAAATTAACAAGTATAAAATGTTGACAATGTAGGAACACTGCATGTTCCCAAGCAAAGGACTAAGAATTTGGGGAGATTTCGTTCAGGCTCTGGAGGAGTCAGTAATCCCTTCTCCTGTCTCCACACACAAACTTTTTTCCCCAGAGCAAACACAGCCAGCTGCTTGCTCCTCGGGGCCCACACTCTTCTGATCCTCTGATCCCCATTTATTCTTCAGCTAGGCTGCTACGACTCCACCGCTCTGGCCAGGCTGGCCTAACCACAATCATCACATTCGGCTCATGCTCCTGAGATGACATCCTGGTCCTCTTGATGGGATGTGGGTGTTCCCCAGGCCCAACCACCCACTGGGACGCGGGGCATCTTTAAAGGAATGCCTCCTCCACAGTCAGCTCTTGGCCTATCTGGGACAGTGAGTCACTCTGGTTTCAACCCAGAACACAGTCTCATTTCCAGGTTGTAAGGGCACCTCCCTATCACTCCCTGAGGTAGAGGAATAGTGAATACAAGCCACTGTCTATCGGTGCTTATGCATTAGACACCAGGCTTGGCATAGACACTTTTAAGCCTTTCCACAATCCAGGGAACAGGTATTTTCTTTTTTAAATTTTAAACGGTTCTCTATTTATCATCTATTTATTTATTTGTTGTGATTTTCAAGCTGCCAGATCCGGGACTCAATCTGCAGTTGGCCATTAGGGAATCCAGCACTGGCCCCCAGAGCAGGTATTTTCACCCCCGTTGTACAGATAAGAAAACTTAGGGAAGTCAGCTTGCCCAGGGATATGGAGCAAGACTGGGCCCTTAAACACAAGACACTGTCCCTGTAACCCCCAGGTCTTCTTATCACTTTGTAAGTGAGGAAACTGAGTCTAAGTTCCTCACAGAGGCTGAGTTGTTCAGCTCATCCATGAAGTTAGCAAGCGGGAGAGGCTAAACTGTGAATATCTTCCTGACACCATGCCCATTCCCTACTCCCCCACCTCTACTTGAAGCAGCAGCAGATATTCAAACTCTTGAAAGTTCCAAGAACCTGCAAGAATGTGCTCTGTTGCCCTTGAAACTCTGGACAGGCTGTTCCTTCCCGTGCATTTGACTGGCATAGGCCTATTCTTCTAGATGTTAGCCTCCTCCAGGAAGCCATCCCTGAGCACCCAGCCCCAGCACCCTTTTAAATGTTTCTTTGGTTCACCCTGGCATGTGTTGACGGCATTGGGGTTACCTGACTTCTTTGCTTGCTCTTTCACCCTCCAGTCTGCAAAGCCAAAACAAGGACGAGTCTCGCTGCTGGTAAGGTCCTCAGCACACAGCCCCGTGGCTGGCACAGAGTAGGTCCCAGTAAGCGTTTGTTGAATAAATGCAGGACTAAGGAGCAGAGCTGCCTTTCGCTTTGTCTGGAGGCTACAGCTTGGGGTACACTAATCGGGAGGGGGCAGGGAAGGGGAGAAATGTGGCTTCTTGTACACCCTATTAAGAAGGTGTACTGGGTAGAGCTCTGGGGTCCTCAGGGCACTGGTGTAAAAACCAGCGTGTCCTTGCTGAACAGAACTCTCAGGCTGCCGTCTTCTCACTCCTAGTCAGAAACAAATCATGTTCTGAGTGACTGGGGTCAGTGCCTATAGCACTAGGAGCCGGCTTAGGGTGGGGCAAGGGGCAGTGGCCTTGGGGCTCCTGTCTTCACAGGCTGGGCCTCCCGGCTGGGGGGAGGGGTGCAGAGTGGCAAATCTGTCCCCGGGAGGCTGCAGTCACTGGGGGAGAGACAATGGGGCTCAGCATCTGCTCCTCGCTGGGTGAAGGGACCCTCCAGTGAAAAGCCAGGGAGAGCAGGGAAGTGTGGGAGGAATTGATGAGGAGAAGGGGTGGAGCCAAGGAGATGCAGCCGGGAGGAAGGAAGGGAAGGGGAAGGAAGAGAGGGAGGGGAGGGGATCCAGGCTTTCCTTCCTCTCGGTGACCTGGCCCTGGCTGCGGCCTCCCCTTGCATTGTTCGGTGCGGAAACTCTCGGGGGCCCACCAAGACCTCATGTTTCTCCCCTGGCTAGTACCCCAAGTCCCAGGGCCCGGCCCCCAGCAGGTGCTCCATACTTACTAGGGAAAAGGAGAAATGTGACCAACTTTGCTCTGAGAACTTTTCCCCTGTCTTCTCCCCGCTTCTCTGGAGAAGCCAAGGACAGAGCTGGTCTTGGGAGCACGCCCAGGCGCCCCATGAATAATTGACTCTTCGTGGCGGCTCTGTCCGAGGGCTTCGGCCTCGAAGTCTAGAAGCGTCTCGGAGTGGCGGGTGCTCTGGAGGCCGGGTGCCCAGCCTGCTCCGGGGCTGCGAGGAGGCGAGGCTGTGCCAAACGCCGCGGCCCTGCAGGGAGCCGCCGGGGACCTGACCGCCGCGCAGCGAACAGCCACGCCTCGGCGCCCCCCAGCAGCGCGCCCCGGGCCGAGGCCCAGGCCCCGGGCTTGGGGAGTCCGCGGGGGCGATCGCAGCCGCTCCTCCGAGCCCCTTCCTCCCGGGGGCCAGGGCGCTCGCAGCCGGCGCCGCTCCCTCTAGTCTGGCCGTCCAGGGCTCAGCTCCCAGCTGTTTAAGGGCTCTGAGTGCCCAGGGCTCTGCGGGGACGTGGGCTCCGAGCCCATCTGCCTACTTTCAAAATATCTAAGTACAGCACGCAGCAGCCTGCACCTCCGGCTGGGGAGGGCCGGACTTCGGGAGGCGCCGGCACCCAGAAGCCGCACCCGCGCCCCCCACCCCACGGGCTCTCCCTGGGGAAGGACGCTCCGGGCTTCCCATGGGGGGTGGCGCGGCCTCCGGGCCCCCTTTGTGCCGGGCAGGGCAGGGCCCCCCATTTCCATGCAAGCTTCTGACGCTCCCCTCTCCCCCCGCTTCAGTTAATCTTTGTTCCCCTTTTCTGCTGAGAGGAGAAAAAAAAAAAAGAGAGAGAGAGAAAGAAAGAAAAGAAGGAAAAAAAGGCGTGACTTGATTTTCAAACGAAACTCCCACAGCAAACAAAACCCTTTTAGAGAAATAAGAAAGGAGGAAGAAGGAAGAAAAGAGGGGAGGAAATAAAAAGGAGGGGGGCAGAGAAAAGCCTCCAGGCTTTCCATTCGAGTGGGAGAGTTGAACCGAAAGAAAGAGAAAGAAAGGAAGAAAAATCCTCTCTGCGGTAGAAAGAGAAAAAGAAAACTTGGGCTGACAAGAGGGGGGGTGCGGAGAGGGGGGGTGGAAGGAAGTGAGAAAACAAAAGAGAGATAAAAGGGCTGCTTTTCTGTCTCTCTCTTCCTCTGCGAGCTGGGTTAGGAGGAGCTGTTTTGCATCCCTTCACGTCAGCCCTGCCTCATTCCCTTCTTCCAGGGAGGGAGAGAGCGCGAGCGAGAGAGCGAGCGAGAGAGGAGGGGGAGGGAGAGAGACAGAGAGAGAGGGAGAGAGAGAAAGAGGAGCCGGAGGGAGGGCGCAGGAGCGGAGCGGGCGCGCGTGGAGGCGGGCGGCCGGCGCGCAGCAGCAGCCCGGGCGGTGGGCAGCCAGGAGCCCCCGGCCCGGCCCCGGCCCGGCCCGGCCCGCCGAGGGCCCCAGCGCAGGAGCCGCGCCCGGACCCAGGGTGAGTGTCCCGCGCGGCCCGCGGCCCCCGGCCCCCAGCTCCGGGCGGCGCGCCGGCGGGGGCGCGGGGGGCGCGGGGGTGGGTCGCTGCGGCCGCGGCCGACCCGCCCCCCGCCTCTCCCCGGGGACGGCGGCGCGCAGGCCCGCGCCGCGCTGCAAACATGTCGTCTTTCCCTTTCACTTCCACATTCCCTCATGCCGGCGAGCCGGAGGGAGAGAGGGAGAGCGGGGAAAGAGGGAGAGATGGCGTCTGAGGGGGAGGGAGGGAGAGGGGGAAGGGAAGGAGGGAGGGAGCGAGCGAAAGAGCGACAGCGAGGAGAGCGCGCGAAGGAGAGAGGGGGAGAGAGGGAGAGGGAGAGAGAGAAGCAAAAATGAAAGGAAAGCGCCGAGGCGGCGGCGGCGGCGGCGGCGGCGGCGGCGGCGGCGTTGGCGCGGGAGGCCCGGGAGGCGCCGGCGGCTCTCGGCCGGCACGTGGGTGTCCCGGCGCCCGGTGCGCTCCCCCCTCACCCGGCCCGGGACTCAAAGTTTCACCCCCTCGCCGCCCCGCCCCTGCGGCTGCCCACAAACTTTATTCTCCGAGCGGGTGGGGTTGCTGCGCGTCCCCGCCGGCCGGGGGTGGGGGAGGGCAGAGCGCGCCGCTGGGGGTGTTGGGGCGCCCCCGAGGGTCGGTCTGCAGGGCGCAGAGGGGCCCGGCTCAGCCAGCGTCGGGGCTCGGTGGCTGGGGACCTGTTGAAGACGCTCGCCGGCTGGGGGTTCGGGGGGGGGATGGCGGGAGGGGTCCCCCAAACCAGTCTCTAGCCTCGTGTGGCTCAGGCCCCCTTCCTCGTCACCCTCTCTCCGTCTCCTCGCGGTCATTTTCCTAATTGGACGGAGCTGTGGGGCGTGATCGCCGGCGTCAGATGGGGGGGCCTCAGGCTGCCAGGTGGGTGCGCTGGGGCTCGGGGACCGACCGGGCAGCTTTTGCTTTCCCACCCTAGGCGCACAGATCCCACAGATGCGACCCCGTGCCACTGGCCCCCCTAACCGCGGACTTGCTAACTAGTGCGTATCAGGGTTTTTTCCAACTTGCCTTTTAAGATGACTTTTATGGTCGCTGCAACGGCTTGTCTCCAGTCTGAGCTGTAGTTTAGGAAGATTTAAGAGGCCAGGGAGGTGCTTGTGTGGGTTTTAACTAACCCAAAACGGTCATTAGTGTATCTCTGAGCTCTGCGAGATGGTGCCCGCAAGGCGTAGCAGGAGGCTGGGTGCGTTTTCCCAGGGACACTGCAAGGGGCTCTTCCTTCCCGATCTGAGCTGGGCCTGCCTGGGAGTCCAGTGAGGGACCATCCTTGTGGCCCACCCTGAACTGCTAGCCATGCAGCTTTTATTTCTATGCAAAATGGAAACTCCCAACAGGGGTCGACCTGGAGGGAACATAACCAGTACGTGGAGGCGCCTGGGCAATTCACGAAACATCCCCACAGGTGTGCAGAGAAGGACTTTGTGCTCCCCCGGGTCACCCAGCCAGCTTTGAAGCTGCCCTCTCGGTCCTGCCTTTGTACACGTGTAAGTAAAAACAGTCAAAGTTCATTTCTCCCAAGTAAAGGGTTGGGGACCTGTATCTCGGTTTCCTCATTGAGGACGGGGACCTCGGAAGAACCAGTAGGGCTCCTTGGGGGAAGGGAAGAAACCAACTTTACTGTCATTAGTTATTAGAAAATGTATTTTTAATGTTCGTGATCAAAGCTGATGGGCCTGTCTGGTTTTGATTTTAGGGACCTGGTATGGCCATGCTTTTCTCATTTGTTTTAAAGCAAACGGCATTTTCTAGAGCTTTCCTGGTGGTTTTGTCAGCTGGTCTTCAGGCTGCATATAACACTGTGGGGACACCTGCCAGTCCCCAGGCAGAATCTGTAATTGGTCACCTATATCTTCAGCAACCTTCTGGTGCGATATCTGTCCTCCAGGAGAGCAGTGGAGGAAAATCTGCTTTCTTTGGAGTTGGACAGTAGGTCCGTTTTCTTCTTCCAGCCTGGCCTGTTTTTCTGTGTGCAGTCGGTCGAAGGAAACTGCAGGAAGTTGAAGGGGACAGACACTCCTCAAGCCTTTTACTCATCTGCTCTGAGCTGATTTCTGGGTGAGTCTTCAGCTCACAGTGTGTGCCAGCGGTCCATCTATCCTGTGCTTGGGTGACTTCCATTGCAACCGGGCATTTCCTACCGGGGAGATTTATTTTAGGCTCTCTGTCTAGAGACAGAGACAGACAGTGTTGGGAATGGTTTTTCTGTCAGAGATAGGGAGACTTTGGGGACCACCAGAGATTTTTGCACAACTTCTATTTTAGGTTTGCCTTGTGGCCCAGAGATGTTTCTAGTAAGGTTGTGCTCGGAAGGAGGCACAAGACCTTTCTGGAAGAGAATAAATGAGTAAAAGGAAGAATTCTGGTGCATCTTGGAGGAGACAGGTGAAGGTTCACCATCCACACTGATGAGGTGCAGACTCCCTGTCCAGTTTGCTCACCTCCAGATCTCTCATGTCTGACCCAGGCCTCACCTGGAGCCCCTTGTTTTGTTGAGTTAGGCATCTCAGTCTTTTGGGTCTCAGGTTAATGGTAGTCGATCCAGCCCTTCAACTTCAAAGCTGGAAGGGGTCCTTAGAGATTGTCTAAGAGAAACTGAGTCAGGTAGAAAGCTCTGTGCCTGGGATCACACAGTAAGCGGCAGAGCCAGCACTCAAACCAGAGCCTCCAGAGTCTGTTTCCAGGGCTCTTTCCCCATGCTACTGCCTCTGCTGTTGTTGGGGATTCTGGGTCCAACTCAGTTCAAAAAAATGTGGCTAGAAGAACATGAAGCCACGGCCTTAGGCTACACGCATGAGCTAGATACATGGAGTGCCTTATTTTCCAAGTGTGTGCCACACTGTATTCTGGAAGATTTGGGGGGCCACTGTGATATGAGGGGGAGCTGAGTGCTTCTGGCTGTTCTAACATTGACTTCTTCAAAGTCTAGCAGTTTAGTCATCAGGACGTTCCCATATCACACCATTTTTGATGTATTGTTGCATTCTTTTTTATTTTTCTTTTTGATTTTCCTCTTTTTTCCATGATAGAGTGTGTATATGCACACATGAGAGTCAGAGAGAGATAGAAGGGTACGTTTGATCACACCACGAGCCCCTTCCCCCAAGCTGTTGGATCCTGGGTATTTGCCATGAGCGAGAGTGCTTCAGGCTGTCTGGGCTAGAGATTCAATTATCAGATGCTTTATAGGATCTAGCATCTCTCTCTCTCTCTCTCTCTCTTTTAATTTGCTACAGGGAATGTGCACTCACTGGAGAGAGACAGAGGGAGAAGGAAAGAGAAAGGGGGAAAGTAAGAAAACACCCCTCAGAGGGTCTGGCCACACCACAGTCCCTTCGCCTCCATTCTCTTCTCGGGATTTTGGGCATGCACGCATACATGCCCGATGTGATTTTCAAGCTGTCAGCTCAGCCATATGGGATCCAGCCACTTTAACCACCACGCCACTCACTGGCCCCCAGCCTCTCTTCAGCAGCACGTTGGCCCTGAGTCGTGGGTGGGTCAGGGAAGAACAGGATGGCACAAGGACCAGAGATCCAAAAGGCTCATCTCCGTTTGTGGACTAAAGTCCCCACAAGAACGACAGTTTGGGAGGGTGGAAGGTTGTGCTTTGTTCAGCGCCGAGCTCGTATGTCTAGAAGTGGGCCTGGTAGGTAGGGGCCCTGAGTAAATACTTGTTGAGTGAACGTACTGGACCTTAGGGAAAGGACTTCCCTCCCAGAAAGAACCTGTGGCTGACACACACAGGCAGGGACGGGGAGGTGATTGATGGGAGCTGCAGAGTTGCTGTGAGTCATTGCTTCACACAGCACCAGACAGGTGAGGCAGGGGGGCTGGGTACAGTGGATCCTCAGTGGGTGGAGCCACTGGTGGAGATGCATGCAAAACAATAGGTATTGAAGTAGACTCTGATATGGGGAGATTAATAGCAATCACGCATCTCAGGCCAGGATGCTGCTAGATTCTTCCTGCGTGTCCTCTCCCTGAGTCCTTGCAGAGGCTGGTTACTGCACTGTTATTCTTTTATTTCTCTTTTATTATAGGTTTATTGTAGGACACATGTGCTTGCCAGAGAGAGACAGAGAGGGAGAGAGAGTGAGAAAGCACCCCCTGGGGGGATAACCATGCAGCAATCTCTTTTCTTCCACTCTCCTCTTGGGATTTCGGGCACACGTGTTTCTCAAGCTGTGGGAGTCCCAGTCTCAAACTACACAGCCAGCCATGGAGGATCTAGCCATGTAGAATCCACCTTAACCACCACATCACCAGGCTGGCCCCTGCACTGGCAAATTGGGAAACAAACACAGAGGGGTTGAATCACTTGTCCAAAGGCAAAGAGCTGGCATCTGAACCTGGGCAGACTACAAACTTTGCCTCCCCAGAATGACCATGTGGTCCGACTTCGCTGTCCATGCCAAGGAGCTGGGCATTCAAGAAAGATCTCTGGGGTTCCTTGAAAGGATGGCAGCAGAAGAACTAGCCAGGCAGTTGTTGGTATGCAGCTGTCAGGCTGGTCAGGGCTGGTCAGGCTGGTCACTGCTTCCTCTCCCAGGGCCCTCTCAGTGCCCAAAGATGGTTCACTCAATGAGAATATTAGGGATTGCTTATTTTCAAGTGCCTCACTCTTCCCCAAGCAGAATGGCTAGTATATTGGAGAGATTTTGTACTTGATAAAGATTTAGGAGATACTTTGTTGGAAAAAGTTGTTTTCTTTCTCCCTTCCTTTCTTTTTCTTCTTCTTCCTTCTTTCAACATTTCTTCTAGGGGACCAGGAGGTGGAGTAATGGTTATGTTGCTGGACTCCCATGTTGTCCACCGTATTTTGAGTCCTGGACGCGGTAGCTTAAAATTTGCACCAGGCATGTGAGCATGAGTACCCAAGATCCTGAGAGAATAGAGAAGGGACGGTGATGTGTCCATCCCCCCATAGGGTGATTTCTCACTTTCTGTCTCTCTGTCTCTCTGTCTTTTCGGCAAGCGTATGCACCCTATAGCAAAAATCTCTCTCAAAAAAAATTTTTTTTCCCCAGGCCATCCAGTGGTGTATTAGTTAAGGCAGCTAGATCCAACATGGCTGACTGTCCAAGTCCTGGGCCCTGGCTGCTGGAAAAACACACCAGCCATGTGTGCATTCGTGCCCAAAATCCTAGGAGAAGGGTGGGGAAGAGATTGCTGCATGGCCCTCCACCCCCGCAGAGGATACTTTCTTACTCTCTCTTTCTCTCCAGGAAGCACACACGCCCTATAGTGAAAAAATAATTCCCTTTTTTCATGATAGAATATGTGTACATGCAAGAGTGAATGAGTAGGAGAGAGGAATATCCACCCGAGTCTGGTCACACTGCAGTCCTCTTCCCCCAGACCTCCAGCCTGTTGGATCTTGGGCACTCGTGGGCATACCTGGTTTATGTTTCAGGCTGACTGGGCAGGGGATTTGAACCGCAGTCTCTATGTGAGATCTGGCTCCTCTTGAGCAGCATATTACTATCATGCCACAGAGCTGGCTTAGGTTGCATTTCAACTTAAAAGTTTGCTGTTGTGTGTTTGAAACGGGTGGGAGGTTTATTTTATTATTATTTTTAGTTTATCTTTTCTATGAGTGAGGGAAAGACACAGAGGGACAGCACCCCCTGGACAGGGTCTTGGCGTCGCAATCTTGCCCCAGCCCCGGCAAGTCCTGGATCATGGGCATGTAGTATGCTTGGCATATTCAGGGAGGTCCCTGGTCATGAACCCAGAGCCTTCCCATGTGGGTCAGCCTTGTGTTTTACTACTGCACAGTGGGAATTTTAAAACTATTGGGTCGTTGGAAAAGTCAGGACACATTTTTTGCATAGAAAAACATAGAAATATTCGTTGTGACTTTTTCGATGACCCAATTAGAAACATCACTGTTGACCTTGAGGCCTCCTGAAGATGAGCCTTACAGAGCTGACAGGTGGCAGGGTGTTTAAGGGCACTGGACTACCACATGGCTGAAAACGGTTCAAGTCTCGGACCTGGCAGCTTATTTTCTCACTTTCTCTTGCTCTCTCTCTTTCTCTCTCTTTCTTTGAAATAAAAAAAAACATAATACTAATAAATAAAGTTAAATAAAAATAATTCTTTATAAAAAAGATTTGTCTGTCCTGTGTGTGTCTGGAATGCTGGTCCAGCTTAGTCCAGATCACAGCAGCTACTCAGTTATTGACAATATGTACTTTTAAAAAAAAATTCCATTTGTTGTTGTTGTTATTATTATTATTATTATTTAATTTGACCAGGCAGAGACAGAGAGAAAGGGAAAGTGAGAAAGCAAGCCTCCAGGTCCAGGATTCAAACCACACTTGGTCACGTGGAAATCCAGTGCCCTTAACCACCACGCCACCTGCCGGCCCCGGCAATGTGTGCTTTACTAGGCCTTGCACCAGCCTGTCCTCATGGAGCTTGGAGTCTCCCTGGGAAGCAGACATTAAACTCATAATTACACGAATACTCTTTAATTACTGTTATAAATTCTTCAAAGGAAAAAGTACAGAGGCCACGGAGCCAGTAATCACGAAATGGGGGTGGAAGGAGCCTTTCCCGAAGAAAGGGCATTTAAAGAGCCACCTGCAGGCTGGTACAGTCTGTGAACCTCCATGTAAACCTTGCCACTCTCTATGTGGTCTGTGGACCAGCAGCGTCAGCATCACCTAAGAGCTCACTAGAAAAGCAGATCTCAGACCAGCAGATGGTGTGGCAGTTAAGGCACTGGAGTGCACATGACTGGCTGCGCAGTTCAAGTCCTAGACCTGGCAGCTTGAAAATCACTCAGGGCATCTATACCCACAATCCCAAGAAGAAATGAGAAGAGGAGGGATTGTGGAGTAGATATCCCCCCAAGAGGTGATTTCTCACTTTCTCTCTCTCTCTTTCTGTCTCTCTTTAGTGAACACACATATCCTATAACAAAGCAAACAAACAAAAAAACCAGCCTCTGGGGCCCCTCAGCAGATCTGCTGAATCTGCATTTGAACAAGATTCAGGAGCAGGGTGAGGTCTGGGAATCAGTAATAGACTTAAAGTACTGAACTGGGAAGTCCTCAGCTTGGCTGTGAACAAGTTGGGTGACCTCGGGCCAGTAAGAAGAAGATGAGGTAATCTCATAAGTTCCTTCTGGTATCTTTGATCTTTGGCTTTTTCTGGTGAGCTGCTGTCTCTACGCTTGTTGGGGGTGAGGACCTGGGCTTCTGCGCTGCCTTTGGTGGGAGCCAGCAGGCACTAGTCCAGGCTCTGGTCTGACTTCAGTGTGCACGAAGATCAGATCACCTGGCCCATCAGAGCTTTGCGAAGGATCAGAATAATTCACAGAAAGTGTGTGGTGCTTTGTTGCACACAGAGAGTTGGTCTTAAGGTGACCCTGGGAAGATTTGGCCCAAAGCAAGAGAAAAACTGGCAAGGGTCAAAAGGGCTTTGGGGAAGAAAGGTGTAACGTTTCTGCCAAAAGTGGAACCTAAAACGAGGGGAGAGAGGAACCTGCTCAATAGTTCTGCGCACAGGAACATAATACTTTTAAGAATTGCCTTGGAGTTTCAGCGGAGAGCCTCGCATCACTGTGGAGAGGGCCAGAAGGCTGCAGTCAGGGGTCCTTGACTTTTTCATTGTGTGGACGGGCTTCCTGGGGGCAGGGGAAGCGGTGTCCCTGAAACTGCAGAGTGTTATGTGTGCACTTTCCTGGGAAAAGGGCTCATAGCTTCTGCCAGCCTCAAAGGGGTCTGCAGCCCCAGGCACTAGTCAAGTGTATTTCTCAGCTCACCTCACCTAGCTCTTTTTATGGTAGTAGACAGAATTCTAAGCACTTTACACACTTAGCTCATTCAGGTTGAGTACCTTTCCCGAGTCTACACCAAGTGAGGCTCAGAGCCAGGATCGAAACCCAGGCAGTCGGGACAAGTGTTCTTGCTCAGGGCTTACCTCAGTGACAGGGCAGGCAGGACTTGAGACAAGCTCTGTATGGGAGTACAGAAGTGGAGGTTATAGGGCTCTCTTCCCCAGCATTACAGATTATGCATCTCCCAATTGAGTGTGTGTAAAACCGATTTTCTAAAGGAAACAATAGGAATTATATGCCAGGTTTGCCCATGAAAGCCTCTGTCGCTATACGGCCCAACTCATGCTTACTTGTAAAGACAAGAAATGGAAAACAAGACTGAGGCCAGCAGGTGGCTTGGAGATTAAGGTGCTGGATCCCACATGGGATCTAACTGTGATTTGAGTTCCTGACCGAGTGGCTTGAAGAGCACACTGGGCGTGTGTGCATGGCCATCCCCCTGGGAGATGATTTCTCACTTTCCCTCTGTCTGGTAAACACACGCACCCTATAGCAAAAACTAAAACATAGAAAAGAAAATAAATAGAAAACAAGGGGGCCAGCAGGTGGCGTGGTGGTTAGGATGCTGGACTCCCACATGGTTGACTGTAGTTCAAATCCTGGACCTGGCAGCTTGCTTTCTCACTTTCTCTTTCTTTCGCTTGCTAGAACACTCAAGCCCTGTAGCAAATTTTAAAATAATAATAAATAAAATAAATAATTCTTTACAAAAGAAAAAGAAAGAAAGAAATGGAAAAAAGACTACAGCAGCACTAAAGGCTACCTAAAAAATTAAGGAATCAGAGAGAAGGCCCTTGAAGAATTACACCCTTCAGTGAAGGGGGTAAGGTGGCAATAGGGGATTGGAGTCTATGTGAGAAGGAGGGATTAAAGGATGTTGGAGCAGAAGTAGGGCCAAATGCGTGCCGAATCAGCAGCTTCAGAAAGTAAAATAACTGGTTTTATTACCTACTAATTAATGTGTGCAGTTCACAGACCTGACCCTTCCCCCACCCCTAGTGCCGTATGCCGAGTACAGAGGCCTTTTGTCTTCTTTTTTAATTCATCTGTGTGTTATTTGAATTTATATCTGTATGTATTATCTTTGTTTTAGGTATATGTGTGTACCCACGCATGCGCGTGCACACACACACACACACACACACATTTGTAAATGGGGTCAAAGGACTATTAGAAATGGGTTGGCTACTAAGAGTGTCTGGGTTTCGTCTTTCACAGCCACCATTGTGCAGGAGTTTCTAATATTAAATATATATCTATTGTGTAAATTTGTGGGAGGACTGAGAGAACTGTTTGGAGGCGTGAGGATTTTCAGTACAGTTGAAGCTAAAATAAGGAACTACCTCCTGGCCCAACTACCTTCCCTTTCTTCCTTCCCTGCCCTGGTGTGAAATATATATGGAATCCAAATGAGGTTAGAATGGTCCTAAAGCAGGAAGGTCTACCCTCTAGTCCAAACGGGAAACTATACCTCTGGTGGTGATTCCATTTATGTGCGGTTTGTCTTCTGGGGCCATCCTGGGCCTTGACTCATTCCTGGGGAGCAGCAGTAGGATGGGCTTCCAGATTGGGAAGCTCATCCTGTGTGTTTGGTAAAATGTAGACATTGGTTTCTTGCATCACAGCAGAATGTCCTTACAAGGACCCCGTCCAGGCCAGCTCTTTGGAAAAGCATCAGGTACCCTTTGGAGATTGATGTTACTGAGTAGTTAATCCCACTCTGGGATGTCTACACCTGGGGCTCCAGGGCTTGCGAGCCCTCCCCTCCCATTAATGCTCTTAGTCTCTAGCTGCAGATCCCAAGACTCCTTATAGACTTGCCCTTACCCAGAAGCTGGTCTCCTCTGAAGTTGTGAACTCTTCTTTTCCCTCTGTTCACCCCTGCCCCAGGCTGGGAAGACCATGTTCATCTTCTAGGCCATTCTCCAGGTGCCCACCATCAACCCCATCCTTTGAGCCTGTGTGTCCTACCACGGTTGTCTGCCTAGACCAGGGCACCCCCTATCCTCCGAGGCC
Source organism: Tupaia tana (assembly GCA_026018925.1). NCBI lineage: Eukaryota > Metazoa > Chordata > Mammalia > Scandentia > Tupaiidae > Tupaia > Tupaia tana. Next base: position 9,293,282 of record JAKSZU010000028.1, on the reverse strand, counting down.
CCTCTTTCCCACCTATAGCTGTAGACACACCTGTCTCCCCCTTCCTAGTTCCCCTCCTGTATCACTTCTCTTCAATCTAGGATTTCAGAAAGAAAAGCCCTCCATTTCTGTGGTCACTTCCCCCTCTCCGCATTTCTAGCTCAACAAGAGTGGAGAGTACTTCACTCCCGACCCCACTCCAACTAGCTCTCCCAGAGGTCCCTGGCTACCTCCTGGTCATACCCAATGACCCACCTCATGACCTCTTCTTACCCGATTTCTCTGGCAGTTATTGTGTTGTCCCTTTGGGTCTGGCTCATCACCCTGGGTCCTTCTACCACTCTGATCCGTTTTCTCTGCCATTCCCTCTTCTTGCTACACTTGGGTGCTTCAGCCTTGGTCCTCCGCTGCTTCCTTCCCGTCCATGTCTGTGGTCTTGGACTATATAGAGAAAACTCTCACTCTGTGTCTCTGTCCTCGTGACTCCTGTAGACAACCTAGAGCTGGGTTTTCTTTTGTTTGCTGTTTAACTGGATAGTTTAGTTCATTTACATTTGTTATGGTTTCAGATATAAATGAATTTCTACCATTTTATTTTGTGTTGTTTATTCTTTCTATTATTATTATTATTATTATTTTGTAGACAGGGTCTCACTAGGTTGCTTTCCTCCTGCCTCAGCTTCCTGAATAGCTGGGATTATAGACATGCACCACCATGCCTGGCTTTTTAGGGTGGGCAAGAAATTGAACCTGGTGGAACCAGCAGATGGCAAAATGGTTATGATGCTGGACTCTCACATGGCCAACCATGGTTTGAGTCCTGGACCCAGCAGCTTAAAATTGATGCCAGGCATGTGTGCGTGCATGCCCAAAATCCCAAGAGGGAAATGGAGGAGAAGGGATTATGACATGGCCGTCCCTCCTAGGGGGTGATTTCTTGCTTTCTGTCTTTCTTTGTCTCTCTGGCAAGTGCAGGCGCTCTATAGCAAAAATCTCCCCCCCCCCAAAAAAAAAAGAGGAAAGAAATTGAACCCGAACCTCCCATGTGGCCTCAGCATGCCAAGTAGCAGTATCTACCAGTGTATGCTACTACAGCTGTCTATGCCTCTTTTTAAAAAAAGAATTGTTTCATTTAACTTTACTTACTTACTTACTTACTTACTTATTTATTTATTTATTTTTAATTTGACCAGAGAGGGACAGAGCAAGAGTGAGAACCAGAGAGAGAGTGACAGGGAAAGTGAGAAAGCAAGCCACCAGGTCCAGGACTCTAACCGTGGTCAGCCATGTGGGAGCTCGGCACCCTTAACCACCACGCCACCTGCCAGCCCCACAGCTGTTTATTAGTTTTCTGATTCTTCTCTATTATTTTTTCTTAAAAAAAAAATAACTTGTTAGCAGGCATGTGTGCTTGCCACAGAGAGAGACAGAGAAAGAGAAAGTGAAAAAGCAGCCTCCATGGGGTATAAACACACTGCAATCCCTTCTTCATTTTTCTGTAGGGATTTGGGGCGTGCACACACACACACGCACACGCACACACACACGCACACATGTGCAGTGTGTTTCTCAAACCACTGGGTCCAAGACTCAAATCTTACAGTTGACCATGTGGGCTCCAGCTGCTTTAACCAGTACATTATGAGCTAGCCCTTTACTTATGCTTTTAATTCCTCGTTTTGTCTTTAATCATGTTAAACATAGTTATTTTGTATTGGAAGTTATTTTCAGGTATCGTTCTGTTGTTCAGTGCTTCTGCTGACTCCCACTCATGGAGGCTTGTTCCCTTAGGTGTCTCATGATTTTTGATGGCGAGCTTATTTTTGTTAAAATTCTGTCTGTAAGAATTCCCTGAGGTATAGGGTAAGAGTACATTCTTCCCGGGGACCGGCAGGTGCCATGGTGATTAAGGGCACTGGACTCCCACATGGGCTGACCACGGTTTGAGTCCCAGACCTGGTGGCTTGTTTTCTTACTTTCTCTCTCTCTCTCTCTCTCGCTTTCACTCTGTCCCTCTCTGGTCAAATTAAAATAAGTAAGTAGATAAAGTTAAGAAAATAATTCTTTAAAAAAAAAAAAAAAAGAGTACATTCTTCCTTTTGTCTGGATACCTGAAGGCTTTACAGATGGGTCTTAATTTTATTTACAATTCTTAGCTTGTAGTTGGGGGAACCAGAACCTAAACCTACATGACCACAGATTCTCAGCGGAGCCTTTTTGTTTATTTATTTATTTAAACTCTACTTCTAGCTAACACTGAGCCAGATTACTTCCTTCCTAACCATACCCACCAGGCACTCTGCTTTGTCCCATCGTTGCCTTATTCCAAATGCCTTCTCTCGATATTTAGTGAAAGTCCTTGTCAGGTCAAATCCAGTTAAAAATGGGGCATCTTCTGAGCTTTCCTCAGCACCATTCCTTATCAAAGTAACTAGTTTTTGCGTAGTTGTGGGCCACCATTGCCTTACCTATTAGGCTGTGGGTATACGTGTTCACACTCCACATTGGACTCTTAGCTTTTTGAAAGCTCAGAACTGCATCATTTATTTCTGGAGCCCCAGTGCCTGGCTCACTGTTGGGCAGAGTAGTTGTTTAATAGATATCTATTGATTGAACAGAACTTATGGCAAAATCAATTCTTCTCTTCTTTTTGAATAGTAATAAAAAAAAATTGCAAGCACTAACCCACCCCATGATATCAAACAAGTCCAGTTCACCTCTTTGAACCTGCATCCTTAGCTGTAAAATGCAGAGATGCTTCTGAGGTCTCCACGTGTTCTCTGATACAGAGACTTAGTACAACTCCTGTGGCTGTCAGTCCCATGTGGAGCGAAGCGATGGAAGGGCCTTGGAGAAAGCGTGATTTGGGGCATGAGTTGGAACAGAAGGAAACAGGAACTTTGAGGTAATTTAATATAAAATAAAGATGACATTTTAAAAGTTGTGCCTTGAGGGGCAGACCCATAGCCTAATGGCTAAGGAAACAGATCCCACCTGACTATGGTTCAAATCCTGGCCCTGATGGCTCAAAAATCACTCTGGGTATGTGTGTGCATGCCCAAATCCTGATAGGATGGAGAAATGAAGGAGAAGGAATTAAAGCATGACCACACCCCACTGGAGGGTGCTTTCCTCCTTCTTCCCCTCTGGCAAGCATAGGAACTCTTCAACAAATAAAAAAAAAAAGTTGTGACTTTGAGACAACTAAGTGACATTTTGAAAAATGCATTATAGGGGACAGCAGAGCTGCCAGTGGCCTACAGGGCAACATGTCTAAGTTTTACTGTGACTGTTGTGATACATACCTTACCCATGATTCTCCATCTGTAAGAAAAACACACTGCAGTGGTAGGAAACACAAAGGGTATGTGAAAGAGTACTATCAGAAATGGGTGGAGGGACCAACAGATGGTGGAATGGTTACGTGGCTGGATTTCCACATAGTTGACCACAGCTCGAGTCCTGAACCTGGTGGCTTAAAGACTCACGCTAGGTGCGTGTGCGTGTGTGCCCAAAATCCCAAGAGGAGAATGAGGAAAAGGGATTATGGCGTGGTCTTCCTCCCTGGGGAGTGATTTCTCACTTTCTGTCTCTCTGTCTCTCTCTCTAGAGAATACTTTCTAAGTATGAGTTAAACCCCAGAAGCCGTAAAAGAAGACATTAATGTATTTGACCTTACACAAGTAAAGAATTTCTGTGTAGAAAAAATCATCATAAACTAAATCGAAAAAGTCTCCCAGTTCTCAAAACATTTTTGCAACATATATCATAGATAGAGATCATTTCCTGAATATATAAAAATATTACAAAGCAATAAGAAAGGACTATCAACTAAATTTTTTTTTAAGATTAATTTTTTTTTTTTTTTTTAGTTTTTGCTGTAAGGCCCATGTGCTCACTGTAGACAGAGAGAGAGAGAAAGAGAGAGGGAAAGTGAGAAATCACCCCTTGAAGGGAGATGATCACACCACAATCCTTTCTATATTTTCCTCTTGGGATTTTGGGCATGCATACACACGTACCCACGGTGTTTTTCCAATGTCTATGTCTGGGATTCAAACCATGAAGTTGGCTATGTGAGATCCAGCTGCTTTAAACACCACACCACCAGCTGACCCTCAACTCAATTTTTTAAAAAGAATTATTAATTTAATTTAATTTAATTTATCATTATTATTTTAATTTGCTGCAGGACACATGCACTCACCAGAGAGAGATGGGGGTGGGGGAGAGAGAGAGAAATGAGGAAGCAAGCTGCCGGATCTTGGACTCGAACCACAGTTAGCCATGTGGGAGTTCAGCAACTTAACCACCATGCCACTTGCTGGCCCCACCAACTCAGTTTTTAAAGTGAGCTAAGAATATGGACATGTCATAGAAAAGAAAATACAAATGATTCTTGATGATAGAAAAATGTGTTCAGCCCATCAGCAATAACAGAAACTCAAGCTTACCGTGTCAGTGGGGAACAGATACCCTCATAATAATTGATAGAAGTGTACACCGAAGGGCTGACTCCCTGGCACGATAGTAATAATGCATTGCTCAAGACAAGCCAGATCCCCCTTGGTGATCACAGTTCAAATCCCTGGCCTGGTCAGCCCGAAACACACCTGGTATACTCACGGCTGCCCAGGATCCATTGGGCTGGAGGTATCAGGGCATCACCAGACCTTGCAGAGGGTTCTTTCTTCTCTTCTCTCCCACTCATTCTCATGTGCATATCCTATCATGAATAAAGAAGAAAAAAGGATACAACCAAAATGCTTATCGGTTGAGAACTGGTAAATATATTTTCTCACCACCATGCAATGCAGTATGTGCAGCTGTAAGAAAGAATGTGGAAGCCTCTGTGGGCTGATGTGCACTGTGGACCAGCTAAGGTATTTTCTTAAGTGAGAAAGTAAGGCGTGGGATACCTGGCTGTGTAGTAGATCTGCGAGGGTTCATAAGAGACTGGTCACAGTGATTGCCCACAAGAGCAGCTGCTTTTTCACTGTGTACCATTTTTTATGTTTTGAATTTTGTACCTGTGCATATATGAGTTAATGCAAAAATATTTTTATTTTTTAATTTGCCAGAAGACACATGCACTTGCCAGAGAGAGACAGAGAGAAAGCATCCCTCAATGGGGCATGGTCATGCCGAAATCCCTTCTCCATTTCTCTGTCTCATTGGGATTTGGAGCAGGCACACACATGTGCCTGGCATGTTTCTCAAGCCACTGGGGCTGGGATTTGAACCATGCAGTTGGCCGTGTGGGATCTAACTTCCTTAATCATTCAGCTACAGGCCAAAAAGTCTTTATTTTTTATTTTTTTCAGTTTGCTATAGGGCATGTATACTAACCAAAGGGGGGCAAAATAAGAAATTACCCCCAGGGGGAATAGCCATGCTGCAGTCCTTCCTCTTCCATTCTCTTTTCTGGATTTTGGGCACACACACACACACAACACACACACACACACACACACGGTATGTTTTTTGAGCTACCAGGTCCAGGACTTGAACCATGCTGTTGGCCATGTGAAATCCAGCTGCCTTAACCTCCATGCCACCTCTTGGCCCCAAAAAAATTTTTTAAAGAAGATTGAGGTACAAAGAAGGCAGGGAGGTAGGGAGCTGCATTTTCCACTGGCTTTTTTAGGTACTTGCACTGGTGTGAGGTTACCATTTTTATAGACCTAGAAACTAAAGCTTAGACATCTAATGTGACTCGCTCAAGATCACAGAGAGAGTTAGCCTTGGAACTTGGCATTCAATCCATTTCTGCCTCCAGAGCCACTGGGCTCATCTTTCTAGATAAGTATTTTCTTCATTTTGTTTGAATTTTTTTAAAAAAGGTTTTTATTTACTCTATTTTTTTTTCTGTGAGAAAGACAGACAGGGGCCCCCAACAAGATCTTCACACCATGATCCCCCCAAGACCCAACCAGCCTAAATCATGGATACGTGTGCACCTGGCGTACTCAGGGAGGTCCCTGGACTCAAACCCTGTACCTTTCCTGTGTGGGTCTAGTTGCATTACCACTGTGCCACTGCTCGGCCCCTCTTTCTTTTATTTTTTAATTGACAATTCATTGGTCAAGGATCAATGGCCATATAGCTTGTTTATGTACAATGGCCTAGGCCCGTCTCTCCCAAGGGAGGGTGTGCAAACTTCTGCACTCACCTCTCCAGCTGGCTTGTGCTTAGGGCACAAAGCTCAGGAGTCGGGGGGTGAGGTAGGGGGGTGGGGGGGTGGAGACAAGCCCAGAACCCAGGCAGCCACAACAGACACAATGAGGAGGATTAGGAACACGGTCCTCCCTTTGAAGTTCCCAGCTTTTATCAGAACTTCTGAACCTTAGACATTATTTCAAGGGAGCTTTTATTGCTGTGAACAGGCCTCAGGTACGTGCCAGCTGTGCCAGGTGCTGAGGGAGCACTTCCCGGTGCCCCAAGCTGGGGCCCTCACTCTGTTTTGTGATTAGAAAGTTTTCAGAGCTCAAGGCACTTGTACTTAGAAAATTCCAGAAAAATTACTTTTTAAAATATTTTTCTATCCAGGCCCAGCCACAGTGGCACACATACACCACCACCACTTGGGAGGCTGGAGGCTGCATGGGGGGCCCTGGTTCGGTTCCCAGGCCAACCTGAACACACCAAGCACAGTTGCATGTGTCTGTTATCCTGGCTAATTGGGAGACTGGGGCAGGTAGATCACGACACGGCATGACCCTGTCAAAAAATACCCGTCTCTCTCACTCTCCTGATCTCTCTCAGATAAAAGGAAAAAAATAAATTTTCCCCTATCCAGAGATGCAATTGGAAGGCATCTCTTTAATTAAAGGGAGGGAAAGGCTTTTGTTTTTTGTGTTTTATTTTATTTCATTTTTTTGTCTCATAGAAACACCTGAGCTGTTTTTCCAAGTAGAGTATTGACTACTTTCTCTTTGGGGAAGACAAATGCAGCATGGAGAACAAAGCTAACGGTGTTGGCCATATATAATACGAGGCTGTAATTTATAGGATACAGCTTCACCCAGGGGAAAAATTTGATGTCTTTAAGAGATACAAAATCACCCAGCACCAGCTGTCCCTGTGTGCCGCGTCATATTTATTCGCTAAGTCAGAACTATCATTTCTTCAGAAAGAGGGAGTGTCCTACTGGGCTGAGGCACGTCCATGGGGACAGCAAGTTTTCTTTTTTTCTTTTTGTTTTTTATTTATTTTATTTTTTTATTTTTGGAGAGGTTTTTGCTATAGTGTGTGTGCGCTCATCAGAAAGACAGAGAGAGACAGAGACAAAAAGCAAGAAATCATCCCCCCGGGGGGATGGCCACGCAGCAATCCCTTCTCCTCCATTCTGGTCTTGGGATCTTGGGCACGCACGCACACGCGCCCGGCGTGAGTTTAAGCCATTGGGTCCAGGATGTGAACAGCGGTCGACTACATGGGAGTCCAGCAACATAGCCATTCCACCAACTGCTGGTCCCTTTATTTTTTAAAAAATTTTTTATTTTGGGGACAGCAAGTTTTCAAGATCTGTGGGCCCCAGGCGGATCTGTCCAATACCCTGTCACTGTGCTCCTTGGCATCTTGACAAAGGTTGTATCCTAATGACCCACCCTGCCCATTTCTGCCTTTGTGATCCATGAAGGTGGCAGTGTCTTGAAGTGCTATCCCGTGAACATTTCTCACCTATCAGTGCCCAGTTATTTGCTGAGTGCATGAATGGATAGGAGTTAGCCAAGCCATCGACATTCCCCAAATGGATGCGTTTTGATATCCGAGAGAGACTTTAAAGCTTTTGGCTTTTGATCGTAAAGAGAACTGGAGACACTGAGACGTCTCCCAATTGCTTCTCAGGTTTTCCCAGGTCTTAAATAATTAAGCCTATGCCCTGTGGGGTTTTTCCGTCTTTGGACTCTAGGGTATCTCTCAGCAGGGCCAGAACTCCTTTAAATGGTACACTCTGCGTACTCTTCACACACTTGCCAGCGTTCTGCTCCATTATCTCCCTGTCTTCTGTCTCATTATCCAGGAAAACTTGTGTGTAACATCGGCTGAGTTCTGCATCAGTTACGAGAGCTTGCCAAAATTTCTCTTCCCAGCCCCTAATGGGGGCTTTTCTACCTTGGTTATAAAAATTAATTTCTGGTGGGACGACAGATGTGTAGCCATTATGTCACTCAACTCCCACATGGCCGACGGCGACTTGAGTCCCAGACTTGGTGGCTTGAAACTCACGCCAGGTGTGTGTCTGTGTGTGCCCAAGATCCTGAGAGGAGAATGGAGAAGGGATTGTGGCGTGGCCATCCCTCCGGGGGGCTGATTTCTCACTTTCTGTCTCTCTCTGTCTCTCCAGTGAAAACACGCACCCTATAGCCAACAAAACAAACAAACAAAAACCTTTCTCTAAAAAAATAAATAAATAACTAAGAATTCATTCCCAAGGGGGCTGGCAGGAAATGTGGTGGTTAAGGCTCTGGACTCCCCACATGGTTCATTCCGGACTGAGTGCCTTACTTTCTTACTTACCCTCTCTCTCTCTCTGGTGAAATTAAAAAAATAATAATAACAAATAAATAAATAATTCTTAAAATAAAATTAATTCCCAGGTCCTCCCATAGCCCCATGGTTAAGGCTGCTAGATCCCACATGGCCAACCATGCATTGAGTCAGCTTAAAAAACACACGTGTGTGTGTGCACGCACACCCAAAATCCTAAAAGAAGAAAAGGAAGAGAAGGGACTGCGGCACAACCATCCCCCATGGAGAATGCTTTCTCCTTTCCTTCTATTTTTCTACTGCCAGACAGTGCATGTGTCCTCTGGCAAATTTAAAAAAAGAAAGAGAGGGGCCGGCAGGTGACGTAGTGGTTGGGGCACTGGACTCCCACATGGCTGACCACAATTAGAGTACGGGACCTGGCGGCTTGCTTTTTCTCACTTTCCCTCTCTCTTTCTCTCTCCCTCTGTCTCTCTCTGGTATATACCCTGTAGCAAATTAAAAGACAATAATGGTGATAAATAAAATTGAATAATTGATTCTTTAAGCCAAGAAAAAAAATAATAAAAAGAAAGAAAGAGTAATTCATGCCTTTGTAGTCACCTGGTGATCATACCTCAGATCAGAAACTGGCCATTACCCCCCCTTCTTTGAATTCACTGTCTAAAGAGATGGCCATTGTCCTTGGCTTTAAAGAAGACTGAGACTAGGTGGCACAGCAGTGATGCAGCCGGACCCTCCTAAGAAAGGTCCTGGGTTTGCAGCCTGGAACCGCCCCGAGCACACTGGGCCCATGATTCGGGTAAGCTGAAACCAGGGGTAGATCTTGGCATGAAGCCCCAAGACCCTGTCAAGGGCATCTGTCTCTCTCTCTCTGATCAAATAAATAAATAAGCTTTTTTTTTTTTAAAGGGGGGCCAGCAGATGGCATAGTGGTTAAGGGTATTGGACTCCCACATGGCTGACTGGTTTGAGTCCTGGACCTGGAAGTTTGCTTTCTCACTTTCTCTCTCTCTCTGGTGAGTGTGCATACCCTACAGCAAATTTAAAATAACTAACTAATTAAAATTAAATAATTATTTTAACAAAAGAAAGACAGAGATGACATTTATCTTGCCTTTTCATACCTCAGTTCCCCTGCCTGCGTGTCATTTCACCCCTCCAGCTACAGTTTCAGAAAGGCCTGGACAGGAAAGTCAGGCCCTGCGTATTTGGAGGATTGTAATCCTCTTTATGGGAAACCACCTTTGGAATATTCTTAGGTGGTTTTAAGATGTCATTGTCCAACTTTTTTTTTTTTTTTGATTCGTATTTAAATGTTTAAGGAATGAACAGTCTCTTGGATCTCTTTCTTTTGCTTTTTAAAAAATAACTTATTTTAAAAAAATAATAAATAAATAACTTATTGATGGGGGCCAGCAGGTGGCATGGTGGTTAAGGATGCTGGACTCCCACATGGCTTACTGTGATTCGAGTTCCAGACCTGGCGGCTTGCTTTCTGACTTTCTCTCTCTCTCTCTTACTCTGTCCCTCTCTGGTCAAATTAAAATAAATAAAGTTAAAATAATTCTTTGAAAAAATAACTTACTGATACTTTTGTTGTTACAAAGAAGTTTCTGATTATTGCAAAAATTTAGGACAGATGAACACGCAAAAAAGAAGAAAATAAAAACTATCCATCGTTATTAATATTGTCGTATATTATGTACCTGCCAGCATTTTTTTTTCCCTTATGAGAGACAGTGAGAAAGGGAGAGAGATAAACATAGTATTTTTCTTTTCTTCTTTTTTTTTTTTTGGAGAGGTTTTCGTATAGGGCGCATGCGCTCGCCAGACAGACAGAGAGAAACAGAGACAGAAAGCGAGAAATCACTCCCCAGGGGGGATGGTCACGCCGCAATCCCTTCTCCTCCATTCTCCTCTCAGGATCTTGGGCACGCACGCACACGCGCCCTGCGTGAGCTTTAAGCCACTGGGTCCGGGACACGAACCGCAGTCGACTACGTGGGAGTCCAGCGACATAGCCATTACGCTAACTGCTGGTTCCCTAAACATAGTATTTTTGACAAGGTCTGCTGTGTTGTGGTCCCCCTGGCTCAGCCTCCCAGTTAGCTGGGATCATACACGTGTGCAGCCAGGCCTGGAGTGTTCAGGTGGGCCTAGGTTTGGTTTCCATGTGGCCTCCAGCCTCCCAATCAGTGGTGCTATCTACGTAACACCTAGACTGGGCCACCACTTTAGCCTGGTGGTTAAAGCAGTTGGATCCTGGGTGGCCTACTGTGTAGTTTGAGTCCCAGTTCAGTGGCTTGAAAAACATGCTGGGTGCATGTGTGTGTGTGTGTGCCTAACATCTCAAGAGGAGAAATAGAAAAGAGATTGTGGCATGACCATCCCCCCGGAGTGTGCTTTCTCACCACACTTTCCAGTGAGCACATGTACCCTTTAGCCAAATTTAAAAATATATGTATATATATGTATATATATACTATTTATGCCATTTTTTTCTTTTCTCTCTGTTTTTGCTCTTCCTTAAAAATATGTCATCAATATTTCCATTATTTAAACATTCTTCTCCATGCCATTTTATAGGGTCGTATAATAATCTTTTGAAAAAATGGGTTTGTTTAAGCAATCCCTTACATTTAGGTTATTTCCTTTTTTCTCTTTCATAAGAACATTGTGGCAAACACCCTTGTTTGGCTTTTTAAAGAATTATTTATTTTTACTTCTGTTCATTCATTCATTTATTTTTTAAAATTTTGACCAGAGAGAGAGAGAGAGAGAGAGGAGGAAAGTGAGAAACCAAGCCACCAGGTCCAGGACTTGAACTGTGGTAGGCCATGTGGGAGTGTCCAGCGCCTTAACCAACATGCCACCTGCTAGTCCCCATCCTTGGTTGTTTTTATCCACAACCTTCCTTATTTTGGGGGGATATGTTTCTAGAAGAGAACCCCTGGGCCAAGGGTACATTCTGAAGGCTCTTGATTGAAATGATTAAACTACCCTCGAGAAACAGAATACAGCATTTTAATTCTTTTTTTCTTTTTTAAGGTTTTTGCTAGAGGGCGTATGTACCCGCTGGAGAGAGACAGAGAGAGGAAAAGTGAAAAATCACCCCCAAGGGGGATGGCCACACTGCAATCCCTTCTCTTTCATTCTCCTTCTAGGATTTTGGGCACACGCACACATACACCCGGCATGATTTTCAAACCATCGAGTCCAGGACTCAAACTGTGGTTGGCCATGTGAGAGTCTAGCATCTTAACCATCACACTACCTGCTGGCCCCCAGTGTTTTGATTCTTTTTAGCTGAATACTAAGTCTTATTCTTTAAAACACGGTTATGAGTTATGAGTTTTTAAGACATTGTTTTCCAATGTTTCTCTTAAATTGGTTGAAAGTCACTGGCCAGGGAGAGGCCTGAGAGACTGAGAGACCCCGACACAGCGGACCTGTGAAAGAGGAGCTCTTACCCTTCCCCCTTCTTTTGCAGTAGGAGCTGGAGGACTGGGCCCAGAGGCCTTGCCTTGCTTCCCTAACCCCAGGCAGCTGGGCAGGCCTGGGGCTCTTCAGAGTGACCTTCTTGGGGTGCTCGTCCTTAGGTTGCCTGGAGCAGAGCTGGTTTTGGGGATTCCAGCTCCCAGCAGGGAACTCTGACTGGCTTTTCTTCTCAGAGGATGTTTCTGGAACAAACATCCTGCCCTGACTCCAGAGACCACTGCAAGCAGGGCCCAAGGCTGGTCTTTCCCAGCCAAGGCGGTGTTTGTGGGAGGGATGGCTAGGGGGAAGCTCAGGATGTCCTGGCCGAGGGATCTGGCACAGTGTGGTGCCTCTGTCTAGACTTTCGGCCCCTTGCAGCCTAGTTCTTCTGTCTTTGCCTTGGTGTGTGAACAGAGGGAGATCTGGTGGAATTACTGAGGAAGTAACACGCAGAGGCTAAATTGGGCCTTCCTGTTCCCACTCCTGCCTGGCTCTTCCTCCCTTTCCGCTCTCTTCTGCCTCCAAAACAGCGGTTCTTTTATTTATTTATTTTTAATAATTATTTTTTATTTCATTTTATTTATTCATTCATTTATTTTAACTTGACCAGACACACACACACATACACACACACACACACACACACACACAGAGAGAGAGAGAGAGAGAGAGAGAGAGAGAGAGAGAGAGAGAGAGAAAGTGAGAAAGCAAGCCACCAGGTCTGGGACTTGAGCCATGGTCAGCCATGTGGGCGTGTCCACTGCCTTAACCACCACACCACCTGCTGGTCTCCCCCCCTTTTTGTTTTAATGATGATTATTATTATTTCCACATTTATTTATTTCTTCCATGAGCAAGAAAGATAGTACTTCCCATCAAGGCATCACAGTGTTTTTTTGTTTTTGTTTTTGTTTTGTTTTTTTTTAAGAATTATTTTATTTAACTTTATTCATTTACTTATTTTCTAAAAACTAATTTAATTAACTTTATTTATTTATTTTAATTTGGCCAGAGAGGGACAGAGAGAAGAAGAGAGAGAGAGAAAATGAGAAGGCAAGTCACCAGGTGCAGGACTCAAACTGCAGTCAGCCATGTGGGAGTCCAGAACCCTTAACCACCATGCCACCTGCCAGCCCCAAGGGTTTTTCCTGTTTGTATTTTTAATTGTCAGAGGGCACATGTACTTGCCAGAGAGAGATAGGCCTCAATGGGTACACTCCTTTCTCCCTCATTTCTCTATCCTATCAGGATTCTGGGCACACACACACATGCTCCTGGCATGCTTTTTAAGCCACCAAGGCTGGGATTTGATCTGTGGTTGGCCATGTGGGATCTGGCTCCCTCAGTCATTAGGCTACAGGGAGAGCACCCCAACGATCCACTCCCAGCCTCAGCCAGCCCAGGTTCATGGCACATGCGTTCCTGCTGTACTGAGGAAGGTCTCCAGCTTTGAACCCATAACCTTCTCATGGGTCAGCGTCACAGACAATTGATTTTACCATTATATCACTGTGGGGCTCCATAACAGTGGTTCTTTAAAAAAAATATTTTGGTATAGGGTACACGTGATCACCAGAGACTGAAAGAGAGAGAGAATGAGAAATCACTCCCCAGGGGTGCTGACTACACCACCATCCCTTCACCTCTATTTTCCTCCTGGGATTCTGGGCTTGTGCATACACACATACCCGGAGTGATTTGCAAGCTGCCAGGTCCAGGACTCAAGCCACAGTTGGCTCTGTGGTAGTCTAGCACCTTAACCACCATACCACTTGCTGGCCCCCTTCTATTTTATTTTTTAAATTTTATTTATTTTTACACTTCAATTTGACCGGAGATAGAGAAGAGAGGGTAACAGTGAGAAAGCAAGCCACTGGGTCTGGGACTGGAACCGCGGTCAACCATGTGGGAGTCCAGTGCTTTAACTACCATGCCACCTGCTGCCCCCTCCCTCTTTAAAAAAAAAAAATTGCTAACTGGTGTGTACACTCACCACAGAGAGACTGAGAGAGAGAAAACACCCCTTGGGGGGCTGGGCATGCCACAATTCCTTCTCCCCACTCTCTAGGGATTGGGGGCCGCATGCATATGTACCTAGGGTGTTTTTTTAAGTCGCTGATCTGGGACTCAAACTGGGCAGCCACGTGGGATCCAGCACCTAACCACCACTCTTCCTTAGTTTTTCTTTTCTTTTTGTTCTTGCTGATACCGAGGCTGGTGCCCACCGTCGGGACTGGGTGTATCCACACACATCACTGCTCTCTCCTGGGCCTGTTATGCTGTGGCTTCCCCGTCTGCCCTTTGGCTCCCAGCTCCCTGCCTGTCCTGACAGCGCCGCCCCACCTGGGGCCCAGCCCAGCCTCCCCTCCTCCCTCAGCCCTGCCAGGAAGTCCACTGGGGCTCCGGGAGGCCCGAGCTGCCTCCCCCGGCAGACACAGTGTACCAGCTGCCGCCCGTGTGGGTTACAACAAACAAAACACCAAACCCGGCCCCTGGAGATGAGGGACAGTTCGGTTTCTATGAACCTGACGACTCCTGTGCTGGAAATGAGAAGCACGGGTGGGAGAGGGAGGCCGAATGTTCCCCCTGGGGTGGGCTTTGTTGAAATTTTAATATGTTCTTCCTTTCTCTCAAAGCTCCAGCCTGGGCCCCTCCTCGCTCCTTTGTCATTTTAGCCGTGATCTGTCTGGTGGATGAGATCTCTTATCTGCCCTGTCCTCCCTCTTGTCCCTGAATGGCGCATCCCTCCCACACCCCAGTCTCCCCTTCCCCCATCTGTGACACAATGTCACCGATCCCATTCTGCAACCTTACATTTAGATGAAACTTACACTTTGCTTCTTTTAGTCAATTATGATTTGGGGATTAAGGAAAAAAAACAAAACAGGGTCCACTTTTAATGGTGTCAGACCCGCAAAGTGCGTAAGAACTTTGCTGCCCTGTGAGAGGGTGTGGCACCCCACCCTTAGAAGGTGGATTGTGTTGGGTCGAAGTGTGGCTTGAGATGGAGCCACATGTTTGCCCCAGTGTGTTTTTTTTTTTTTTTTTTTTTTGAGAGGTTTTTGCTATAGGGCGCGTGCGCTCATCAGACAGACAGAGAGAGACAGAGAGACAGAAAGCGAGAAATCACCCCCACCCCCCCCACCCCACCCCCGCAGAGGGGATGGCCGCGCCGCAATCCCTTCTCCTCCATTCTCCTCTCGGGATCTTGGGCACGCACACACATGCGCCCAGCGTGAGTTTAAGCCACCGGGTCCGGGACTCGAACCGCGGTCGACTACGTGGGAGTCCAGCGACATAGCCATTACGCTAACTGCTGGTCCCTGCCCCGGTGTGTTTTGACCCCTGAGCCGGCATAGCTCAGCCGTGGAAGCTCCCTCAGCCGTGACTTTTGTGGGACAAGAGAACCTGTGTTAGAATCAGAGCTGCTCTGGTCCCAGGGAGTGGGCTCGGAGGCCAGGACACAGGACTACAAGGCCCAGGCCTCGATCATCTCCTAGCCCAGGAGAATCACGGCCTCCTCAAGCCTTGGTTCACAACCCGTGAGGTGGGTTTGTGAGCCTGGTCTTCGCAGCTGTGCGCTGTGCTTTGGCGTACGCATGGTTGTCCCTGTTACCACAGGGACCACGGGGCTGCGAAGTTAGGGGAGAGGCCCATGCCGTGTCAGGTCCTCCATCCTCTCACAAAATCTCTCTTTGTCACCTCTTCATTCTTCATTGAATCAGCAGACATTAATCAGCAGCCATCAGTACTGACCCTGTACCAGACTCTGTGATATAAAGGTGACTGTTGGGGCCAGCAGGTGGCATCGTGGCTGAGAAGCTTAACTCGCCACGTGACTGACCCAAGTTCCAGTCCCCGACCCAGTGACCTTAAAATCGTAACAAATCCATAGATAAGTAAATACATTTCTTTTAAAGATTGCTTTACAAATAAATAAATAAAGGTGACTGTCCTGGGCCAGCAGGTGGCATGGAGCTATAAGCGACCAGATCTACATGGCCGAACTTGGCAGTTCAAGTCCAGACCCAGTGGCTTGAAAATTAAACTGGTACCTGTGCATGTATGCCCAAAATCCCAAGAGGAGAATGGAGGAGAGGGGATTTGGCAATTACACACACCCTATGGCAAATTTAAATTTTTCTTTTAAAAAGAGGGGAAGCCGGCAGGTGACGCAGTAGTTAAGGGCACTGGACTCCTACGTGGCTGACCACAGATCAAGTCAAGGACCCTGCGGCTGCTTTATCACTCCATCACCCCCCCCCCCCCGCTCTGTTCCTCTCTGGTCAAATTTTTTTAAAATAAATAAATAAAGTTAAATAACATAATTCTTTTTTTTAAAAATAACTTTCTGACCTTTTATTTATTTATTTATTTATTTATTTATTTATTTATTTATTTATTTATTGAAGAGGTTTTTGCTATAGGGCACGTGCGCTTGCCAGACAGACAGAAAGAGACTGAGAGACAGAAAGTGAGAAATCACCCCCCGAGGGGATGGCCACGCCATAATCCCTTCTCCTCCATTCTCCTCTCGGGATCTTGGGCACGCACGCACACGTGCCCGGAGTGAGTTTTAAGCCACCGGGTCCGGGACGTGAACCGCAGTCGACTACGTGGGAGTCCAGCGACATAGCCATTACGCTAACTGCTGGTCCCAATAACATAATTCTTTAAAAAAAAAAAAGACTGACCTCAGTGAGTCCCCCATCCAGAAGGACTGCAAGATGTCTAATGCATGCGCAAAAGCACAGGAAGTTTTCAAATGTCCTGGGACACGGGGTGTAGAGCAGACTGCCTGGTGGAGGTGGTGCTTAGCTGTCTCAGCAAACAAGCGGAGCGTGGGGGACTGAAACGTACAGAGGTAGAGAGTCGGAGGTGGTCCGGGGCAGATGAGGCAGGTATGTGGTGGGAAGGTAGAAGGTGGAGCCAGAAGTGTCAGGACTGACTGAGAACGTGCCATGGGCTTGGTCTTTGTTCACAGCAGGTGGAGTACCGCGGATGCTGGGCAAAGCAGCGGGAGGCAGATCGCTCTGGAATAAATCAGGTCCACTTTAATGGTGCTGGACACACCCACCAAGGGCACAAGTGTTGGTGTTAAATCCATGTGGGGAAATCCCTTAGAAATGAGGACCTGAGGAACAAGCAGGTGGTGTAATGGTTATGTCACTGGACTCCCACATAGCTGACTACGGTTTGAGTCCTGGACCCGGCAACTTAAAACTTACTTTGGGCACGTGTGCGTGCATGCCTAAGATCCCAAGAGGAGAATGGAGGAGAAGGG
This sequence comes from Tupaia tana, assembly GCA_026018925.1. Classification (NCBI taxonomy): domain Eukaryota; kingdom Metazoa; phylum Chordata; class Mammalia; order Scandentia; family Tupaiidae; genus Tupaia; species Tupaia tana. The sequence goes on along the minus strand of JAKSZU010000028.1, from coordinate 9,276,046 downwards.
ATTGTGGTGTGGCCATCCTACCTGGGGGGTAATTTCTTGCTTTCTATCTCTCTGTTACTCTCTGTTTCTCTGGTGAGCACATGCACCCTATAGCAAAAACCTCTCTCTTTAAAAAAAAGAAATGTGGACCTGAGAGTTGAGAAAACAGACAGAGAAATAGGTCCAGCACTTTTGCTTGAATTCCTTCTTCTGTCACCTTGAATTTCTGCTTTGCCCCAGCTGTTTCAGATAATTTATGAAAGTTTCCAACATTTGCTTGTGTTTTTTAAAAACTCACCAATGTTCCCAGTGAGGCATGTTCTTTTTTATTTTTATTTTTTATTTTTTGAGGAGTTTTTGCTATAGGGCACGTGCACTCACCAGAAAGACAGAGACAGAGAGACAGAAAGTAAGAAATCACCCCCCCCCCCCCCAGGGGATATGGCCATACCACGATCCTTTCTCCTCCATTCTCCTCTCTGGATCTTGGGCACACATGCATACACAGCGTGAGTTTAAGCCACCGGGTCTGGGACTCGAACCACAATTGACTACATGGGAGTCCAGTGACATAGCATTACAAACTGCTGGTCCCAGGGCATGTCCTTAATACATACTTTTAGTTCCTGGATCCATTTGAGAATAGAAGAAGCTCTTGAAATGTCTCGAGTACATGATGTTGTCAGGCTGGGTTTCCCCCAGTCCTGGCAGAGGAAGCTGTATTTGTTAAATACCGGCTACAGGTGAGACACTGGCTTAGACGTTTTTAAAATTTTAATTTATTATTATTTTAAATTTACTGTAGGACACATGTACTCAGCAGAGAGAGACAGAGAAAGAGAGAGAGAGAAAGTTAGAAAGCAAGCCACCAGGTCCAGGACTTGAACTGCAGTTGGCCGTATGGGAGTCCAGTGCCTTTAACCAACACGCCACGAGCTGGCCCTGGGTTAGACTTTTAATTCAGTGACCTGGTGAGAAATAACCTTCCTGCCCCTGTTTTAGAGACAGGGTAACAGGCTTCTGAAGTTGACTACTTTCCCAAGGCCTTGCACTGTAGTGGGATTTGAACCCAGAAGTGACGTAGTCTGAAGTTCATGCTTCATCCATTGAGTCACCTGTCACCCACTCCTGGGACTCACCAGCACAGTCAAGTGGGGAATAGAGGCAGGTCCAGTGAGCCCCTGGGTGGCCTGGAGCCAAACCACTGGCTCAGGCCTGTTCTCCCTTCCCAAGTTCTGCTGCTGTCTGGTGCAGTGGAGTGTGCCAGCTCTGGGTACACTTCAGAGGGTGACAGCTGTGAGCCCTTGGCAGCACCCTGACGCACTGCGTTTCACCACTGCGTGGACCACAGTGCAAGAAGTTGGTGACAGCAGGTGGCCTTAGGTTTGAATATAAACATGTATGGAGGTCACCACCCGTAACACCCAGGGTGGGGAGGGGAGCAGGGGCAAAGTTGAGAGCGAAAGAATTTGGGTGGCTCTTTCCCTGGCAGCATCACGTGACCCTTGTCCTCACCCCTCACCTACGCCGTCTTCAGGTGTTGAGAGACAAGACACTCCACTGTCACCCGGGCACCCCAGCACCTCTGCCCAGCACTGCCCTTCCTTAGGCCCTGGCTGTATTTGGTTAGCCATCTAAATTCACTCCCTGAGGGAGAGGGCACGTCGGGCACAGTTCTCTTCCCCTGTTTTTTTTCTTAATTGCTAGAGAGCATGTCCAATTGCCAGAGAGAGAGAGAAAGTGGAGAGGGAGAAAGCACCCCCAGTAGGTGTGGTTGCAATGCAATCCCTTCTCCATTTCTCTGTTCTGTTGGGATTTCGGGCTCACGTGCACACGTGCTGGTGGGTTTCTCCAGCCACCAGGGCTGAGATTTGAACTAAGGTCAGCCATGTGGGATCTAATTCTCTTAACCGCTAGGCGACGGAGTTGGCCTTCCCCTGACTTCCTAGGAGTGTTGTCCTCTCCTCCCTTTGCCTTCCACCGCTGGATCCAGACTCCCCACTAGAATGAGCAGGGCTCACTGCATGCAGCTGAGGCAGCCGATGGCCCACCCGTGCCCTCCCTCTCGGGGACCTTGTCTAGTGCAGAGGACTCAGGTGGGGGTGGGGGGGATGCAGGGCAGAGAAACAAGAGAAAACCCCCAGTGTAAGACGACTCCTAGTAATGGTAATGAGGGTCAGAGGGGACAGAAACCGGGTGATCGTGGGGCCCTGGAAGGTGCATTTGCTGCTTGTGACATGATGGGTCTCCCAGGAGTGACCAGGAGCCACCTCTGCCTTCATTGCTTCCTGCTACACCTCCACTCCCTCTCATCTTTTCTCCTCTTAGCTCCAGCCCCATTTTCTTCTCGGGGTGGGCAGTCTTAGAGCAGGCTTCTAGGTCTCTCGAGAGTTTCTGGCCCTCTCCTCAGAGCTGCTGGTTCAGGGAGGGCAGCCCATGCTGGTAGAACCTCCAAGTCCATTATCAGCCGCCGTTTCCACGTCCACAGCCCGACCTGGGGGTTTGGCCAGAGTTCCTCTGCATTCAGCTGGTGTCGGGCAGTTGACCTTGAGTTGAAAATGCAGGTTTTTGAATGGGCCTTAGAGATCACACTGAGGAAGAAGGAAAATAAGAGCTCGCACAGGTCAATTGCAGAAGTTGGATTTCACTCACCGTTTTTCATAGCCTGCACCTGCCTTTTCCCTTTGAGAGAAAACTCAGCCATCGCCATGCTCAAGTGACAGTGGGCGTGGAGGAGCAAGGGTGGTTCTTCTGGGCGCCCTGGGAATGGACTTCCTACCAGACTGTGGGCCCCTCATGGGATCTAAATCTGATTATTCCTCAAGTCCTTCTTGGTGACTTTGTAACTCTCTGGCTTGTGGGGAGGAGGGTTGGAAAAACACTGTTTCAACAGCAGAGCGTTTCTGTTACAAACCTTCTGCAAATAAACATTGTTTCTATCTCTCTTTTGGGAGCACACACCCCTATAGCAAGCTGAAAAAACAATCTGTGAGGGCTGGCCTGCAGCGCAGCAGTTAAGCTGGGTCCCACGTGGCTGACTGCAGTTCAAATCCTAGCGCTGGCATCTTGAAAACCACACTGGGCACATATGAACATGTACTCAAAATCTTGGTGGGATGGAGACATGGAGGGAAAGAGATTATGATGTGACCACACCCTATTGAGGGTGCTTCCTTTTTCTTTTTCTCTCTCTGACGAGCACACACCCTTTGGCAACAAAAAAAAGTTTTCTTTTTAAAATTTTTCTTAGCATATTTTAAAAAATAATTGCTTATTTAATTTTATTTATTGTTATTATTTTTTTAATTGGACTGGAGAGAGACAGAGAGAGAGAGAAAGGGAAAGTGAGAAAGCAAGCCACCAGGTCTGGGACTCAGACGATAGTTGGCCATGTGGTAGTCCAGTGCCCCAGCCACCACATCGCTTCCCTCTTTTGTAATTGTTAAAAAAAAAAGGTTGTAGGACAATCAAATTAAAATGTCTTTGTTTTGGTGCAAAAAATATTTTAAATCAGGACCAGCAGTTGGCGTAATGGCTATGTCACTAGACTCTCATGTAGTCGACCGTGGTTCAAGTCCCAGACCCAGTGACTTAAACTCATGGCAGGCACGTGTGCATGTGTGCCCAAGATCCCGAGAGGAGAATGGAGGAGAAGGAATTGCAGTGTGGCCATCCCCCTGGGGGGTGATTTCTCACTTTCTGTCTCTCTGTCTTTCTGGCAAGTGTACATGCCCTATAGCAAAAACCTCTCAAAAAAAAAAAAAAAAAAAAAAAAAGATTGTAAGACAATCAAATTAAAATGTCTTTATTTTGGTGCAAAAAATTTTTTTGAATCCTTGCATGATTTTTTTTCATCATATGTATTCTCACTGAACTTTTTGAAGATGCCATGTATATGTAAATATACTGTATTTTAAACGTTGAACTCTGTATCCTTTTCTTTTTCTTTTGACATAACATTATGGCAAGTAAAAACTTGTAACAAGCGCTTGGGCTTTGCAAGTGAGCATATGCTTTGCAAACATTGCTGTCAGCTACCAGTAACCAACTGCAAGAACTCACATTCTACCCAAAACAGAAATCGAGCCAGTTAGGGAGTCCTGTGATCACCATGCAGTAAACCTAGCCAAATAACGTCAATTTAAACAGACTAAACTAAAATCCAACTGCTTAAAAAATGAAAAGCGCTCTCCTAAATTGCGATTGGGTCAAGGAAGGAATAAAGACGATGGTAACAAATATTTAGGAAGCACTGAAACCTAGAATGCCACATAACCAAACCTATGGGAGACAGCTGGTACTATTCTTATAGCCTTAAATGCTTTTATTATTAAAAAGGGAGAGAGAAAAAGAATAAACCAAGCATTCAGTGGGTGATCTTGGGGGGGGGGGGGGGAAGAAACGGCCCCTAAGGAAAGCAGGAGGGAAAAAAATAGTAAAGATAAAGGCAGAAATAAATGAATTAGAAAACAGAAATGCGGTGAAATTAGCAAATATGTCCAAGAGCTAGTTCTGTTTTAAACAAACAATAAAGCAGGTTCACCTTGGGCAAATCTATTTGAGAAATAAAAGGAAGAGTAGGAAGAAGATAATAGACATAAGAAAGGAGACCCAGCAATAGATACAGGGGAGATTTTTAAATGATAGAAAATTGATAGACCTGGCGACTTTGGTGCATTGGAAGTGTCACTGCTTGGGAGACTACAGGCCATATGGGGGGCCCAGGTTCAATTTCACGGGCCGACCTGAACACACCAGGCACAGTGTACCCACATATCATCCTGGCTAATTGGGAGGTTGGGGCAGAAGATCATGACACAGTGAAACCGTATCAAAAATACCTGTCTTTTCTCTTTCCCTTTCCTTTTTTCTCTCTCTCATAAAAATAAATAAATAAAAGTATGACAATAGGCTTAATTTTGAAAATCTCAATTAAATGCATGCTTTAAAAAAATGCATGCTTTTCTGAAACACGTATGTTGCTAATAAAGAAAAAATTTGTAATTCTTATCAAAGCACTGCCCCCCACTACCCAAAGAACACCCTGGTCCCAAGTATCTTGCTAGTTAATTATTTCAGATTTGATAAAACTGATAATGTTAAGCTATTCCATGGCTTAGCAAAAGATGGAGAGCTCTCAATTCATTCTACAAAGCAACGTATGTCTGATATTAAATACGGCAAAGAGACCATATTAAAGAATGAAAATGTGAAGTAGAAAATAGAATTCAATAATATATTAAACAAGTCATCCGCCATAACCCAGTGGGGCGAGAAGGGAAGAATAGTCAATATTAAAAAAGCTTAATATAGGAACGACGTCATACTAATGAATTAAAGAAGTAAAACCAAATTCATTCCAATAATGCAGGGGAAAATGATTAAATCCAACAACCATTTCTACGTAATCAATACACCAAGAAAAAGAACAGAAGGGTATATTCTTAGCACGATCAAAAGATCTATTTCAAAGTAATAGCCAATGTTATAAATAACTATTAAACATAAGAGATATTCCTGTGAAAACCAGTAATAAGACCTACCCTCACTATTTATCATTGCTTTTTAGTTGTAGTCTGGGCCAGGGCCATGGCCTATTGGTTTAGAGAGCTGGATCCCTTGGGACTAACAGATGGCAGAATGGTTATGTCGCTGGACTCCCCCATGGCCAACTGTGGTTCAAGTCTTGGACCCGGAGGCTTGAAATTCACACCGGGTGCGCGTGTGTGCCCAAAGTCCTGAGAGGATTGTGGTGTGGCCATCCCACCTGGGGATGATTTTTCACTTTCTGTTTCTCTGTCTGTCTCTCTTTCTCTGTCTCTTCGGTGAGCACACACACCCTATAGTCAAAACAAACAAACAAACAAAAGAGAAAATCTCTCTCTCAAAAAAAAAAGAGCTGAATCCTCCAAGGCCAACCATACAATTCACATCGTAGGCCCAGCAGCTTGAAAAACATGCTGGGCACATGTACATGCATGCCCATGCCCTAAATCCCAATGGAAGGGAAGGGATTACAATGTGACCCTGCCATGGGAGTGGCTCTCTAATGAGCGCATGTGTCCTCTGGCAAAAAAAAAAAAAACAAACAAACAAAAAAAACATTGTTTCAGTCAACATAGTAATGGTGAAACAGAAGCATATAAATATAAAGAAGGTGTAAAAATAACACTAAATACGATTTAATCTATACCAAATCTCAGACTAGGGGTTGATTCCCTAAGTGTAGAACCAGTGGAAAGGGTCATCAAAAAATTCCGCAGATTTGACTATTTGAAAACATTGTCACTTCTGTATGAAATCTATAAAAAAGAAATCAAGAGGTTGTAGGAAAAGAAATATTTTATCATAAATAAGACACATAGGCACCATCAGTTAGCGTAATGGCTATGTCGCTGGACTCCCATGTAGTCGACCGCGGTTCGAGTCCCGGACCCGGTGGCTTAAACTCATGCCAGGCACGTGTGTGTGTGCGTGCCCAAGATTCCGAGAGGAGAATGGAGGAGAAGGGATTGCGGCGTGGCTATTCCCCCTGGGGGTGATTTCTCGCTTTCTGTCTCCCTGTCTCTCTCTCTTTCTGGTGAGTGCACGCGCCCTATAGCAAAAACCTCTCTGAGAAAAATAAATAAATAAATAAATAAATAAATAAATAAATAAATAAGGCATATAAAGGTTGATGTTTTAATTCTACCAAGATCCTATATAGACTGTGTTTTTTTAAAAATCAAGACTTAAACTTGAAGACAATGTAAAAATAATATATTTTGCAATTAAATTCCTGACCAAGAGAAAATGCCAATGGTAAAATGAGATCAGGGCCAGATCAATGCACTGCATGACACACACAGCATTGAGTGAGTATGTGTCGACGGTATTGGTTTAGTATTTGTGGAATAAATAAATGAGTCCAGGACCAGCTCTTGACATGGTGCTCAAGGCAGCTGGATCCCACAAGTCCCATAGTATCATTTGAGTCCCGATAAACAGGACTGATAAACATGTGCCAGGCACGTGTGCATGCATGTCCAAAATCCCAAAGGGAAGGAAAAATAGAGAAGGAACTGAGGTCGATGTGACCATTCCCCCTGGTGGCTGCTTTCTCTCTCTGTCTCTCTCAGGTAAGCACAGGTACTCACTGGGAAATTAAAAACAAAAAAGATGGTGCCGGCAGGTGACGTGGTGGTTAAGGTGCTGGACTTCCACTTGACTTTCTGTGGTTCCAATCCTGGACTTGGTGGCTTGCTTTCTCACTTTCCCTCCCTCTCTCTCTCTCTCTGGTCAAATTAAATAATAATAATAACAACAACAACAACAATAAATAAAATAATTATTTAAAAAATAAAAACAAAAAAATAAGTGCAATACAATTTAAGTATGATAATGTTCTTAAAATTACTTATTTCATTTATTATTATTATTTTTTAAAGTTTTCTACAGGGCACATGTAATTACCAGAGATAGAGAGAGAGAAAGCAAGAAAGTGAGAAAGCAAGTCACCAAGTCCAGTACTTGAACCGAGGTTACCCACCCCACCACCTGCTGGCCTTAGTAACAATTTTTTAACCTTTTAAATTAGTAGAGGTTTTGGGTTTTTTTTTTTTTTTCAAGATTTTATTATGAAAAGCAAATATTTAGAAAAGTTGGAAGAATATTACAGTAAATTTCTATACACCATGTCTAGATATAACAGATGCTAATAAATGCTAATATTTGTTTCATTTGTATCCCCCCCCCAACCATTGTGAATAAAGTTGCAGAACACATATCACTTCTCCTGAATATGTCAGCACAGCATCCTAATTCACCCGGAATGTAGCAATTTGTGCAGAGGGTGTAGCTGCTGGGCCGTGCTCAAAGAGTATCTCTGCAGATTGCCCGTGTCCTTGAGAAGGTATTTAGGAGTCTCAAGAAAGGGCACCTTTATTGTATATCAGACCCTACACTGGGAGTTTCACCAGCAGTATCCTATCTGTGAAGGAAGTGTTCTGCCCATCTTAGGGGAACTGGAAGTTCAGAGAAGTTAAGTAACTCACCCGTGTTCACACAGTATCATTATTCAACTCCAGCCCTTCAGATACCATTGGATTACATGGCTTTTGCTTCTTCCCTTTATCTCTTCTGCATGAGTTCATGAGGGTGATTTGCCTGACAGTATAGGCACACTGGAACCGATCCGAACGTCCCCAGTATGAAGATGGGCCAGCAGTGGTGATCTGTGTGACAAGCCTGTGACTATGAAAAGGGAAGATTGATTATAAACATGAGACTGGGAAAATTGCGTGTGGCATTGGGTAAGAGAAACAAGCAGGTCACCAAATGATACACACCAAAACCATGTGAAAAATACATGTATGGGGACCAGCAGTTGACCTAGTGGCTGTCGTTGGACTCCCATGTAGTCAACCGTGGTTCGAATCCTGGACCCGGTGGCTTAAACTCAGGCTGGATGCGTGTGCGTGTGTGCCCAAGATCCCGAGAGGAGAATGGAGAAGAAGGGATTGCTGCGTGGCCATCCCCCCGGGGGAGGGATTTCTTGCTTCCTGTTTCTCTGTCTCTCTCTGTCTTTCTGGAGAGCACATGCGCCCTATAGCAAAAACCTCTCAAAACAAAACAAAACAAAACAAAACATTGATGAAAGGACCAGGAGGAAATACACAAGAAGTGGTTGGGTTAGGGTGAAAAGGAATATTAACTTTTTTTCCTTCTGTCTTTTTCAAGCTCTTTGTAATTTGCTAGAGGACTTGTGTGTTACTTGGAGAAAGACGGGGGGAGAGGGGATTGAGAAAACACCCCTGTGGGGTAATGATCACCCCACAACCCCTTTTCCTCCATTTCTCCTTTTGGGATTTTTTCTTTTTTTTTTTTTTTTTTTTTGGAGAGGTTTTTGCTATAGGGCGCGTGCGCTCGCCAGACAGACAGAGAGAGACAGAGAGATAGAAAGCAGGAAATCACCCCCCAGGGGGGATGGCCACGCCGCAATCCCTTCTCCTCCATTCTCCTCTCGGGATCTTGGGCATGCACGCACACGCGCCCGGCGTGAGTTTAAGCCGCCGGGTCCGGGACTCGAACCGCAGTCGACTACGTGGGAGTCCAGCGACATAGCCATTACGCTAACTGCTGGTCCCTCCTTTTGGGATTTTGAGCGCACATGCACCGGGTGTGTTTTCTAAGCCACCGGGCCTGAACCTCGAACCGCACAGTCAGCCTTGTGAAATTCAACCACCCTAACCACTGGCTGGCCCTACTAATTTTATAATGGATTTTTTTTTTTCTTTCTTTCTTTTTGTAATTGCCAGAAGACATATGTGCTTGCCAGAGAGAGAAAACGCAAGGACCTCCCCCCCAGTGGGGCATGGTCATGCAACAGTCTTTTTCCTCCATTTCTCCATCCCGTCAGGATTTGTGGGGTGCACAAGCACATATCTGGCATGGTTTTCAAGTTTCCAGGACCAGAACTTGAGCCACGGTCGGCCATGTGGGGTCTCATTCTACAAACAGCATTTAACCACTGTATTACAGTGGCATTCCTGGAACTTTTTTTTTTTCAAAAGGTTTTTGCTATAGGCTGCGTGCCCTTGCCAGAAAGACAGAGAGAGACAAACAGGAAACGAGATATCACCCTCCAGGGGGGATGGCCACGCCACAATCCCTTCTCCTTCATTCTCCTCTCAGGATCTTGGGCACACATGCACATGCACCTGGCGGGAGTTTAAGCCACCAGGTCCGGGACTTGAACCATGGTTGATGACATGGGAGTCCAGCGATGTAGCCATTAAGTAATCTGCTGGTCCTGGAACATTTTCTTTTATGTAATTATTTTTATTTGACTTTATTTATTTTAATTTGACCAGAAAGGGACAGTGAGAGAAAAGGAAAGTGAAAAAGCAAGCTGCCAGATTCAGGATTCAAACCGTGGTCAGCCATGTGGGAGTCCAGCGCCCTTAACCACCATGCCACCTGCTGCCCCCGAACATTTTTAATTAATAAAAATAAAAAAGTCGGTTTATATAACTCTGTAGTTTTGTAAGTGGCAGGGGAAGGCTGTGCTATGTCGATGGCTGTTCCTTTATTCCCACCCCAGTACCTGGCATACTGTTGATGTAACACGTGTGCTGGACAAGTGCCCACTGGGCCACTTCTCAGAGGAGTTTGGCCCAGGAACAGGTTTGTAGAGAGCTTTCCTCAGCTGGGCTCCCAGGGAGTGAGCACGGCTGGGTGCGTGTCCTGAGGCGGGACATCTGCAAGCTCTCCCTGCCCAAATGGAAAGACTCCAGCAAAGCATGGGGGCCATTTGCCCACGCACCAGGGCCGTTAGTTATAGAAACCACAGAGAGCAGAACTCTAGCTTCGGCAGGCTGGATTTTTGCATCATTCTCCGACTTTCAAACTGGATTAATAACGATCACGTCAGTAGTTACTATGTATTGATTGATTACTAGAAGTCAGGCAAAGTCCATTTACCGACATTCTGTTGTTTGATTTGTACAACGACGATAAGAACTGGCAACTCTTACCACCTCCATTTTGTAGATGAAGAAACTGAGGCACAGAGAGAACAGGCGAGGGTTCCAGGACAAGCCTTGGTTTTGCTAAGAACTTGATTTTCAGCACAGCACAAGCCCTCTGGGCTGTCGTTCTTTGCCTGTCGTTCACAACTGGCATTAACTGTGTGCTCACTATCACATGTGCCACGCTACACAGCACAAATGTCCTCCCCGAGTGTCACTAACCAGTGGGGGAGGGAGGCAGCATGCAGACCCAGCTGAGTAGGGACTGTGAGGCCACCTTCCCAGTGGGACTGTCACATATACCCAGCAGGAAAAGGGCATGTTCCTGCACGTACCAGCGCCGCAAAGAGGATTATTTCTAAGGTTTTAAAAATTGCTTAATTTGGGTCGTTTGGTAACAAATGGATACTGATAAAAGTGGAAAGTTTGTTTTCTTTTTTCTTATATATATATATATTTTTTAATTATTTTATTTAGTTTTATTTATTATTTATTCATTTGAATTTGACCAGAGAGGGACAGAGAGAGAGAGAAAGCAAGCCGCCAGGTCCAGGACTTGAACCACAGTCGGCCATGTGGGAATCCAGCGCCTTTAACCACCATGCCACCTGCCGGCCCCATTATATATATATTTTTTTTCATTTGCCTGAGGGTGTGTACACTCACCGGTGAGAGGCACAGAGAGGGAGAGGGTGAGGGAAAGCATCCCCCTTGCTGGAGAATGGTCACACCACCAATCCCTTCTTCTCCATTTCTCCCTCCTTTCAGAAGTCTGGGCATGCATGCATATGGGCTTGGTGTGTTTTTCAAACTTTTAGGTCCAGGACTTGAACAATGCAATCAGCCAGGTAGGATCCAAGTCTCTTAACTACCAGGCCACAAGTTGGCCCTCTTTTTAAAAATTTTTAAATGGTGACCGGCAGGTGGCATGGTGATTAAGGCACTGGACTCCCACATGACCGACCACGGTTCAAGTCTGGACTTGGCCATTTGCTTTCTCACTCCTCCCCCGCACCTCCGTCTGTTTCTCTCTGGTCAAATTTAAAAATAAAAATAAAAAATAAAATTAAATCATTAAAAAAATTTTTTTAAATAAGCATTTGAAATGATAGCTTAGGCTCACCTCACAAGGCTGCAGACCTGACAGTTGATCATGATGGTTTTGTTCATAAATTAGTAGAGCGTTGATCATGAATTTAATACAATGCATTAATTAAGCAGAATGAGAAAGAATATGTAAGCCATGTGACATCGTGACTAATCAAAGACAGGGGGGACTGAAATGCACCCTGTGGGGGTGGAGTACGCAGACTGCCCTGGGAGCCTGTTACAAGTGCAGCACCCCAGACCTGTAGAACCAGAATGTGCATTTTAACAAGATCCCTGGGGTCTTGCTATGGTTCGAATCCCAGCCCTGCTTCCTTGAAAAACACACTGAGATGTGTACCCAAAATCCTAATAGGAAAGAAAAATGGAGGAAAAAGTATTGCAGTGTGACCACGTCCTATTGGGGGTGCTTTCTCTTTCTCTCTTCCTCTCTCTGGCCAATGCACGTGACGTCTGGCAATTAAAGACGATCCCTGGCTGATTCCTTGTCACGTTTGAGAAGCAGTGATTTCGTTTATCCTCTCTCCAGAAAGATTAGATGACTCTTACCTGAGGACTCATAGATTGTTCCAGAAAACCAGAACTCTGGTTTCCTAATGCCAGGGCTTTACTCAGCATGTGCCCCAGTGGAATAAACCCAGTTGGTTTTATTCGGACTTGTTTTGTTTTCCGAAGACCAAAATTTCTTAGCTACTGGTCACATCCCATCACTCCTGATTTCTCACGTAGCTGGGACATCTTCATTGGTCACTCCATTTACCATTCCCTGTGGGTAGCTTATTAAATGACCTGCCCAGGCCCAGTTCCCAGACCACTGGATCCAAACAGGACTCAAGCATCTGCATCTTGAAATACCCTTACCTTATTTTAACAAGATCCCTAGGGCCAGCCCTGTAGCTCAGCCATTAAAGGAGCTTACAGCCAACTTGGGCTAACCATGAACTGTTATAGCGGCTCTTTTCCTGAGATTAAATGTGCAAATGCTTGGGCCGGTGTAAGCTAGAGTTCATGTTTATCTGGAAGAACTCAGGCGAGTTATGACACTGAGTCAGGATTGCAGATTTTGTACTCTGTCCTGAATGTTTCAGAATTTCTCATTGACAGAATAGTCTCTTGAAACATCAGCTCCGTGGAGCTCAGCAAACCACGTGTAGCAAATGTAGAATTTGTAGAAGTGTAGATTTCAAGAACACTTAAGAAACAAAAGTATATTATTTTCTGGAGTGTTTTTTGTTTTGTTTTGTTATGTTTTGCTATAGGGTGTGTGCACTCTCCAGAGAAACAGAGAGAGGGAAAGTGAGAAATCACCCCCTTGGCGGGGGGAGAATGACCACACCGCAGTCCTTTCTCCATTCTCCTCTTGGGGTTTTGAGCGCACACACACTTGGAGAGCCATGCTGGAGAGGGGAAGTGCGAGGGTCCAGGACTTGAGCCACAAAGCTGGCATGTGGGATCCAGCGCCTTAACTTCCGTGTCACCTGTCGGCCCAGCTCTCATGCATTCTGAGGCCAATGCCATGCAGAATGGGGCCATGGGCCGGTGCTGCTCTGCACGGTGTTGCTCAACCTAGAGGAGCCAAGTGCAGAAATCAAGAGTGATACTTAGAAGATTTCATAGTTTGCTGTTGCCATGACCACGTCTAAATGGGCTATTGGTGTTCGCCTCCTTTTTCTTTTTCTTTTTTTTAAAGTTTATTTATTTATTTTGAGAGAGAGAGAGAGAGAGAGACCCCCAATAGACTCTTCATCCTGAGATCCACCCCTAGCCTCAGCGAGCATGGATCACGGCATGAGCACATGCATGCCAGGTGTGCCAGGGAGGCCCCAGGATGCAAACCTGGGACCTTCCCATGTGGGTCCAGCTGCATTACTGCAGTGCCACTATCTGGCTGGGCTGCTGCGTCTTGAACGAGATGTGGACAGAGCATCAGTGGTCTGTGTGGCAAGTCTCAGGGTCAGCGTTCAGTCTGGAAAGAATGAAGATAAATCAAATTCTCTTTCACTGCAGAGAGCCTGAAAAACACTGGGGATCGTCAAGGCGGTAGCAGTTTTCAATGGGAGTTGTGCTTTTAAGCTTAAGAAGTGGAAAGTGGGAGAAAAGTTGGGGGAGAAGCTGAAGTTTCTCACCTACTCTACCCTCCAGGTCCCAGCAGGCCAGTTCATATGGGACAGGGGGGCGGCTCTCGCACCCACCAGCCACTCTGTGTTGAAGCTTCCCACCTCATCATATAGTCTTTGTGTGATTTCTGGTCACAGAGCCTTGAGGAGAAGAAATGGCCTTCTCAGGCTGGCCCAAAAGCCCAATGGTTAAGGGAGTCAGATCCCACATGGCTTGCACAGTTCATATCCTAGCCCGGTGGCTTGAATACACTAAGCACGTGTGCATGCGGGCCCTACTCCCAAAAAGATGGAGAAATGGAGAAGGGATTTCGGCGTAACCACGCCCCTCTTTCCATCTGTCTTTCCTTGGTGGTCATATGCTTCCTTTGGCAGTTCAAAAAAAAGGGGGGGGAGAGAAACCAGCAGTTAGAGTAATGGCTATGTCGCCGGACTTCCATGTAGTTGACCGCAGTTTGAGTCCTAGACCCAGTGGCTTAAAACTCAGGCTGGGCGTGTGTGCATGCGTGCCCAAGATCCCGAGAGGAGAATGGAGGAAAAGTGATTGCTGTGTGGCCATCCTCCCTGGGGGGGTGATTTCTCGCTTTCTGTCTCTCTGTCTCTCTCTGTCTTTCTGGCAAGCGCACGCGCCCTATAGCAAAAATCTCTCAAAAAAAAAAAAAAAAAAAAAGGTGGGGGGAGAGGAAAGAAAAAAAGAAATGGCCTCGTGGTAGCACGCACCAGAGATCCTGGCTAACTGGGAGTCTGGAACAGGAAGGACCCAGATGTGGTGAGACCCTGTCGTAAATATCTCTTTCTGTCTTCTGAGTCCTGCCAGGCCTGAGACTGAAACCTTGGGCATTACCAGCTGTGTGACCTGGGTCCACGAACTCCTCCTTTGGGCCTCGTAGTTTAGAGAACGACAGAATGCCATTCGCTCCTGGGTGGGGTTCTGTGTGTGATCTCAGGGAGATGATGCCTCCAAGAGGCTCCACACAAGGTCTGTGCTCAGGAAAGGGGGGATTATTTGCGTTGTTTTGTCCATGTTTACGTTCATTGAAAACATGGATTGCATTGTGGGTCCCCAGGAAGTTGCCGGCTGCCCTCCCTGTTTCCAAATTCATATGTGTTTGTGTGTTTGTGTGTGTTCTGTGCCCATGATGGTGGCGGCTGTGAGGTTGTCAGGAAGCAGCCATTGGTTTCCTGCTGATTAACTCAGTTCCTGGAGGAACCTCCCTCCAGTGAGGGAAGCCTGGCGGCCTCTGCTTGGGCCTCCAGGTCCCCAGCTACTCCCCGCCCCTTTTCTAAGAGGCCGACCTGCCCTCCTGCTGCCCTAGGCCCAGGACACCCTCACAGACCTTCTGAGCTGACTTTGTCTGGCTGTGGGCACCTGGCTTCCATCTGCCTCTGGTTTGCTCAGGTTTGGCCTGCAGGTGTGTTTCCTTTTCCACCTCTCACCGTGCAGTGGACTCAGGTCTCTTCTGAGCTGCCCAGGTTGAGCCTAAGAGCCCAGCTGAGTTAGTGGTGTTGTTTGGGCTGGGTCAGAGAAGAGGAACTGTCACCAGGGCCAGGGGAAGATTTGTCTGGAGGGCCTCCATCTTTGGTCTTTAGAAGGAGGAAGAGATCCATGCAGTATTGGGATGTTGGTGTCCCTGCCTGAACTTTGGCTCTTCTCTTTTTTTTGGAGAGGTTTTCGCTATAGGGTGCATGTGCTCACCAGACAGAGACAGACAGAGAGACAGAAAGCGAGAAATCGCCCCCCAGGGGGGATGGTCATGCCGCAATCCCTTCTCCTCCATTCTCCTCTCGGGATCTTGGGCACGCATGCACACGCGCCCGGCGTGAGTTTTAAGCCACCGGGTCTGGGACGCGAACTGCGGTCGACTACGTGGGAGTCCAGCGACATAGCCATTACGCTAACTGCTGGTCCCATCTTTGACCCTTCTTGAAGGACAGACAGACAAGAGGAGCCTAGCTGGAGAGAACGGCAAGGCACAGTGAGGCCTGTGCCCATGGTGTGGACTTGTTCTGCCTAGCCACTTCATGTGGGGGCCCTGATGTCAGGTTGTGGTCCTGGTCCCCCACACCCCAGCTCTCTGGCTGTGGGGTGCCAGTGACGAGCTGTGGCTTCCTGTCCTGGCTCAACGGTGGCCGCTGGGCTCCCACAGGAGTGCCAGCTCCATTCTGAACAGGTGAACCCATCAGCTCACAGCTGTATACAGGCTGGCAGTCGCTCCTGCTACCTCTGCAAGGTCCCGGCACCAGCAGGGTGTTAGCAGGCTGGCTTTGGGCCTAGCATGGCTGTGCCTGTCACATGTGAGGATGGGGTTGGTACCGGGTCTAGTGTCCCACAGACCCTCACAGCTTCCTGCACCATCACGCTTCCCAGCAAACAGTTCCTTGCAGCATGCGTCCGAGTCCATCCCGCTTGTTAGCGCGATGGGAAGCCCGGCGCGTCCTAATACCTGGTGGCTGAGTCAACAACGCCGCAACGTGTGTTTGGAGAGCAAACAGTGAACAGCAGCCAGAGCCAGCCCACTGCCTTCCTGCTCCCACCTTTCCTGCAAAATCGTCCTCTGGAAAGGTCAGCCAGGCCCAGCTACAGCATTTACAGGGCCCGGTGCAAAATGAGAATGCGTGCAGCGGCCCATCGCGTGCCCCTGAGGCAGTCCTGTGTCAGCATCGCCAGCTTGGAAGGCCTGTGCTGCCGAGGGTACCAAAAGGGGCTTCCCTTTGGTGGCAGAAGGACTTTGCCTTCAGAGCAGCTGTGACCTGGACATGCTCTCCCCACCCTGCTTTTTTCTCAAGGCTGGAGGGACTTCCTCTTGGAAGGGAAGAGAACTTCAGCTTCTCCTTTTTGTCCTTTCTACCCTGTTTCCCTCTTTCTTTGTGAACTGAGAACGCTGTGAGGCTCGGCCTCCCTCCCTTCTTTTCTTCCCCTCCACCTTTGCTGCCTGCTCTCCTTCCACCTCCATTTCTCTCCTCCGCTTCCCATTGCTTTATCTGGGGGTAAAAATCCCTCCCAGGTTGCTAGTTAATGTTTCCCATCCATTCATTTGGTGCCATTCAATTTTAACGTTCCTTTCGATGACACCAGGCCAACACTCCTTGGGTTTCCTGAGCCTGTCTCTGCAGTAGCTCAAGTGAGGGCCCAGGGGCGTCCTCAGTGGCTGCTGGCTCTGTCCAGATGGTGCCTGCCCCTTGGGAGCCTGAAATGAATCCTGATTGTTAGCATTCATCACTCCCCACCACCTCCCCACATCCAGCTGTCAGCCCTCCTGGCCCCAGTGGAAAGAAAGTGTGCTCCATTCTTCCTGGTGACACCCCCATGAGCCCTAGCGACAGACCCCAGCCTTCGGTTGTAGGTGCCAGATCTGTGCTTGAGGATGAGGGAGGCAGGACTTCTGCCCGCAAAGAACTGATGATCTCGTGAGAGTGAAATGTCAAAATATGGACACTGTGCTTCCAGAGCTGTAAGAGAATCCTCCTGGGGAAGGCTTGTCAAGGAAGCAAGCGAGGGTCTGGTGTCTACCCACCAGGCCTGGCTTCCCAGCCAGAGCCGGCATTTGAACAGCCTTGCCTATTGGCCCCAGTGGACAGCCCGGACCTTATTTCCAGCGTGTGTCCTGCAGGCTGGGAGCCCTGACTCTTCTTCGTGTTACACTCAGTGGGTGACAGACCAAAGGTTGACCCCATAGAGCAAAACCTGACTTGCCCACATGGTTGGTTTTCTTCTACCTTTTTATTCTGAAATGTTCAAATCTGACCAAAGGGTTATAAACCTTCATCTAGAGTCACCCATGGTTATCAATTCTCTGTTTCGTGCGTTCTTTCAAATGGTTTTGCTGAGTCATTTGAAAGTGAGGTGCTTGATGCCTCTTTCCTACAGAACCACAATACCGTCACCCCACCTGAAAAATTCCTGCTACTCGGTAATACCGTCCAACGTCCAGTCCTACTCATAACTCCTCAACGGTCTTCTGAAAATATTTTGATGGTTCTCTTCCTGATCCAAACAGGCTCATTTATTACATTTGATTATTGTGTTTTCTTTAGAGTCCTTTCGTCTAGAATAGTCCCCCTGGAGAGTGTATGTGTGTGTGTGTGTGTGTCAGACATTGGCTTTGAAGAGTCCAGGCAAGCCAGCTGTCTGATAGAACTGATACTGTAGGGGCCAGCAGGTGGTGTGGTGGTTAAGGTGCTGGACTTCCCACATGGCCGACTGTGGTTTGAGTCCTGGACCTGGAAGCTTGCTTTCTCTCTCTCTCTCTCTCTCTCTCTCTCTCGTCAATTAAAAAAAATAATGATGATAATACATAAAATTAAATAAATAATTTAAAAAAGAAGAACCGATACTACCTTTCTCTAGTTGAATATGTTAAGTTTGCAGAGTTTCAAAACTCTGACCCAATCATTGCTTCATTATGTCCATGACAGAGAGTAGGCAGAGGGTACAGTTGAGGGTCTCTCTTTTGTTCCCTTCCCCCATGTGAGATGTGGGGTGTCCTATCTACGAATCAGAGAAAGAGGTGACCATAGTCACTTTGACTTAAACTTAGAAAACATTTCAGGGACCGACGGGTGGCATGGTAGTTAAGGCGCTGGACTCCCACATGGCCAACAGCGATTCAAGCCCTGGACCTGGCAGCTTGCTTTCTTACTTTCCCTTTGTCTCTTTGTCTCTTTCTCTGGTCAAATGAATGATAGTAACAAATAAAAATTTAAAAAAACAAAAAAGAAAGACAAGAAAACATTTCAGCTGACTGTCAAGATGATTTCTTTATTTGACTAACGGGATTCTGGAAGGTCAAGACTGTGCCCAGGTCCACAGCCTAAGGCAGTGGAGTACCAGAGCTCTGTGGTATGTCCCAGGCCAAGGTTCTTACCTTGGGGCTGCGTAGGTACAAGGCATTGGCACCTCAGCCTTGGACTCAACATGAGCTTCCCTGATCGGCAGTCCGAGCATGTTGCATGTGGACGATGCAGTCTACCCACCCCGATGGCTCCAAGTCACGGTTGTGAGCTTTAGGGTCCAAAGGAAATACAGAATACAGCAGCTGCTCACCCACCCTCCAGGGCTCGGACCGCTGTCTAGGCAGCATCAGGGACC
This sequence comes from Tupaia tana, assembly GCA_026018925.1. Taxonomy (NCBI): domain Eukaryota; kingdom Metazoa; phylum Chordata; class Mammalia; order Scandentia; family Tupaiidae; genus Tupaia; species Tupaia tana. The sequence goes on along the minus strand of JAKSZU010000028.1, from coordinate 9,257,246 downwards.
CCGGTCCCTGGAACCCCTCAGTCTTCCAGGGAGGTGGCGTCCCTAGTGCTTCGCACCTTGTTACGGCCACATACCAGCACTCTGCAGGCTTTTACCCAGGTCGCTTTCGCTCCCATCTATTCTGCTAATTATTTCATGATGGGCTGGAGATCCCTGAGCCCTTTTTCCCCAAAGAAAAATGTTTTCCTTTATGAGAGAGAGAGAGGCATAAATAGGTTTCTGACAGAGTCTCACCGTGTCCTGATCCTCCTGTCTCTGCCTCTCAATTAGCTAGGATTACAGGCACAGGCAGCCTCGCCTGGCTAGGGCACTGAACCCTGGCCTCCCATGTGGCTTCCAGCCTCCCTAGCAGTGACACTCACTCCCTGTGTGCTGCCACAACTGAGCCTTGAAGATATTTCTATTCTTTTCTTTTTTCTTTTCTTTTCTTTTCTTTTCTTTTCTTTTCTTTTCTTTTCTTTTCTTTTTTTTTTTTTTTTCTTTTCTTTTTTGCTATAGGGCTCATCCTGTCACCAGAGAGAGACAGAGTCAGAGAGAGGGAAAGTGAGAAATCATCCCTCAGGGGTGATGGTCACACTGTGCAATCCCTTCTCCTCCATTCTCTTCTTAGGATTTTTGGGCACACACGATCAGTGTGACTCTCTAGCTGATAGATCTGGGACCTGAACCGCAGAATTGACCATGTGAGACCAGCTGCCTCAACCTCCATGCCACTTACTGGCCCTATTCTTACCAATTTATAAACATGCATTCCTTCTGTTTCTCAGCTCTAGACTCCAAGGAATTCAGAGTGGTTTCACATAACAGTGACTCTTTCACTGAGCCTCTTTTGCATGTTTGCTTGCTTTTAATTCTGTTTTCAGTTTTTGTTTTGCCAGAGGGTGTGTGCATTCACCAGAGGGACAGACAGAGAGACGAGAGAGAGGGAGAGGAGAAAGCACCCCACCCCCATGGAGCACAACCACACCACAATGCCTTCTCCATGCTTTTGGGATTTGGGGCATGTATGCACAAGCATCTGGCATGTTTCTCAAGCCGCCAGGTCTGGTACTGAGCCCACACGTGGGCCACTTGGGATCTGGCTGCCTTAACCACCAGGCCATGGAGCCAGCCCTAATTTTGTTTTATCAAAGTAATTGTCTTAGCCTGTTATTGTGTTGCTTAGAGAACTAGCTGAGACTGGGTGAATTTAAGAAAATAGAGGTTTGTTTGACTCTTGCACGATGCTGGCCCTGTGGAAAGTCTGATGGCCTCACAACAGGGCAGAGGGCAGGATCTTGAGCAGAGTGGCTGAACATAAGTTTCTGCCTGTTCTGGTCTCCCTTCGCCTCTTCCTTTTTAGAAAGAGATTTTTTGCTATAGGGTGCATGCACTCACCAGAGAGACAGAGACCAAGAGTCAGAAAGTGAGAAATCACCCTCTAGGGGGGATGGCCATGCCACAATCCCTTCTCCAATGTCCTCTTGGGATCTTTGGCACGCGTGCATGTGCACACACACACACGTGCACCCGATGTGAGTTTTTAAGCCACCGGGCCCAGGACTAGATCTGTGGCTGACAACATAGGAGTCCAGCAACATAACTGCTATGGCATCTGCTCATCCCTCCCTTTCCCTCTTCTAAATACATCAGAACTCAGAGTGACCCCATTATCTAGTAGGTTAAGGGAGTCAGATCCCAGATGACTGACCATGGTTTGAATTCCAGCCCTGGAATTTACCCCAGGCGGAAGCAGGAGGAAGGGGATCAGGGGAAAGAGAGAAAGAGAAGCATTTAACAGACACAAAAAAGAAAAGTTAACTGATGATGATAACGTTCGGTAATATCTTTGACTTGAGTGATACACAATGTGTTTGTGTTGGGAAAAACAATTTGGTATGCTCTAGCGCTGTGCAGTGATTAAATGTAAATATTTATAAAGAAATATTTTATTTAATTTTATTTATTGTTATTATTATTTTTAATTGGACATGAGAAAGAAAGCAGGAAAGTGAGAAAACAAGCTGCCAGGTCTGAGACTTGAACTACAGTCAGCTATTTGGGAGTCCAGTGCCTTAACCACCATGCCACCTGCCAGCCCCTAAATGTAAATTTTAAAGAAAATAACTTTTAAAAAATGAAAAGAAATTTAGATGTGAAAAAAAAAGAAGAAACATACCCCAGGCACCTGTGCACACGTGGCAGAATCCTGATGTGATGGAAGCAGAGGAGAGGCCTTGCAGCCTGATCGTGCCCATCGCACGACACATTCTCTCTCTTTCTGTCTGTCTCTTTCTGGCAAGTACATGCACCCTCTAGAAATTAAAAATAACACACACCAGAACTCAGTCATAGGTGCCCTGCCCCAGTGACCTTTTCACACCCTGGGACAGCATGAAGAGATTAAGTTTTCGTTTAACACCATACAGTTCCACCAAGAGCCAACACACACATGTCTGGGAGACATCTGAACTACAGCAGTGTATATGTGCATCTTTTTTTTACGTCAAACAATGCCAATCCGCTAATTGTAACATATTACGATATAGCAGCAGACCCTTCCCAGCTCACTCCCTGCACTCCAGCCCTCCAGACTAGTAAACCGTTTTCAATTCGTTTTGTTCTTCCTTTCTGTTATTCATTTCCATATTTTGAAAGAATATGTTTCTCCTGCTACTTCCTGATTTTCCAGCTATGGACCTTATCAGTTGTCTCTGCATTCTTTTTTGCTTTCTCTTTTAGTTATAGAGTACGTATCCTCACCAGTGAGAGAGAAAGAAAGTGAGATATTGCCCCCCCAGGGAAGATGGCCACACTGCAGTCCCTTCTCCATTCTCTTTGCGGGCTCTTGGGCACTCATGCGCATGTGGCTGATGTGATTTTTAAGCTAAAGGGTCCGGGACTCGAACTTCACAGTCAGCCATGCAGATCTAGTGCTTTAACCTCCACACCACCTGCTGACCTGGCTCTGCTTTCTTAGAGGTGAGGATTTCTCTCTCCACCTCCCTATGCTTTTTCTCTCTCTTACTAATGCCATTAAATCACGATTTTAGGTTAGGTTCACAGAATAAATACTGTTCATTGCTGAGCTGAGCACTGGGCTATGGTTATTTTTTTTTTTTTATCCCTTTATAAGATTGGGAGAGAGACTTTAAAAAAATATTTTTACAGAACTATTTTATTTTTAATTTATTCATTCCTTTATTTTTTAAAATTTGACCAGAGAGAGACATGGGGGGTGGAAGGAGAATGAGAAAGTAAGCCACCAGGTCTGGGACTTGAACAGTGGTCAGCCACGGCAGGAGTGTCCAGTGCCTTAACCACCACACCACACCACGTGCTGGTCCCTAGAGATAGACATTTTGACAGAGTCTCATGGGGTCCTGATCTTCCTGCCCTAGCCTCCCAATTAGCTAGGGTTAAAGACAAGTAACCTCCTCTAGCCTGTTCAGGTTGACTGAGAAACAAAACCTGGTCCTCACATGTGGCTTCCAGTCTCCCAAGTGCTGTGTGCTCCCACAGCTAGGCCCTATTTTTAAAAAATGAACTTGTACTTTAGTTTCATTTTCCAGTAACATTTGTTTTGTTTTTGCTCACCAGAGAGAGAGAGAAAGCACCACAATGACGCATGGTAATATCCCATCTTTTCCACCATTTCTCTATTCCATTAGGGTTTTGGGCATACATGTGTATGTACCTGAAATGGTTTTTTCAAGCTGCCAGGATCAGGATTCAAACCTCTATCAGCCTCGTGGGTCCCAGTTCCATATGCACAGATTTAACTGCTGCACTACCAGGCCAGCCCCCAATTACTTTTAAAAAGTTCATTATTGTCTCTTGTTTTCACCAGGTTAGTTTTCTCTGGGCTTATCTCTGCTTTCCCCAATACACCAATAGATAGGGAGGACATCTATCTATCAGTTCATTAATTGGTTCTACCTTTTTCCTAGACACTTGGGTATCTTGCCAATGAAATTCTCTACAACTTTTTCAAAACAAATGAAAAGGCCAGCTGCTGGTGTGGAGTTTAAGGCAGCTGGAGCCCACATGGCCAACTGTACAGTTTGAGTCCTGGACCCGGAGGCTTGAAAAATGTACCAGGTACATGGGCATGCCTGCCCAACGTCCCGAGAGGAGACTGGAGGAGAGGGGATTGCAACATGACCATCCTTCCTGGGAGATGCTTTCACTTTCTCTCTCTGTGTCTCTCTCTGGAGAGTGCTTATGTCCCATAACAATTTAAAAAGGAAATTTAGTTCACTTTAATATATTAAAATGACACCTTGCTGTTTCATTTGAAAGGGCGTTCCTGGCCTCCCCACCCACCAACCTCTCTCAGCCCTCTGCTGGGCTCTCAAAGCTTTCAGTTCTCCTCCTTCTCTGTCTTCTATTTGAAGTTTACTGATTAATTTCATGAGAGAGAGACAGAGAAATAGATACCGTTGACAGGGTCTCTTCTTCCCCACCTCCTAGCCGGGCCGGATCACAGGTACACTCTGACTCTCCTGAAGTATTCGAGTCGGCCCAGATCCAAACCCGGGCCTCCCAAGTGGCTCCAGCATCACACAGCAGCGCCCTACTGGCTGCACCACCACAACTGGGCTCCCCCATTCTCATTCTAACATGACCTGTTACACACCAGATGATAATCGTCTGTGTCCTTGCCTTTTGTTCTCTACACCATAAGTTCTTTTTTTAAAAAGTAATTATTTATTTTATTTTATTTATTATTATTATTTTTTAATTTGAGAGAGAGAGAGAAAGAGAGGGAAAGTGAGAAAACAAGCTGCCAGATCTGGGACTTGAACCACAGTTGGCCGTGTGGTAGTCTAGCACCTTAACCACCATGGCACCTGCTGGCCCCCACCGTAGGTTCTTAAGAGCCCGGCTGATCTTATTCACTACTATCTTCCTAGGAATACACGGGAGCTGTCTGGCACCTAGTAGGCGCTCAATAAATATTTGTCAGAATTTGCATTTGTCAAATTGAAATGCAAGGGTGATTATAGGCTCCTGGTGTTCAGTTAAATTCCTGGCCCTGTCCTCCTTTTCCACATGCCCCTTCTCACATGCTTCCTTCCTGGGTTTAGAGCCCCTTCTGGGGCCTATTTCAGCAGCCTTTCTCACATGAAGTAGCAAAGGCAAGGTCTTCTTTTCCTGATCTATTGTCTCTCTTACACACACGCGCGCGTGCACACACACACACACACACACACACACGCCTGGCCTCAAGCACCTCAGGACCCCCGATTGGTCTTTAGCAGTTTATAGTCCCAGCCCACAGCACGAAGCTCAGCACAGACCGAGTTCTCAATAGATGAGGAAGGTTGAGACTCAATCAGTCAATACACCCATCAGTCTTCCTCCTCTCAGCTTCTCTGCTCCTGGGCATTTGTCATTATCCAGCATGTGGATGATCGGAAGGAAAAAGAAACCTGTAAAGGTGACCCCATTTCAGGTTCCGTCATGACTCACTGGGTATTGAGAGACAGGAGGAGCAAAAGAAGAGATAAAGAAAGGGGAGACCAGGCATGCTTGCCTATGATCGCAGAGGGACATTTTGGGAGACATTTGATCGTGAGATTGAGGGCTGCCTCAGGCATCGAGCACCCAGAGCTTAGGTAGCACTGAGCCTGGCCCTGTCCAGCCCACCTGAGGAAGAGGGACGGACAGGAAGTCTGAAGCTAGGCATGGGGCACCTGTGTGTCATGCAGTCTTTGGGTTTTGGCTAACTCAGGAAAGTGCTGGTCTGCGATGATCCATGATATGAGAAGAACCCTCAGTGTCCACGCTGGCCCTCAGCTGGTGCTCAGTGAGAAGGAAGAACCCACCCTCTCTGTCCTGGAATGAGGGCCCAGCCTGGCCAGGCAGCAGGGCTTCCTTAGAGCAGTGCCTTGAGTGAATGGCCCGTCCCACGGCCGATTCGGAATGTCATCCATGTACCCACTGACCAGCGACCTGAGTGCCAGCTCCATGCACTACACAGCAGGAGAAGCGGGCAGACAAGGCTCAGGTGGGACAAGTGGCTCAGACCTCTTTCTTGGCCCTCCTACCTGGTAAGGCGCAAGTGGGCTCTCAGAGCAGGTGACTTTGGGGCACCCAGAAGGCAGAGCTGCCCCCGCTCACCTCCAGCTTCCTGGCCTGGGGCTCTCTCTTGACCTTGTCCACCCAGAACCATAAGGGAGGAGGCCTCAGCCAGGTGTCCAGGCTGGGGCAGGGGGTGGCCGATGCTGAAATAAAGCTTAGGGTTGCGTGGCTTGGGGCAGAGGGAGCACTTCTTTTGGGGGTGCAGTGAGTTTCAGGGGAAGCCTTTACAGCCACTCTTTGATGTTTCTCCAATAGAAACGAATTTATTATTTTTCTTTTTGTACTTTTTGAAATTAACTTGCAGTTCTCAGCCTCTCCCTCCCCGGAAAAGAGAGAAGGAGAAAAGAAGAAAGGGTTCGCATTGTCGCTCTGATTGGCACCGTCTGTGAATGAGGGGTCAGGCGCGGGCTGCTCCTTTTCAAGCGCGCTTTTCTCCCCTGCACGCTGTATTCACGCTAGAACATTCTTCCTTTCAAAGCTTCTGTCTTTCTCTCCCCCCGCCCTTTCTGTCTCTGCTTTCCTTCCCTTCACTTCTGCCTTTCATTCTAAGCTCTCACCACCTCCCTCGGGGATCACTCTCTTCTCGCTCTCTTTTTCCCCCCCCCTCTTTTCTTCTTCATCTATTCAGCTCTTTTTCTTTTGCTTCCTTTTTTTTTCCTTCCTTTCTTTTTCCTCTTGAATAGTGCCTCTGTTTTCAAGGGAATGGAAGGGTAGAGAAGCTGGTTTGAGGGAGTGAGCCTGTGGGTGTTTTTTTCCTCTGTTGCTTTAGACGTGGTGTAAAAAAAAAAATCCCTGTGCAGGAAGCTGTTTTCCTTTAGGCTGTGCTTTGAGAGGGAAGGGTCTCCCCCAGACGAGAGGGACTTGTTTGTTCATCACAGACCGGGAATCCAGATTTGTCAGCATCAGTGGGGATCGTTGACTCTAGGCCTGGAACTGGGCTTGCAGGATTCAGGCATGGCTCTGGGACATCTTCCTTTTTCTTTTTTGCCATAGAGTATGTGTACTTATAGAAGAGAGAGAAATGAGAAATCCCTCTCCCAGGGCGGCTGGCCACACTGCAAGCCCTTCTCTTCCATTCTCCTCCTGGGATTTGGGCATGCACGCGTACACACCCAGTGTGGTTTTCAAGCCATTGGGTCCAGGACTCAAACCATGCATCTGCCATTGAGATCCAACCGCCTTAACCACCACGCCACCTACTGGCCCTGAGAGGTCTCTTTCTCTGCCTGGTTCCAAGTAGGCCTTGATGTGAGGGTAAAGGTCAGAGGTGGATAAGAATCCCCAAACCTGGGACCAGCAGTTAGCGTAATGGCTATGTCGCTGGACTCCCACTTAGTCGACCGCGGTTCGAGTCCCGAACCCGGTGGCTTAAACTCACGCCGGGCGCGTGTGCGTGCGTGCCCAAGATCCCAAGAGGAGAATGGAGGAGAAGGGATTGCGGCGTGGCCATCCCCCCTGGGGGGTGATTTCTCGCTTTCTGTCTTTCTGTCTCTGTCTGTCTGTCTGGCGAGCGCACGCGCCCTATAGCAAATACCTCTCAAACAAACAAACAAACAAAAAAATAGAATCTCCAAACCTCCCTCCTCTGCGGGGAACATGGTGTCGGCCTTCCTGGATGAGGGGGTCTCCATAGAGTTCCTGAGAATGTCACTCAGGAGCTCAGTGTGAGGAGGCAGTTGTCAAGCATGACCCCACATACTAACCCACCCTCAGCCATGGAAGTGATGAAGGGAGGCTCTTTACCGACACAGGCTGAACGGACAGCTAAGCGAATGGCCCTCACCACACGAAGGGCCGCTGCTTCTGGGCTGGCAGGCTGTGTTGACGTGTCCTTTGTGCCATGGATGTCAGTGTCCCACATGGTAGTCACAGGGATTTCCCAGTGTTACCCGGGAGCTACAGAGAACGTTCACTTAGGTTTTCTTGAATTATTCAAACACGGCAGTGTGGATCTTTCTCTATCGGCCTCTTTATTTTTCTTGAAACCTGTAGAAATAAACCTCCTCTGAGAGCTGACGTGAGCTTGTCAATCAGGCACACGCATAAACCTGGGAACACCTTTGCCTTCTCTGTGAAGCCATGGCTCCTCTCCTGCGTACATAGATGAGTTGATAGGCCCACGGGCAGGGCCACCATTTGCTGTGGTCCGCATGGTACACAGTGGCCCCCGCTGCTCACAAAGTGTGTTTATACCAGTGTAGGCTGTGGTTCAGACCCCTCCGCATCTTTATAATCTCTACTCCCCCTCCTTGGAATGTGCTTTTTTTTGGTTAGTCTACCTGCCAAGCTCCTATCCAACTTACAAAACCCTGTGCTAATGCCACCTCCTCTTTGACTCCCTCCACATAGAGGTTAGCACACCTCTCTTTGTACACCTTCAGGTAGCTTCTGAGTCGTAGCTGCCAGCTTGGCCGTGGTAATAACCTACCGACGGTGGCTCCTGGAGAACTGGTACCATGCTGTCATCTCTGAATTCCTAAGAGAATGGTATGTTGTCTACTTGGCCAGGCAGAGAAACACTGGCAAGCCGCCGCCACTCTAAACTGACTTTCAGGGACCAGCAGGTGGCGTGGTGGTTAAGAGTGCTGGAGTCCACCTTGGCTGACCATGATTGAGTCCCGGACCTGGTGGCTTGCTGTCTCACTTTCCCTTTCTCTTCTCTCTCTCTCTCTGGTCAAATTATGAAAATAAATAAATAAATAAAGTGAAATAAAATAATTCTAAAAAGAGAAAAAAGAGTGATCTTCAGAGTTTTGAGTCTGAGAACATGGACAGGCAGAAGCCGAGAGTGATGGATGGCTTCAACGATGTGAGCAATTTGGAGTTTAGACGGGTGACGATCGATGGGTTCGACAACTAGGGCCCGACGGGGTCTCAGGTAGGGGTGCAGCTCACGTGACATCAACACAGTGGTGACAGTGGAAGCTGCAAGAGGTGGTGGCCCCCTCAGTGATGGAGAATGAGGGACTTGATCCCCTGTCCAGGGAGTAGGGAGAACAAATTGGACAGGGCCAGGGACTGCAGCGGGCTGAGGTTCAGGCAGGGAGACGGGGCATCCTGAAGGTCTCGAACCGGAGGCCTGAGGTGGAAGGGCTGTGAGTACACGAGGGGTAACTGAGGCCTAGAGGAGAAAGATGTCTCTCCAAGAGCCTGCATGTCTGGGGCACATTTCTTCCCTGCAGAGGCAGGGCCTCCAGCTGGGCGCCCCAGGGAGGTATTGTGGGAGAGAGAGCATGTAGGGCTTCAGTCTTGCCATGGACCCCAGGAAGCACTAGGTCTCCCCGGGGGGACACCAGCCTCTACAGGAGGAAGCTGCTGCTGGGAAGCAGCCCTGGGATGCAGATGGCCTGGGCCGTGTGAAGCGGAGGCTCCGTGTAGGGATGTGTGGGGTGTGCAGGAGCTTCCCCGGGGCAAGCCCCACTCCTCCTCTGTCCCCAGCACAGTGCCTGGCCTGTGGTAGGCTCTCGAATGTTAGTTGAGTGTGATTTGAATTTGTCGTTGGCAAGTACAGAATGAGACAGCCAGCACGTGGCCAAGAGCTGTGTGATTTGTGAAGCCTGATGCAAAGGGAGAGCCCGTCCCTGCCCCTCAGGGCATCGAGGAGGGGCTGTATCCTCTCTAAAGGAGGCCGGGGAGGGTGGAGGGACAAGTCAGTGCCAGGTACAGGGGTGGTGGCAGGAGCAGGAAGGGGTGGTGACCATACCAGGCACCCAGACAGGTGGGGACAATGAGCAGGCTTGTCTGCGGTGACAGCTGGGTGGAGGAAGAATGTCATCAGATGCTGAAATAAGGGAGGTGATCCAAATCCCCAGAGGGAGGGTTAGCATTGAGCACCTACTGTGCGCAAGTTGAGTGGGTGACCCATGCTTCCCAGGGGGATAGTCTGGGGGCAGGAGAGGTGTGAGAAGGAGGTGTACTCTCTCTGGGTCTGGGTGGGTTATGGGTAAAGGGTGCAGGGAGTGTGCTTATCTGGGGGCCCTGGAGTGCTTATCCACACTCCAGGGGAGGGATAGAGATGACGAGGTGGCAGGCCCTACCCCCTGCAGTGTGTGTCTCTCTGAATGGGGCCAGAAGGGAATGGCCTTTACCTGGCTCTCCCTGCTTCCAGGACACCCACTGGGAAACCCAGTACCAACATGGGCCTGGCTGGCCATCAGGTTTTTCTGGTTCAGGCAAGAACATCTCCTTATCCAGCGAATGCCCTGCCCAGCACTGCTGTGGCCCGGAAATGAAGGGGGGGCAGGGGACGAGGGTGTGCTTGTGTGACAGGCTCCCAAAGCAGACATGTTTCCCAGTTTCCCAGTGGCAGGGGCCCTAGTGGTCAATTCACTTTTAAGAATGGGACCAGTAGGGACCAGCAGTTGATGTAATGTCTATGTTGCTGGACTCCCACGTAGTCGACCGCGGTTCGAGTCCCGGACCCAGTGACTTAAACTCACGCCGGGCGCGTGTGCGTGCGTGTCCAAGATCCTGAGAGGAGAATGGAGGAGAAGGGATTGCAGCATGGCCATGCCCCCTGGGGAGTGATTTCTCGCTTTCTGTCTCTCTGTCTCTCTGTCTCTCTGTGTCTTTCTGGTGAGCACATGCGCCTTATAGCAAAAAACTCTCAAAAAAAAAAAAAATGGGAACAGTAGATGACATGGTAGTTGAAGTGCTAGACTCCTACGCAGCCGGCCATGGTTCAAGTCCCAGACTTGGCTGCTTGCTTTTTCTCTCTCTGTCTTTCTGTCTCTCTTCGGTGAGCCCATGTGCCCTGTCGCAAATTTAAAATGTAATAGTAAAAATAAATTAAATTAAACAAATAATTCTTAAAAAAAAAAAGGCACCAAGGAGTTGGCCCCTGCAATAACTAGCCATGTGGCCCCAGGCTAGTGACAGATGCTAATAAGAGCAACAAACACGCCCAGGGTGCCAGCTTCTGCTCTCAGCACTTTACGTGTCATCACTAGTGAGGCAGGTGCTCCTGGCACCCCCGCCCGCTCTCCTTTACTGAGTCACACCGTCAGGAAACAGCAGAGGGCGTGTGAACTCAGGCCTCAGACGCAGTGTGGACTTGAAACCAGTGCTCTATAGCCTGTTTATAACTTCTTTCAATTGGCTAGGAGAGGCTTATGTTCCCTGGAAACAGAGAGAAAGGGAAAGTAAGAAAGAACCCGCAGGTCCGTGAGTGCATGGTCACACCACAGTCCCTTCTTCATGTCTCCCTCCTCTTGGGATTTTGGGCACGCATGCACACCCACTTGGTATGTCTTTTTTTTTTTTGCTATAGGGGCATGTGTGCTCACCAGAGAGAGCGAAAGTGAGAAATTGCCCCTGGTGGGGTGCGGGAGGGGATGGCCACACCACAATCCCTTCTCCACCATTCCCCATTCAAGATTTTGGGCACGTACGCACACGTGCCTGACATGAATTTGAAGCAGCCAGCTCCGGGATTTGAACCATGGTCGCCCATGTGGGAATCTAGCACCTTAACCACTATGCCACCTGCCTGGCGTGTCTTTCCAGCCACTGGGTCTGGCACATAGTAGGTGCTTCATAAATGTTAGTTGAGTGTGATGTGAATTTGTTGCTAGCAGGTATGAAACGGAGACAGCCAGCACATGGCAAAGAGATTGTACAGATTGTAAAGCCTCATGCAAGAGGTGGGGTCCCCTGCCCTCAGGTCACCCACAGCTAGCCATGCAGTTGGCCATGGGAGATCCAGCTGCCTTCACCACCACACTACCAGCTGGCCCTCAAGTATTATTATATCTAAATCCCGCAGACAGACACTTTCCAACCCAGCTCAGATGTCACAGCATTGTCAAATTGCTAACAAGTTTCTAAAAGCCACTCTCGTCTTTGGAAGCAGTCACAAAGAACTCAAGGACCATGCTTTGAGGAGCAGTGCCCTAAAGTATCCTTAACCTTTCTATACCTCCCATTTTTCTATTTGTAAAACAGGGTGATGGGACGAGGCCCAACCGCAAACTGCAATGAGCTTTAAATGAGATAATGCACTTACGGTGGGCCCGGGCCGTCACCCTGACTCGGGGTCTTCCCATCAGGAGTATAAGCACACACATGCGCTCCCCGTACTGGTATCAGAGCAGAACTGAGCAGGGAGGATCCGACGACATTATGCCTGGGGAGGGCTTTGTAAACTGTGGAGGGCTGTGCCTGTGTGAATGGGGACGCTCGCTCCCTGCTCGGCCCTATTTCTGAGTCAGAGAACTTTATTTCCTCCTGCAGTTTGGCACCAGAGCTGGGGGTGTACAGAAGAGCCTTCAGTGTTCCTGAGCCAGGACACTGCAGCCAGCCCTTGCCACAGCGCAGGGAGGGGGCGGCTCTGCCTCCTGGCTGTGAATGTAGGGGACGGGGGCCAGCACAGGGGGTCTTGTTCTTGGACCCTGCCTTTTTCTGTGGCCCCTCGGCTGCGTTTGCCAAGGGCCAGCTCGTCCCAGCTGGCAGGAGTGAGGCTGAAAAGTTCTCGGTGGTCCAGAAAGGATAGGCAGCTACACCCTGGTGAGAGCTGGCTTTTGTCATTTGTTAAGGAATATAGTCTTTTCTTTATTCATGATAGAGCATGTATACACATGAAGGAGACGAAAAGAGAGGAGACGGGGTCTGGTCGTACCCTGATCCCTTTCTTTTGTCCTCTGTGCTGTTGGATCTTGGGCACTCACTCATGTGCCCTCTGTGTTTCAGGCCGACTGGGCCAGGGACTCGAACTGCAGTCCCCACATGGGATCTGGCTCTCTTGATCAGCTCATTACCACTATGCCAGGGAGCTGCTCAGAATGTGGTCTTTTTTTTTCTTTAAGAAAGAGATTTTTGCTGTAGGGCATGTGCACTTGCTGGACAGACAGAGATAAAAAGACAGAAAGCAAGGAATCAATCCCAGGGGTGTGTGTGGTGGTGGTGGTGGGGGGGGGGGGGCGCGGATGGACATACCACAATCCCTTCTCATCGATTCTCCTTTTGGGACCTTGAGTACATATGTACCTACGCCTGGTGTAAGTTCCAAACCTCCAGATCTGGGACTGGAACTGTAGTTAACCACATGGTAATCCAGCACCTTAACCACTATGTCACCTGCTGGCCCCAGGAATGTGGTCTTTTGAGCTGCCTTCATGGGCCCTAATGTTTCAGAAAAGAGAGATCTGTGACAAGAGCTCCTAGAGGCCTACAGAAGATGCCTTCCTACGTCTCCAGGGATCCCTCCTGGTCCTGAGACTCAAGGACACTGGGGTCGGGAGTGCTCATCTCCTGGCAACCCAGGGCTCCTTTGTGAACCTGAGCCTTCCATGAGACTGGAGTCATGCCCAGCACTCCTGTCCTTGCACCGGACTTGGTTGCTTTTCCTGTGTATCCATCCTCTTAGCACTCCTTTGCGATTTAGTGATAATAAGGAATCTGCCTGGGGCCGGCAGGTGGCGTGGTAGTTAAAGGGGCTGGGCTCCCACATGGTCAACTGAGGTTTGAGTCCTGGATCTGGTGACTTGGTGGTTAAGGGCGCTTGGTCCCTGCTTGTTTTCTAATAGTCACCTCCACTAAAATCAGTTTAGCCCTGGGGTCACATGGCCCAGAGCCCACCGCCCTGCAGGCAGGTCTTCGAAAGATTCTAAGTGTCATCTTTTATGATCCAGATTGACAGAGGAGCCCCGTTCCTGCTCTGCGCTGAGCAGCCATCTGGGGCACCCTCCCTCCAAATCCCTATGCCCCTTCTCTAAGGACCTGCTAGTGGGAGTCCCTCCTGGTTCTCCTTCCTGCCCCACTGCCCTCGGTCCCCCTCCACGCATTGAGCCTCGTAGTCAGGTGACTGAGGAAGAAGGATTGGCGCGTCGCTCCTGCCATCCTCGTGGTCACGTGATCAGCTGAGATGTCTCACCAGCTGTCCCTCCCCCCCGGAGATACATGGAGACGTTACGTGAATGGGAGAGGCGTTCGTCACTCCCCTGCTGGCATAAATCCCTACTCGAGCTGGGTGTGTGGGTGACTGCAAGATAAATGTTGATTTCAGCACTGGCTTCAAGAGGCAGCCTCTGCCAGGGGCTCTGCTGACAGAAGCTGGGGGATGACTCAGGCTGGCTGCTGTGAGAAAGGGCAGGCTCCCGGCTCAGGCCCTCGCCTCACCTGTCCTGCCTGCTGCGCTCCTGTCCTCTTGCTCTTACCGTCTCGTCCTGCGCCTCCTGCCTGGGCCTTCATCATCTTCCCAAGCGGCTTGTTCCTCTCCCAGGGCTCCCTAGGCCCCGGGCCCCTGAGCCCCGTCTTTGTGTAATGAACATCACAGAGAGTCATTCTCAGTCAGTGAATGAGTTCATTGAACCTCCCAACGACTGTAAGACGCAGGAACCACTACTCCATGCTGTCGATGAGGAGACTGAGGCACACACAGATTGAACTGTGAGTCACAGGGCCAGAATGCTTGCAGTCTGGGCCGTGCTCTGAGTCCCTGTGGCCTCCCAAAGTTCCAGTTTACATTAAAAAAAGTTCCTGATCCCTTAAGTTTTTTGGGTTGGTTTGTTTGTTTTGGAGCCAAGATCTTTTGTCTTTTCATGGTATCCCCACACTTAGTGCTTATTTCCTGTCTGATATTTTGCACTGCTGTTTCTTTCTTCCTTCCTTCCTTCCTTCCTTCCTTCCTTCCTTCCTTCCTTCCTTCCTTCTCTCCTTCCTTCCTTCCTTCCTTCCTTCCTCCCTCCCTCCCTCCCTCCCCCCCCTCCTTCCTTCTTTCCTTTCTTTCTTCTTTAAGAGAGGATTTTGTTATAGGGCACGTGCCAGAGAGACAGAAAGCAAGAAATCACCCCTTGGGGGGATGCAATCCCTTCTCCTCCGTTCTCCTCTTGGGATCTTGGGCACGCATGCACAGGCATCCTGCGTAAGTTTTAAGTCGCTGGGTCCGGGACTTGAACCATAATTGACTACGTGGGAATCCAGTGACATAACCATTATGCCGTCTGCTGGTCCCGTTTCTGGTTCTTAATCTTATCTTCTGATCAAATTGGAAGGTCCTGAGAACTGGCTCTTTGTGTATCACCAACAGCCAGCACCAGCCTGGTCCATGGAGTGGATGATGATGGGAAGAAGAATAGTAATAGCTGGGGCAGCAGTGGCACAGCGGTTAAGGCTGCTGGATCCCACATGGCCAGCTGCACAGTTCAAGTCCCAGACCCAGTGGCTTGAAAAACACCAGGCACCTATGTAAGAGGAGAATGGCGGTGAAGAGATTGTGGCATGGCCCTCCCCCCTGGGGAGTGCGTTCTCACTTTCTCCTTCTCTCTGTCTCTATGGTGAATGCATTCACCCTCTAACAAATTAAAAAAAAAAAAAAATCCCACATCTTACCCGATAATGATGTACAATTATTATATATAAATCAGAAGTTACAGTCAAAATTAGTTTAAAAAGCAACACAGGGGGCCAGCAGGCATGGTGGCATGGTGTTTAAGGTGCTAGACTCCCACATGGCTCACTGTGATTCAAGTACCGGACCTGGCAGCTTGCTTTCTCACTTCTTCTCTCCCTCTCTTTCTGTCTCTCTCTGGTGAGCTCATGTTCCCTAAAGCAAATTTTTAAAAAATAATAATAATAAATAAATAAAATTAAATAAATAATTCCTTAAAAAAAAAAAAAAAAAGGTAACACAGGAATTTAAGTTAGACTCAACCTCTCCTTACTCTGTGGTGTACGTTGCAGCCTTGGGCAAGTCACTGAAATCCTCCGTGCCTTTGTGATCAGCATTCTGTGGCTTCCTGTAGATAATCTCATCAGGTACAATGCCTGGCCCAAAGAAGGGCTCTGTGTGTGACAGATCCTTTTCCTGTCACTGGCTGGCGTGGGTGGGGGAGAAGGACAGGCCTGCTGGATTGAGAGCCAGGATCTTCTCCCTTGAGTCCTCCGCGGAGCCTGGGGCCATCCTTCCGGCTCCCTCCCCACCTCTGCTGCTTCCTGTGTCTTCCTCAGGCCCTGCTCCAGGGTCTCTGGGTGCTCAGCCAGCCTTCTGGGGAGAAGTGGAGCTGTGGTGTCTGTCACAGGCACCACTGGGTCTCAAACGCTGTATTTGCTGCATTCTGGGCAAGGACTTGCCATCTGCACCCAACAGGGCTGCTCTGGCAGGGCCTTTGGGCTAGGATTTAGGGACCACCATGCCATGACCTCCACCCTGGTACAGCAGTGTTTCTCAGATGTGGCCCTTGGGGCTCCTGAAGACCAGAGTCCCTTTCTCTCTCTCTCTCTCTCTCTCTCTCTGTCTCTCTCTCTCTCTCTCTCATTGACAGAGAGAAAAAGGGAGAAAGAGAAAGCACCCCCCATGGGTCATGACCATGACCATGCCTCAATCCCTTAATCCCTTCTTCCTCATTTCTCCCTCCTGTGGGAAATTTGAGCAAACACACACACACACACACACACACACACACACACCTGGAATGTTTTCAAGCTGCCGGGTCCGGGTTTAGGACTCAAAGCAATTAGCCATGTGGGATTTGGCTCCCTCAATGCTAGGTCAAGGGGCCGGCCCTTAGGGCCCCTGTCTTCTTCCCTGCTTGATTTGTATTTCCCAGGGGACTTGCCACCATACTCCACCAGCCCTCTATTCTGTCACTTTGAGATGCTGCTATCGACTTGCCTTGTTTTTCTGCAGTCAAACTCTGTCCCTGGACCTTCGTTTTCCCTGTCATTTCTGCTCGGACCAGATTCATCACGGCAATGTCGAAGCCAGGAGGAGGCTGGGCCAGGGGTTGGTGTGCCCGTACTCCTCCCAGGAATGCAGGAGGAAGTGGAGGAAATGGGGAAGAATATAATTAGAACTGGCTCAAGTTCCTTCCTGGCTGTGTGGCTCAGATGAGTAGCAGCTTCCTCGAGCCTCAGTTTGCACATCTGTAAAGAGAAAATAAAAATGCCCATCGCCCTGGGACAGCCTAGGTCACGTACCTGGTCCTTAATGGGAGCTCAGTAAACGATGGCTGCAAAGACCAGGCACTGTGATTCTGCCTTAAACTGTGGGGGCGCCGGCCCTGTCTAGGACAGCCTAGGATCGGCTGCTTCCTTTTCTCAGGGACAATGTAGGAACACGGGACTTTTGAAGAACAGATGAATCTCACCATCATTGGAAGAGGGGAGCTGGGTCCGCTGAGGGTTTGTGGGGTGTCTTGGCCTGGGGTCAGGCCCCAATCTCTTTCACACGAGGTAGGGTGGGGCCTGGAAGAGGCAACCTGGGCTGTGAGTGCTTGGGGTTCTCTGGACTTCTTGCCTAGGTAGTGTCATCGGGGTCTCTTGGCCTGGTTCTCCCCACGCTCCAGGTCCTGCCCTTGCTCCATCTTGACAGGGGCTCCAGCTTCTCCCCTAACCTGACCCCCGGGAAGCAGGGCCAAGCTCTCCAGGGTGCCTCCCCCAGGGAGCCCTCACCCCTGGACTTTCCATTGGCGTATTTCCTTCCTGCCTGCCCTAGAGGAGGTCCACAGACACTCTTCACTGTGGCAGGCAGGGGGTCCATCCCGGGATTCACTGCCTTTGTCCCGTCATCACTGGGAGTCTGACCCTGAGATGCCCAGGAGGAAGAAGGCTGGGGCTGATGGAATGGGCTTCTTTCTCCTTCCTCCCTTTCTTTTACATTTTTAAGCAAGAGATAAATAAATGTTGCCCTGATGGGACCAGCAGTTGGCGTAATGGCTATGTCACTGGACTCCCATGTAGTTGACTGCGGTTCCAGTCCTGGACCCGGTGGCTTAAACTCATGCCAGGTGTGTGTGCGTGCATGCCCAAGATCCCAAGAGGAGAATAGAGGAGAAGGGATTGCAGCGTGGCCATCCCCCCGGGGGGTGATCTCTCACTTTCTGTCTCTCTGTCTGTCTCTGTCTTTCTGGTGAGTGCACGTGCCCTGGAGCAAAAACCTCTCCAAAAAAAATGTCACCCTGAGATGACAAGAGAATATGAAGGAGATAAAAGGAGAGTGAAAGGAAGTGAGAGACCAGAGGCAAAGGACTGAGGGGGATTTGGACTCTACACCGTGATGAGGGGAAAGATGAAAGAGGAAAGAAAGAGATGAGATGGGAACACAGGACGGAGTGGCAGAGCGGAGGATGGGGTTGCCACGGAAACGGGGGGGGGGAGAATGGAGGGAGAGGAAGACGGGATGGAGAAGGCGGAAGGCTCAGCACAGGAGGGGCCTGAGATGAGGCGTGGTGAGGAAAGTGGGAAGCCATGGGGGCTCCCAGTTCTGACTCAGGCCTCAGTGTGGGAAAACTGAGATGGGCAGGTGGAAAGACATGATCCGGGAAGTCCATCTCCACCAGGAGCTGACCGAGTGGACAGAGCAGACCCAGCTGGGGCCTGCTCCTCCCTGCCTGTGGGTGACTGCCTCAGTGACCTCCTCTGTGAAGTGGACATGGTACTCCTCACCCCCAAGAACAGCCCTGAGGTCTAGAAACAGCATGTGCTCAACACAAGGCCTCCTGGCAAAGTTCAAGCCCAGCAAGTGCATGCATTGCCCTTTCATTTGCGATCCTTATCTTTGCCCCTTGAACTTGCTAGCCGAAGTTTTGTTTGCTGTTCTCTGTAACACTGAGCAGCCATCTTTGGGTCCGGCATCAGGTATGTGTCTGGGGGACAGATGAGCTTTTTGCTTCTGGAATTGGGAGAAAGACGGGGAGCCTTCTGGAGACACAAAGACTGCTGCCCTTTTCCTAGAAACAGGAACCATCTGAAACTCAGGGAAAGGAAGTCCAGACCAGGGGGTTTCCATTTGACTGCTTTCCAAAATGGCTCGAAAAGGGGCCTCTTTTTTTTATTTGCATTTGAATATGGAAATAGCCTGCCCTCTGTATCCACTGGTTTCCCATCCTTGGGTCCAACTAACTGTGAATTGAAAATATCCTTTTTATTATTATATTTTTTGGAGAGGTTTTTGATATAGGGCGCATACGCTCGCCAGAAAGACAGAGACAGAGTGACAGCGAGAAATCACCCCCATCTGGGGTATGGCCATGCCGCAATCCCTTCTCCTCCATTCTCCTCTCAGGATCTTAGACACACACACAAAGACACGCCCAGCATGAGTTTAAGCCACTGGGTCCAGGACTTGAACCGTGGGCAACTACATGGGAGTCCAGCGACATCGCCATTACACAAACTGCTGGAACTGAAAATACCCTTTTTTTTTTTTTTTTGAGAGGTTTTTCGCTATAGGGCGCGTGCACTCGCCAGACAGACAGAGAGAGACATAGAGACAGAAAGCGAGAAATCACCCCCCAGGGGGGATGGTCACGCCGCAATCCCTTCTCCTCCATTCTCCTCTCGGGATCTTGGGCACGCACGCACACGTGCCCGGCGTGAGTTTTAAGCCACCGGGTCCGGGACGCGAACCGCGGTCGACTACGTGGGAGTCCAGCGACATAGCCATTACGCTAACTGCTGGTTCCCTGAAAATATCCTTTTTAAAAAAAACTATAAATAGTAACAGGGGCAGCAGGAACACAAGGCCCTGTGATACTGGACCCATATAAGAAGGTCCTAGGGTCTCCCTGTGCACAGGGTGGTGCACCCATGCCTGTGCTCCAGACTGGCTGAGACTAGGGGTGGACTGCACTGTGAAGACCTGTTGGGGTACCTCTCGCCTTGTCTCTTTCTCTCTCTCTCATGGAAAGCATAAATACACTTTAAGCAATAAGAATCAAATCAAATAACAGCTGCAGGAGCATGCCTGGATGTTTTTGCTCAGCAGGCTGAGGCCGTATGAGAGGTCCACGTTTAATGCAGCCCACCCTAAGAAGCTGGACATGGTAGCGTGGCCTGTAATTCCAACTACTTGAGAGGCTAAGTGGATCACGGTATAGCAAGACCCTGTCTGAAAAAACAAACAAACAAAAATATCACATGGACTGGCCCAGTAGCACAGCAGATAAGCTCTGTGCAGAGGAGGCCTAATCCCACATGATCACCCTGGAGTTCGACTCCCAGCCCCGGTAGTAACATGCAGAATGTGCATGAATGCACCCAGGATCCCTATGGGTGAGGACTTAGAGGAAGAAAGGTTGTGGCGTGACCGGGCCTGTTTGATGGGTGCTTCCTCTCTCTTCCTACCTCCCTTTTGCTCTTTCTCATATGCACATGCTCTATCGTGAATAAAAAGGGAAAAAAAGAAACCTACCACATGCACGGGCACGTGCAAAAGGAAGAAAAAGTACAATAGAAAATACAATACAAAATTTTTAATATATGTGTAGTACTACTTACATCGAGTTTACCTGGTACTAGTAGGAGTAATTTAGAGATGATTCTTTTAAAGAATTATTTATTTAATTTTATTTATTATTTTTTAATTTGACCAGAGAGGCAGAGAGAGAGAGAGACAGAGAGGGAAGATGAGAAAGCAAGCTGCCAGGTCCAGGACTCAAACTGTGGTTGACCATGTGGGAATCCAGCGCCTTAACCACCATGCCACCTGAGGGCCCCTAGAGATGATTTAAAGTATATGGGAAGATGTAAGTAGGTTAAATGCAAACACTACAGTCTATACAGAACTTGAACACTTGTGGGTTTTGGTATCTGTGGGATGGCCAGGGTCCTGGAACCAATGCCCTGTGAATGCCCAGGGGCGATTGTTTTCTGTAAATTTAACACAACGATTCATTCCATGTGTTCTGCTGGGGATGCCGGACTGCAACTGGGATGCCAGATATTAAACAAGTAATTGTATAAATGAATAACTCATAGGCTAGCTGGTGATATGGTGGTTAAGGGGCTATATCCCATGTGGCTGACAACCGTGGTTTGAGTCGACTCAAGAAACACGCCAGGTGCAAGTGCATGTGTGCCCAAAATCCCAAGAAAAGGGAAAAATCCCAAGAGGAGGGATTATAGCATAGCCACCCCCATGGGGAGTGCTTTCTCTCTTTCTCTCTCTGTCTCTCCGGTGAGTGCACACGCCGTATAGCTAAAAAAAGAAAAAAGAAGAAATGAAAAAGAAAAAAATCATTCACAAATCATTAAAAGTTATGTTTGGGTCCAAGAAGGAAATATTAAACTTGAAACTGCTTAGAACTTAGGGGACCAGACCTGGTGGGCGGGTGGGGCAGGGTCAGGAAGGCTTCCCCAGGAGGGGATGCCCGATTTGAAAGCTATAGGACAAGGGATGAGGTTAGCAGACATGAACAAAGCCACGTGTCAGAGCGTGAAGAGCCGAGAGATGAGTCGAGGGCGTGCTGTGGAGTTGCCACGTGGCCAGGGACCAGCCAAGCCAGTTCTTCTAAGTCCTTAGTGAGGCGTGTGGACTCGATCGCGAGGGCGGTGGGAAGTGACTACAGGATCTGAAGCAGGGTGAGGTGTCCAGAGTGATCGGCAGGAGCACAGGGCTTATTCTGGTTCTCACTCTCTCCTGACGAACAGTTTGAGAATTGGAGGGCACAGAACCCTTGAGAGCCCAGAGAACTTCCTGACAGGCCTGGCCATGGTGGCACAGCAGCAGCGCAACATTTGAAATGCTGGAAGCCACCTGGATGGCAGGGGTTCAGTTCTTGGGTTGACCCATATGTGCACTGGTGCCTGTGATCCTAGCTGGTGGGAGGATGGCAGCCTGACCCTATCAGGGTGCTGTCTCCCTCTTTCCTTCTCTTACTTGTTCATTAGATACATAAATTTTAAAAACTAAAAATAAGGGACCAGCAGTTGGTGTAATGGCTATGTCGCTGAACTCCCACGTAGTTGACCACAGTTTGAGTCCTGGACACGGTGGCTTAAACCTTACACCAGGTGTGTGTGCATGCGTGCCCAAGATTCCTAGAAGAGAATGGAGGAGAAGGGGATTGCAGCATAGCCATTCCCCTCCTAGGGGGTGATTTCTTACATTCTGTCTCTCTGTCTCTCCAGCAAGCATATGTGCCCTATAGCAAGAATCTCTAAAAAGAAAAAAAAGAAAAAAAAAACAACCTTAAAAATAATAGTAATGGGGGGACCAGCAGTTAGCGTAATGGCTATGTCGCTGAACTCCCACGTGGTCGACCGCAGTTTGAGTCCCGGACCCGGCGGCTTAAACTCACGCCGGGCGCGTGTGCGTGCGTGCCCAAGATCCTGAGAGGAGAATGGAGGAGAAATTGCGGCGTGGCCATCCCCCCTGGGGGGTGATTTCCTGCTTTCTATCTCTCTGTCTCTCTCTGTCTGTCTGGCGAGCGCACGCGCCCTATAGCAAAAAAAAAACTCTCCAAAAAAGAAAAAGAAAAAAAAAAAATAATAGTAATGGGTTCAGCAGGTGGTATGGTGGTTAAGGCACTGGATTTTCATATTAGCCAACTGCCGTTCGAGTCCTGGACCCAGTGGCTTGAAAAAAATCACAGCAAATAAATAGATAAGTAATATTATTATTATTTTAGATAATAACAATCTCTGCAGATGGGTTGAATGGTGGAAATCCGTTCCTCCCACCTACCACCTAGCCCACCCTCACAGCCTACAGACCATGGTAGGCACGCACCCTGGTGGCGGAGCCTGCCGGGGACGGTGCTGTATTTGACCTGGGTGGAAGAAACACAGTAGGAGCCCAACACCCCCATGTTAGTCCCCATGAGGGTGGGGGCCATGGGGCCTTGGTTTCCATATCCGTAAATGACACTTTTGGACAGGAAGATCCCCAACAAGCCTTCCAGCCCCATAGGCAAAGGGGCTGAGGCAGAGGGTCTTGAGCAAGGCCACAGTCCTGCTGGTACGGACCTGACACGTCTCTCCGTGGGCGGGCCAGCCATGATGCGGGAGGATCCAGGGCCCAGGGCTCCCTGGGGGCTGGGTGACCGCACATCAGAGGCAGCACATGGCCCTGTACCTAGCATCTAGGGGAAGCCCCACGTGCTTTTCATGCAGCTCTGCAGGCGGCCCAGCTTTTGCCCACAGTAATTTGTGCAGCAGACGCCCTGTTCGTTTAGGCAGGCTCGTTTCTGCAAGCTTCAGAGGCCCACCCAGTGACCTCAGGACAAAGCGGACTGGACTGCCAGCGAGAGCTCCCCGGGCTAGGGGCAAGGGCTGTGCACCATCAGGAATCCGGGGGTGCTGGGGGTCCTCAGCCCCCTCTCCCGCCTGCTCAGGGCTCTGGCCATCATGCTTTGCCCATCCCTGCCCCACGGCGTGCCTTCTGCTCCATGATGGATGGTATGACCTCGATGCGTAGCCCATTTCCAATAAAGGAAATGGTCCCAGATTCACTTGGGGGATCGGGGGGGTTGGACCACTTAGGTCTGGGCTCAGCTTCTCTATGAAGCACCTTGGACACAGCCCCGTATGGCAGAGAGTGTGTGATGCTTAGCAGCCTGGGCTGGGGGTGAGGCAGCTGCCCTTAGAAGAGGTTGAAGAAGGTGGACAGGCTTTCTTGCCTGGCCTTGCCTGGTGAAGTCAGTGGAAGGGTGATCCTCCTGTCTTTTTTATTTTTATTTTTTTACAGTTTTTTGCCATAGGGCACGTGCACTCGCTGGAGAGAGACAGAGACAGTGAGAGGGAAAGTGAGAAATCACCCCCTCTCCCCAAGGAGGATGACCTTCCTAGAATCCCTTCTCCACCACTCTCCTCTGGGATTTGGGGCATGCGCACATATGTATATACCCAGAGTGTTTTTCTTTTTTTCTTTTTTTTTTTTTGCCCAGAGTATTTTTCAAGCATCCAGGTCTGGGACTAACTCTGCAGCCACCCATGTGGGATTCAGCTGCCTTAACCGCCTCGCCCCCTGGCTGGCCCAGGAAAGTACTGTCACAGCGCTCAGACAAGGATTCGCCCTTGCAGTCTCATTCATGCATTCATTCATTCATCCTCAGGTCTTCCCCCCCCCCCTTTTCCCACCCTGGTGTCTTTCTCTCAATCACTGTCGGGGGGGGGGTGCACTCTGCAGGGGGTGGGAGAGTGATTCATAAGCAGACAGTTCTGAAGTACCATGGTTTTATCTGTCAGGGTACTCCAGAGGACTAAAATGAGGAGGAGATACATACACAGAGATTATTTTAAGGAATTAGCTCACTCAAATGGGGGGTGGGGGCTGACAACTGCAGTCTGGCAGGCTGCAAACTTGGGCAGGATTTGCGGCAGAATCCCTTCTCTGGGACATCTCAATTTTTGCTCTTATGGCCTTCACCTGATTGGACGAGGCCCACCCACACTATGGAGGGTGATCTGCTTTACTTAAAGCCACTGACTATAGATACTAATCACATCTCCAAAATGCCTTCATGGCACTCTCTGGGGTATTGTTTGATCTAACAGCAGGGCACCATAACTTGGCCATGGCAAGTTAACCCTCACAGGACCAGCAGGGGGTGTGGTGGTTAAGGTGCTAGACTCCCAGTGGCTGACCACAGTTTAGTCCTGGACCCAGCAGCTTGAAAATCACAGTGGGCATTGGTACCAGCAGATGGCATAATAGTTATGTTGCTGGACTCCCACATAGTCGACCGTGGTTCGAGTCTCAGATCGGCAGCTTAAAACTCACACTGGACGCTTGTGCATGCATGCCCAAAATCCCAGCAGGAGATTGGAGGAGAAGGGATTTCAGCATGGCCATCCTGCCAGGGGGTGATTTCTCACTTTCCCTCTCACTGTCTCTCTCTCTCTGGCGAGTACACATGCCCTGTGGTAATTGACCGTCATGGTGATACTCGGGCTGGGGAAGAGAGCTCCTACATCCTGACCCAGCATGCTTCCTGGGAGGTAATGCCTATGCTAAATCCTAAAGGCTGAGTGTGAGGGATGGGCAGTCCTGGCAGAGGACTCAGCCTGTGCAGAGGCCCTGGGGTAGGAAACATCGATGTTTGAGGTCTGGGGAGCAGTAGGGCTTGACTAGGAACAGCCTTGGGAAGCAAACTGAGGCAAGAATTTCGTCCTCCAGGCGCAGGGCTGAGTGCGTGCCTCTGGGCTGGACACTGACAGCCTAGTCCTTGCTTCACCATCTTACTGCGTGACCTTGGTCTAGTCCCTTCCCCTCCTGAGCCTCATTTTCCTTGTCTGTAAAGAGAAAGGGCCAAACACAGTGAGCCTCGGGCCCTGGCGTGGTTTGTGGGCCGGTGGCCCAGCCACTCTCACCCTGAAGACAAGACTTGGCAATCTGTCTTGCAGAGAAAAAGGGAAGCTGAGGCAGGAAGACAGTCCAGTAAGGAAGAGACTCACACACTTCCCCCTGGCCACCCCACCCCCATGGCCGGCTCTCTCAGTACCCGGGGGCCTGTCTGCTGAGTCGAGGCCTGTGGGCTGGGCAGAAGCAAGACTGTGGCAAGGAACACCGAGGTTTGCACAAGGCTCCTGGCTTTCGCTTCCTCTTCCTTTCTGGAGATGTGAACAGAGCTCACCTCCTAGTCTGCAATAAGGACGGCAGAGGAAAAAAAGGGGTGGTTTTGTCAGGAGGTGCCTTTTACAGCCCTGTATAGGCCTGGAACTTCCTTTCCTCCTCCCTGATCAGCTACCTGTCTGGGTGCAGCTTCTCCAGCTCCAGGGGCAAAGGGCCCAGGGCCACCAACCCCAGTAATACAGCTGGTCCTGGACACCTTGAATGCCAGCCCAAGGAGTGAGCCTCTCCTCCCCTCTCTGTGCCCTGCTGGGCCCCAGGGCCCCAGCTTGCCCCTCACACCACCCCAGCTGCACCTCTTGCCTCCCAAAGCTCCCCAGTCTCAGCTGTTGATTGACTGAGCTCACTTAGGCCAGCACCCTGAAGACGAGAGCTGCATTTTGCTCCCCATCGTATCTCATAACCAAGAACAGTACTGGCACCCAACAGGTGCTCAGTAAATGTGTGTTGAGTCAGTGATTCAGGCTCAGGACTGGAGGCTGAGCCTCTAAGTGGCTGGCCCCAAGACGTCGGGGCCAGGGTCAGACCCGTCGTCACAGCAAACACACTGGGCATCACTGAGGCTGTCACAGGGAGCAGCTTCCTCCTGGGCCCTCAGGAAATAGTCATCGAATGAAATTCATTGCTGGTGCCTGATGACATCCGAACCCTGAGCCCTCAAAAGCCCCAGAACATTCCCGTCTTCTGTAGGTTTTTGAGACGGTACCGGGTGGTAGGAGTTAGAGAATATCCAGGCCCTCTCTGTGCTTCCTTTCAAGTAGCTGCCATCCTGCCAGCCCCAAGACAGACCAGGCCATGGGTGCCTTCCACTTGCACTCTGCTCCACTGTCAGTGTCCCGGGGGACACCGGCTACCCCGGGCTTCCCAGAGCAGGGTTGTTTGAAGGGGTCTCAATAAGAGGAAACGAGGTGTCATGTCTTAGGGAGGCGTCCTTGGATGTCAGGCAGATGGGCCAAGGGTCACCTGCCTCCAGGTTGTCCGTAGGCCCTTGTGCCCATATTACAGATGAGGAGACCGAGCCCCTGAGGAGTCAGGCGATTTGCCCAGGGCCCCGGGGTTTGCATCAGTGTTTATAAGAACAGAAATGCAATGGAGGAAGGGTCACAGCAGTGGATGAAGTAACAGTGAGAGATCCCAGAGCTCTGGGGGGCTTAGGTCCTTGCTTGGGGAAGGTCCTCCCTGGGCCTCGGAGGATGGGACTTTGTTCCCTCCCCAGAGCTGGCCTGCTTGGCCCTGCAGCTTGGGCCCTGCAGCTGGCTTGAGCCCTGGGAATTAGGACAGTCCTGGGCTTCCGGTGTCAGGCCACCTCCCCTCCCCCTCCTGCCCTCCCGCCCCTCCCCCTCCTGCCTTTGTTCCTTGGCCTCTGTGGCCTGCTTCTTTCTCTCCCTCCCAGGCACTCGGGCTCCTCCTCTGCCCCCCTCCCCTTTCTCTTCATTTCTTTCCTCTCTGTCCCCTTCTCTCTTACTCGCTCTCTGTCTCCCTCTCTGCCATGGCTTCCCTTCCTCCCTGTCCCTGCTACAAGCAGGCAGCTGTTTCTCCATTGTCCCACCCTTAACACTTCCCTCTCCCGCACCCGGAACCTGGGTGCCCTGGTGCCCTGTGCCCTGGTAGGAGGCCAGGCCCCTCCTCTCAGTCACGGAGGCCCCAGGGCAATCTGAGAGTCCCCTTTCGCTTGGATGCTGCTGGGAGCTTTTGTTCTGAGACCTCAGCACAAGTGGTGAGGACAGGCCCTGCCCTGAGAAGGGAGGTGCCACCAGGGGGCCTCGGGGTGGGGAAGGGAGGCAGCCCTGGCACACAGGTGGCAGATGGCAGGTGGAGCACACCTGGTCGGCCTCCTGCCCAGGACAGAGCAGGAAGCCTGTGAGAAGGAGCCAGAAAGGAAGAGGAGTGAACCGGGAAGCTGGCAGAGGAGGAGGAGGAATCTAGGGGTTCCCGGGTCCCCCGATTCCCCAGCTCGGCCTAAGTATGGTAAGGAGACTAGCACGATGTAACACGTGTGAAACGCAAGTCAGTCAGATTCTCCGTCTCCTTTCTCTTAGCCACTGTCTCAACGGAGCCCCTTGTATACGCATTTACACACACACGTGAGTGCACACACACACACAGGCCCTGCGTGTGGGCAAACAGGGCAACATGGACGCAGGGCCCTGCCGAGCCCAGCCCCGTGTGCACCTTAGACAGGCATTCACAGGCAGGTGCCATAGGCAGGGCCCGCCTGGCCAGGGCTGTGGTTCCATGAAGACCCCAGTGGAGGCGAGAGCTGAGGGAAGGTCTGCTGCCTTGGGTGGAGGTGCGCCGGGAAGAGGCCCGAGGCTTCATGTCACAGTTTGCCTGGATCGTGTCCAGCTTCTCCTGCCGACCTGGTGACCCAGAGCAGCTCCCGACAGCAAAAGAGGCCGGCTCAGAGCCACCACATGGCCTCCAGTTGCAGGCCCAGGAGCAGAGATGGAGAACGAGCCCAGAGGGGGTCTGACTGTGGAGCCAGACTGGCCTGGGACAGATCCAGCTCTGCCCTCATTGAAAGAGCACTCTTGGGGACCAACAGGTGGCATAATGGTTACATCGCTGGACTCCCATGTAGCTGACCACGATTCAAATCCCAGACACTGTGGCTAGAAGCTCACACTGAACGCATGTGTGTGTGTGTGTGTGTGTGTGTCCAAAATCCCAAGAGGACAATGGAGGAGAGATTGTGGTGTGGCCATCCCCCCTGGGGGATGATTTCTCGCTTTCTGTCTGTCTCTTTCTGTCTCTGGTGAGCACATGCACCCTATAGCAAAAACCTCTCCAAAAAAAAAAGGAAAAGGAAAAAACGAACACTTTTTTTTTTTGGGGGGGGAGATTTTCGCTATAGAGCACGTGCGCTCGCCAGACAGACAGAGAGAGACATAGAGACAGAAAGCGAGAAATCACCCCCCAGGGGGGATGGTCACGCCACAATTCCTTCTCCTCCATTCTCCTCTCGGGATCTTGGGCACGCACGCACATGCGCCCGGCGTGAGTTTAAGCCACCAGGTCCGGGACGCGAACCGCGGTCGACTATGTGGGAGTCCAGCGACATAGCCATTAGGCTAACTGCTGGTTCCCAAAACGAACACTCTTGACTGTTCCTCAGGCCCCAGTTTCTGGGCTGTGAAATGGGGGCCACGTGTCCAGCCTCCCCCCACGACCGCCATGGGTTATTTATAGGATGACATGCTCACCTAAGACCTGCTGAGCGCTCAGTAGTGAGGAGCTGTCACTCTCCGCCAGTGTTCCTGATGCACTGCTGGCATCTCTCTGCACCCCCACCCCTGCCCTCTCCTGCATTGTGACCCCTGGGCTCACGCAGCCCTTTCATGGGTAGGTGCTTTCATCCCCGTTATGTGTCTTGTTTTGTTTTGTTTTGTTTTTTAGTTTGCTGTAGAGCGTGTGCACTTATGGGGAGGCAGGAGGGAGAGGAACAGGGAGAGAGAAAAAGTGAGAAATCACCCGCCAGGGGGGAATGGCCATGCCACCTGCAATCCCTTCTCCTCCATTCTCCTCGTGGGACTTTGGGCACGCACATGTGCACACTTTATGTGTTTTGAAGCTGAGCACGAGCTCCGCAAGAACACAGACTCCAGGTTAGTTCTTTTTGCACCCAGGCGCCTGGCTCCTGATATAGGCAAAATCGCCTGTTCACACTGGAAGGGCATAGCCACTGGCTCAGGGCAGGCTCGGTTTGCATCCGGTGTCCCGTGTGACCATAAGGAGTGGTCTCTTTTTTTTTTTTTTTTTTTTGAGAGGTTTTTGGTATAGGGTATGTGCGCTCACCAGAAAGACAGAGAGAGACAGAGAGACAGAAAGCAAGAAATCACCCCCCAGGGGGGATGGCCACGCCACAATCCCTTCTCCTCCTGGGATCTTGGGCATGCACGCACATGTGCCCGGTGTGCGTTTAAGCCACCAGGTCCGGGACTCGAACCGTGGTTGTCTACATGAGAGTCTAGCAACATAGCTATTATGCTAACTGCTGGTCCCTAGGAAGTGGTCTCTTGTAGAGGGACCCTGGTTCAGGTGCTGGCTGACCTTCCTGGCCTCTCCTGTCCTCACTCCTAGAGCGATGTTAACTGTTTCACATCCACACCCTGGAAGTTGTCAGGACTCACGTGGGGCTGGTGTTGGGGCTGCTGAGGAAAGGAGAGGGAAGGGAGCTGACGTTTACACCAACATCCTCATGTCTCCTCACTGCCCCACGAGGTGGGGGCCCTTTCCCCTCGATAGAGATGAGGAAGCTGAGACTTGGGACTCGGCGGGACTTGCCCAAGGTCACACGGTTGGTACACAGCAGAGCCCAGATTGGAGCTTAGGATCCGGTGCCAAGGCCCAAGCACAGGCTTCATCACCAAGGGTCAGTTCCTCCCTTCTCTTTGCCGGTTCTGCCTTGGGGAAGTCTAGAAAAAGTGCTGAGCACTTGGGTTGCTCACACCCCCACCAGACATGAGGGTGGCTGCCGGGTGCTGTGTGAGACAGACTGCTGTGAGACCCAGCGGCGGTGGCACACAGGTAACGCCACCACTTGGGAAGCTGGAGTCTCACGGGAGGCCCATGTGTGAATCCCGGGCCAGACAGAACACATGGGGTGCAGGTGCATGAGCCCATAGTTTTGGCTGAGTGGGTGGCGGGGGCAGGAGGATCATGACAGTGAGGCCTTGTCAAACATACTTGTCTTGGGACCAGCAGTTGGCATAATGGCTATGTCGCTGGACTCCCACGTGGTTGACCACAGTACGAGTCCCAGCCCCAGTGGCTTAAAACTCACACTGGGTGCATGTGCATGCCTGTCCAAGATCCCAGGAGGAGAATGGAGGAGAGGGGATTGTGGCATGTCCAACCCCCATGGTAGGTGATGTCATGCTTTCTGTTTCTCTGTCTCTCTGGCGAATGCACATGTCCTATAGTAAAAAAAATCTCTCTAAAAAAAAAAAAAAAAAAAAAAACAAAAACAAAAAAAAAAAAACACCTCTCTCTTCTTTTCCTTCTCTCTCTCATAAAGGAAAACGAGAGAGAAAGACTGGACAGGAGACAGTGAGCACACCAGCTTGCTCAGAAAACTCGGGGCCGGTGGGCACTGGGGGTGCTTGTGGTGAGCACAGCGGGACTTCTCTGTGGGCTCTGTGGGAGCCGGGACCCTGCCTCATTCACCGGCGTTTTCCAAGCACGAGGCCTGACCCACAGCAGGGACTGAGCAAATAGTCGTTGCACAAATGAATGAATGAATGAGTTCTTAGTCTCCAGTGCTGCCTCAGAACCACTGAAGCTTTACTGAATTGGGGGCCTGTGAAGGGCAAATCTCTTAGCTCCGCGGCTCTCTTCATAAAGGTCTCCTCCAGAGATCTGGGCAGACAGACAAGTGATTCTTTACCCCGGGTTAGGGCTTTACAATGAGCCGAGGCCCTTCTCCTGCATTGTGACCCCTGGGCTCTCACAGCCCTTTCATGGGTAGGTGTTTTCAACCCCTTTATGTGTTTTGTTTTGTTTTTTAGTCTGCTGTAGAGTGTGTGCTCTTAGGAGGGGTAGAAGGGAGGGGAAAAGGGAGAGAGAGAAAGTGAGAAATCACCCTCTTCCAGAGGGGAATGGCCATGCCACTTGCAATTCCTTCTCCTCCATTCTCCTCGTGGGATTTTGGGCACGCACATACACACATGCACACACGCGCACACTCTCTGTTTTTGAAGCTGCCGAATGCGGGACTCAAACTACCAAGTGAGCCGTGTGGGATCCAGTTGCCTTAGCCACCACGCCACTGGCTGGCCTTCATCCCCATGTTTTAGATGGGGAAACTGAGGCGACTCCCAGTTGAGTGCCCTTTCCAGCGGCAGCACATGGGGTAGGGGTGTGTATGTGTGTGATTCAGAAGCAGCTTGAGCCCCTCCGGCCTGTTCCAGGTGGACCCGGAGCCCCCATCAGGGGTCTCCTTCCATCTGAACCCTTCCACCAGAGCCTCACTCCACGCTTAATAGTTTAATCTTTAGTGTGCTTTTCACGGAGAAGGAGGCTCAATTCCTGTCTCGGGTATTTTTAGCCTCCCTCAGGAAGGGGAAGCTCCGTGGGGCCGGTCGCAGCGGGAGGGGGCCCAGGCTGGAGCCAGTTTCCTGAGGAAGAGCGGCCAGCCGTGCGCCTGACTCTGGGAGGAGAGCTGGCCAGGCAGGGCAGGAGTTGCCTCAGTAATGCCATCTCCCTTCCTGGGATGTGCCAGGCACCCAGGGTGGCAAAGGGTGCAGGCATGACTATCTGAGCCCCAGCAGGTGGCGCCACTCAGCCTCGGTGATCTCCCCCTTGGCAGTCTGCAGTCCTGGAGGGGAAGAAGGCACCAGGGTGAGAGGGGGGTGGGGAAGGTCCCAGGACCCGCGGACCCTGAGGGATACTGTGAGGCCAGTGGGAGGAGTGGGGCTGCGGGGGAGGAAGCTGCTCTGCCAGGGTGTGCGCCTGGGCAGTGGGTGCAGGGTCATCGCTCAGAAGAGCCTGTTAGAGATGGTGAAGGCGACCCCGAGAGCTAGTTACAGCATCCAGTTCAGACAGCGATCTCAAACGCGTTAGCCGTCAAGGAACCCTTCTTCCCAATCACATCTGATGCAGAACGCCAATGTAGAAGTCAGATAAAAGCTGCATTTTTATGGGTGTAAATCATTTAGCGAATCCAGGAACACGGTAACCCGTTGTGATACAGATATTTAGCATCAAGGCTGATAGGCGATGTCTGCGATCATCCTTAGCACTTGGCTTATTTTTCTCTGTTTCATTCATATGAAAAAATGTTGGCCAAGCTGTTACAAATAGTTACACCAGTTTACCCCTCACCATAGTCTCGGGCCTGTACAAAGTGAGTGATCTTGGCAACAAAGTCGCTGGAGCTATTGAATGCGCTTTAGTGCTGCACATATTACTTCTGAGTAGAGGGGGTTTTCCTTTCCTTTCCTCCTTTTCTTTTTTTTATTTTTAAGAGGTTTTTGCCTTGGGGCACGTGTGCTCAGGAAGGGGGGAGACAGAACCAGTGAGAGGGAAAGTGATAAATCACTCCCTAGGGAGGACGATCACCACAATCCCTTCTGTATTCTCCTCCTGGGATCTTGGGCGCATGTGCGCACACGTGCCTGATGTGATTTTCAAGCCACCGGGTCCAGGACTTGAACCATGGTCGGCCATGTGGGAGTCCAGCGACATAGCCACTATACCATCTGCTGGCCCCAAGATCTTTTGTTTGTTTGTTTGTTTTCAAATCAATTTTTTTAAAAAGCATCTTTACTTTTTGGATTTTCTAATCAGGTTGTTAAGGAATTCTTGAAGGCCCAACAGGACAAAGTTTGAGAACCACGGAGGCAATCCAGCCTCCCCGTTTCACAGACGGAAAGAATGAGGCCAGCGAGGGGACAGGGCTTACCCAGGATTCCAAGGGAGACAGAGGAGATGGTCAGATACAGAGGGTATCATTGCTTCTGTAATTACAAGCACAAACAGTTCCCAAATCAGGAGTAGAAAGACGTCAGGACGAGGCACACCCAAAATTAGCTGAGCCTTGTCAGTGCCGAAAGTGTCTGCTGTCTGTCTGTCTGCGCGGCTGCTAGCCTCAGTATTAACATCCCTTCTCTTTCTGCAGCGATGCCCTCCTAGCCAGCGCTGCGGGATGGAGGGCTTCATGGACTCAGGGACACAGACGGATGCCGTGGTGGTGCTGTCCTTGGCTCAGGCTGCCGTGCTGGGCCTGGTCTCGGAAAATGAGCTTTTTGGAGCCACCATAAGCGCCGAGGCCTTCTACCCAGACTTGGGGCCCGAGCTGTCCGGGACGTCCACGGGGGAGCCTGGGCCACCAGGCCCCGACGTCTACCAGCTGGCCTGCAACGGGCGGGCCCTGGAGGAGCCAGCGGAGGAAGAGGTACTGGAGGTGGAGGCAGCCTTCGAGAAGCACACCCGGCGGAAGACACGGCCCCCGGTGCGGCTGGTGCCCAAGGTCAAGTTTGAGAAGGTGGAGGAGGAGGAGGAGCAGGAGGTCTATGAGGTTTCCGTGCCTGGTGATGAAAAGGACGTGGGCCCGGCAGAGGCCCCCGCCCAGGTGGCCAGTGGCGGCTGTGAGGCCCTAGTGCAGAGCAGCGCCGTCAAGATGATTGACCTCAGCGCCTTCAGCCGCAAGCCCCGGACGCTCCGGCATCTGCCCCGGACCCCGAGGCCAGAGCTGGACGTGGCCCCATACGACCCCCACTTCCCAGACCCGGCCCGGGATGGCTTCCCTGAGCCCAGCATGGCACTGCCTGGGCCAGAGGCCTTGCCTGCTGATTGTGGTTTCGAGCCACCCCACCTGGCCCCACTGAGTGACCCCGAGGCCCCCACCATGGAGTCCCCAGAGCCAGTAAAGCCGGAGCAGGGCTTCGTGTGGCAGGAGGCCAGTGAGTTTGAGGCTGACACGGCAGGCTCGACAGTGGAGCGCCACAAGAAGGCCCAGCTGGACCGGCTGGACATCAACGTGCAGATCGACGACTCCTACTTGGTGGAGGCGGGCGACCGCCAGAAGCGCTGGCAGTGCCGCATGTGCGAGAAGTCCTACACGTCCAAGTACAACCTGGTGACGCACATCCTGGGCCACAACGGCATCAAGCCGCACTCATGCCCGCACTGCAGCAAGCTCTTCAAGCAGCCCAGCCACCTGCAGACGCACCTGCTGACGCACCAGGGCACCCGGCCCCACAAGTGCCAGGTGTGCCACAAGGCCTTCACGCAGACCAGCCACCTCAAGCGCCACATGCTGCTGCACTCGGAGGTCAAGCCCTACAGCTGCCACTTCTGCGGCCGCGGCTTCGCCTACCCCAGCGAGCTCAAGGCCCACGAAGTGAAGCACGAGAGCGGCCGCTGCCACGTGTGCGTCGAGTGTGGCCTGGACTTCTCCACCCTGACCCAGCTCAAGCGCCACCTGGCCTCCCACCAGGGCCCCACCCTCTACCAGTGCCTCGAGTGCGACAAGTCCTTCCACTACCGCAGCCAGCTGCAGAACCACATGCTGAAGCACCAGAACGTGCGGCCCTTCGTGTGCACCGAGTGTGGCATGGAATTCAGCCAGATCCACCACCTCAAACAGCACTCGCTCACCCACAAGGTGAGACCTCCTGCGCCGGCCTCCCTCTTGCATGGGGCTCCTTCATACCTCAGGCCTCCCTCCTGCATGGGCCTCCCTCCTGCATGGGGCTTCCTCCTACCTCAGGTCTCCCTCCTGCACAGGCCTCCCTCCTGCACGGGCCTCCCTCCTGCACGGGCCTCCCTCCTACACGGGCCTCCCTCCTGCATGGGCCTCCCGCCTGTATGGGCCTCCCTCCTGCCATAGGGCTCTCTCCTGCATAGTCTTCTCTCCTGCATGGGCCTCCTTCTTCCTTGGGCCTCCCTCCTACCTCAGGCCTGCCTCCTTCGTAGTCCTCTCTCCTACATGGGCCTCCTTCTTGCATGGGCCTCCTTCCTGCCTCAGGCCCTCCTCCTGCTGTGGACATTCCTGCTGCAGGGGGCTCCCTCCTGCACGGGCCTCTCTCTTACACGGGCCACCCTCCTGCCACGGGCTTCCCTCTGCATGGCCCTTCCTCCTGTTACAGCCTGGCCTTTGGGGACTTTCCCTGTCCTGCCACTTGCTCATCCAGTACCTCCCAGAGTCCTGGGTGACATCACTTAGGTGGTGCACAGATGAACAGTCCTTATTTTTAGAGTGACAGATTTATTTTGATGAGTAGTAGAAACAGAATTGAAATTCGTTTTTTAAATAATAAAGTGTTATTTAAAAAAATTTTTTTAATTGCCAGAGGGTATGTGTTCTTGTTAGAGAGAGGCAGAGAGAGGGAGAGGAGAAAGCACCTCCAATGGGGTGCACATACTCTATGGCCAAAAAACAAACAAACAAAAAAGGACTGTGAAATTAAATCTGGGCTCAGCAGTAAAGCGTAAGACTGATTACTAGGGCCGGCAGGTAGCATGGACTCCCACATGGCCGGCTGCGGTTCAGACCTGGACCTGGCGGCTTGCTTTCTCACTTTCCCGTTCTTTCTCTCTCTCTCACTCTGTCTCTCTCTAGTAAAATAAAATTTAATAAGTAAATAAAGTTAAATAAAATAATTATTTAAAAAAAGATTGATTATTAATGTTTGCAAGGGGTAAGAGTGGAAGGTGATGGTATATCTACTCTACATATAATTTTTCTTTGCCATCTTTCTCCTCTTTTAGAGACCTAAAAGTCCCAAGTCCACAGAGTGTTAAAAGATAAATAATATTTTTCTGGGGGGCAGCAGATGGCATGGTGGTTAGAACACTGGACTCCCACATGACTGACCACAGTTCAAGTCCCAGACCTGATAGCTTGCTTTCTCACTTTCCCTCTCTCTTTCTCTCTGGTCAAATTAAAAATAAATAAATAATAAAATTAAATAAACCTTAAAAGGGAAAAAAAAAAAAAAAAACGATTAATAATACTAAAAAAAAAAAAAAAAAAAAAAAAGTCATGGAGGTGATCAGCAGATGGTATAAAGGTTATGTCACTAGGCTCCCACATGGCCAGCTGCAGTTTGAGTCCCACATCCAGAGGCTTGAAACACACCAGGTGTGTGTGCATGCATGCCCAAGATTCCAAGACAAGAATGGAGGAAAAGGGATTGCATCATGGCCATCCTCCTGGGGGAGGGGCAGGGTTATTTCTCACTTTCTGTCTCTCTGTCTCTCCATCTCTTGGGTGAGAGCATGTCCGATATAGCAAAAATCTCTCCTAAAAAAAAAAAAAAAAAAAAAAAAAAAAAAGTTGAGGCCAGCAGGTGGCGTGGTGGTTGGTGCAGCTGGACTCCCACATGGCTGACTGGTTTGAGTCCCGGACCTGGCAGCTTGCTTTCTCACTTTCCTTCTCTCTGTCTCTCTCTGGTCTACTTCGAAAAAATAAAATAAAAATAATGACAATGAATAAAATTAAATAATTTTTTTTTTTTTGGAGAGGTTTTTGCTATAGGGCGCCTGCGCTCGCCAGACAGACAGAGAGAGACAGAGAGACAGAAAGCAGGAAATCACCCCCCAGGGGGGATGGCCACGCCGCAATCCCTTCTCCTCCATTCTCCTCTCGGGATCTTGGGCATGCACGCACACACGCCTGGCGTGAGTTTAAGCCACCGGGTCCGGGACTCGAACCATGGTCGACTACGTGGGAGTCCAGCGACATAGTCATTACGCTAACTGCTGGTCCCAAAATTAAATCATTCTTAAAAAAGAAAAAAAAGCCGAGGGGCCAGCAGGTGGCATGGTGGTTAAGGCGCTGGACTCCCATATGGCTGACTGCGTTTTGAGTCTCATACCTGGTGTGTGTGGCTTGCTTTTTCACTTTCATCTCTCTCTCACTCTCTCTCTGTGTCTCTCTGGTGATCACATGTGCCCTGTAGTCAATTAAAAAAATAATAATAATGATAAATAAAATTAAGTAAATAATTCTTTTTTAAAAAAAATAGCTGAAAGCAGAAACCAAAGACCACTAAAATTGAAAACACCCCTATCACCCACCTAAACACATACAGTGGGCACATTATAGCTTATAAACTCCTGAATGGCAAGGCCCCCTGGTGGTCACATACATCTTGACACCAGGATGTATCAAGAAGGAACACAAGACCCAGTCCTGTCTGCTAAGGAAATGGACACAGGAACTGTTCAATTATAAAACGAAACTTTGTACCAAGCAAGCAGTTTGGACAGCAGCTGTGACCACAGATGTGTCTGCCCAGTTGCGTTTGTAGTAAATTACCTACTCAGCAAACAGCAGCTCCCCGCTTCATCCTGACTCTCCTCCAGAGACAATAAATTGGATCCCTGATGACAGGGCACCGTGTCGTGCTCTGGGAACTGCCTCAGACACAGGAAAGCATGCTGACAGCCCACACCAAGGGGTTTGCCCCTGGCTTCTATCTCTTGAGGCTGAGTGTCCCAAAGTCCGTTGAGAATAAGAATCATTCCAGGATGGGGGCCAGCAGGTGAAACAGTGGTTAAGGTGCTGGATCCCATATGGCCGACTGTGCAGTTCAAGTTCTGGATCTGGCGGCTTAAATATATATATACGGAGATAGCAGGTAGTGTAGCAGTTAAGGCACTGGACTCCCACGTGAACAACCGTGGTTTGAATCCCAGACCCAGAGGCTTGAAACGCCTGCTGGGTACATGTGCGTGCGTGCCTAAAATCCCAAAAGAATGAAGGAGAAGGGATTGCGGTGTGGCGAACCCCCTGGGGGGTGATTCTCACTTTATCTCTCTGTGTCTCTCCGGCGAGCACACGTGTCCTATAGCAAAAATCCCTCTTAAAAGAGAAACATGGCGTGCACGTGCAGCTCCCATGGGGATGGTCATGCTGCAATCTCCATCTCTCCCTCTTTTTGGGATTTTGTACGTATAACTGGCGTGTCCTGACCCTCACCCCTACCCCCTACAGGGTGTGAAGGAGTTCAAGTGTGAGGTGTGTGGCCGGGAGTTCACCCTACAGGCAAACATGAAGCGGCACATGCTGATCCACACCAGCGTCCGGCCCTACCAGTGCCACATCTGCTTCAAGACCTTTGTGCAGAAGCAGACTCTCAAGACCCACATGATTGTGCACTCGCCTGTGAAGCCATTCAAATGCAAGGTACCAGGCCTTGGGGTCCCAGGGTGGGCCCCTCGAGGGCAGCCAGCAAGAGGAGCCCCAACTGGGGGAAACCTGGCAAGGGCTTTTGGGGTTGGGGTCAGCAGGTAGGAGTCCAGACCTTAGAAGCTGGTGACATTGTGATTTTTTTTTTTTTTAAGTTTTTGCTATAGGGCATGTGCAGTTGCCAGAGAGAAAGAAAAAGAGGGAAAGTGAGAAATCACTCGCAGGGCAGATGGCCACACTGCAATCCCCTCTCCTCCAGTCTCCTCTAAGGATTTTGGGCATACACGCACATATATCTGGCATGATTTTCAAGCTGCTGGGTCTGGGACTTGAACTGTGCAGCCAGCCATGTGGGATTCAGTGCCTAAACCTCCATGCCACAGGCTGGCCCTTGGTGGTATGATTTTTTGAGAGCTGGGAAAGGGATGAAGCTCAAGGTGCAACTGCAGAGAAAGGGCCCAGGCCTGGGGGCCAGTGCAGCTGGAGACGCGAGCCCTGGGTTTCTGATCTGCAGCTCAGAGGAGGTGGGGCAGAAACAGTGACCCGCAGGGATGGCTTGTCTCTCTGCCTCTTGGGCCTCGGGGTCACAGAGAGAGTGCTGTCCTGAGCAAATGGGATCCTGGCCCTGCCATGGAGGTGGAAGCAGGCTGGGGGTCTGGGGAGGGCGGGCTCCCCACAGGCTAACGGCGATGCTTGGTGTGTCCAGGTGTGCGGAAAGTCCTTCAACCGCATGTACAACCTGCTGGGCCACATGCACCTGCACGCTGGCAGCAAGCCCTTCAAGTGCCCCTACTGCTCCAGCAAGTTCAACCTCAAGGGCAACCTGAGCCGGCACATGAAGGTCAAGCACGGCGTTATGGACATCGGCCTGGACAGCCAAGGTGGGTGGGCTGTACGCAATGGACAGAGCAGGACCGAAACCAGCGTGGCGCGTGCGGGAGCCCCCTGTCCGGTTAGGGGGGGCGGGCAGGCTGGCCAAGGCTGAGACCTCCTCAGGGTGGGCTCAGGTTTGGAGGGGGGGGGACCCCGGAGGGCCATCGTGGCGATAATGATGGCGTTATCTGTCTTCTTCAAAGGACTTAAATGGGCGCCCATCAACAATAACAATAAAAACAATAACTCACATGTACTGAGTGCTTAACTGTGTGCCAAGCCTTTATTAACCCATGTGACCCTCACAGTGCGGTTGGCTGTTACTACTCCCATTTTCGCAGACGCAGAAACTGAAGGGCAGAGATGTTGGGTAGCTCACATTAGATCACAACACGCGGGAGGAGACAGAAGATACTTTATCTCAGTACCGTGAGCTAACACTTAAAATAGTGAATGACAACTAAAATAGCCAAAGGGATAAACTGGCAGGTAGAATGATAAGGGCGAGCCAGGGAGCTAACAATTCCAGGTGCACTATGGTAAGTCCTTTGGACATGCAGAGGGGAGCTCTGAGCTCCCCAGCAACCAAGGCAAAGAGTGTAATACAATTGGTCACATTCTTCATTGTGCCTGTCAAAGAGAATGTAACTCATGTGGTCAGGAGAGAGCCAAATGGTCCTGTCACCAAGAACTGGGAGAACCTAGGGCCATTAGGTGTGGCTTGGTGCCGGACACCCACATGGCTGATCACTGTTCAAGTCCTAGACCCAGCAGCTTGAAAATCACACCAGGCACATGTGTGCGCATACCTGAAATCCCAGGAGAATGGAGGAGAAGGGATTACCGTGTGGTCATCCTCTCTGGGGGATAGGGGTGATTTCTCACTTTCCCTCTTCCTATTTGTCTACCATAGGTAAATGCACCCCACAGCATAAACCTTTAAAAATTCTTTTTTAATAAATACAATTGTCTAGGAAACACAGTACCCAGACTCCAGTGGACTGGTTCTCAAACTGGCTATACCTGAGGGTTTTTTAACTGTTGATGCCTGAGTCTGGGCCCCAGAGTCTAATGTAAGTGATCTGGCCTGCAGCCTGGGATCAGGATTTCTTTTTCTTCTTCTTCTTTTTTTTCCCAACGCCAAGTTGTGTATGTGTGCACCAGAGAAAGCGTGAGGGAGAAAGCATCCTGTAGTGGGGCCAGGTCGCCCCGAGTCTCCCCTTTGTCCCCTGTCCATGCTGTCGGTACCCTGGGCGAGCATAGACACACAACTGCCATGTTTTCCAGCTGCTGGGACAGAATTCAAACTGCAGTTGGCTATGTGGGATCTGGCTCTCTCTGCACAGTGCTTAACTACTGGCCCTGGGGTTAGGAATTTTTTTCATTGCCACAGGGTCAGCAGGTAGCATGGTGGTTAAGGCACTGGACACTCCCCCATGGCTAAGCACGGTTTGAGTCCCGGACCTGGTGGCTTGCTTTCTCACTTTCCTTCTCTCTATGTGCCTGTCTTTCTCTGGTCAAGTGAAAATGACTGAATGAATAAATAAAATTAAATACATAATTCTTTAAAAAAAAAAAAAGAATTTTTTTAATTGCCAGAGGGCACTTTTCTATTAAAAGAGAGGGAGGCAGAAAGCAGTCCCCCATGGGGCACGGTCATGCTGCAATCCTTTCTCGTCCATTTCTCTATCCGGTCAGGATTTGGGACATACATATACTAGGTGTGTTTTTCAAGCCATGGGGTGGAGATCTGAGCCATAGTCAGCCACGTGGCAACCAGCTCCCTTAAGCACTCTGGGTGACTCTAGATGCAGTGGAGTTTGAGAACCACTGCTCTGGTAGAACTGCCATGGACCTGACCCACCAAGAGGGACCAGAGTGGGCCTTGCCCTTGTGGACATAACTAGAGCCATCAAAAGTCTGTCCCTGCTCACCTTGTTTCCAGGGCCGGTTAAGGAGCAGGTCTCTTTCTACTAATACACGAGGCCAGTCACCGGGGGTGCTTAGGACCTGTGCTTTCTTCCTGGCCACAGCAGACGATGGAGGATGAAGCAGCGATTGACATGGGAGTGCTGGGGCTCTACTCGCTCCACTTCTCACATACAGCCTTGTCTGCGGCCAGGCTTGATGCTTGTGCAGGAGGAAGGCGGCGTCCATTCTGTGGGGGCATCGGAAAAGTCACAGTGCATTTTTGCTAGAAAAATACGTTGTGTAGGACCAGCAGGTGGCGTGGTGGTTAAGGCACTGGACACTCCCACAAGGCCAACTGTGGTTTGAGTCCTGGACCTGCTGACTTGCTTTCTCACTTTCCCTCTCTTTGTGTGTCTCTCTCTGGTCAAATTAAAATAAATAAATGAACCAATTAAATTTAAAAATTATTAAAAAAAAAAAAAGAAAAATACATCGTGACTTTTCTGATGACCCAATATACAAACCGTTTAGTAAACTATGGGCTATAATGTGGAGAAATGAATTAATGTTGTTGTAAAATATACTAGGCTGGGACCAGCAGGTGGCATGGTGGTTAAGGTGCTAGAATCCCACATGGCCAACCACAGTTCGAGTCCCGGACTCAGTGGCTTGAAATTCATGCTAGGCACATGTGCATGTGTGCCCCAAATCCAGAGAAGACACTGGAGGAAAACAGATTGCAACATGACTATCCTCCCGGCGAGTGATTTCTCACTTTCCCTCTCTGTCTCTCTCTCTTGTAGGTAAGTGCACATACCCCATAGCAAAACCTTTTTTAAAAAATTAAATAAATAAAATTGTCTGGGGAAAAAATTGTACAGACTTGGGCCAAGAGGACAGGACCAGTAGACAATAAAGGTACATGGTTATTGGGCCAGCTGGTGGAGGGGTGGTTAAGGTGGCTGGGTCCTGTATGGCTGTGTGGTTTCAGTCCCAGATCTAGTGGCTTGAAAGTCATGTCAGACATATGTACATGCCCAAATCCCAAAAGGAGGGAGAAATGGAGGAGAAGGAATTGCAGCATGACCATCCCCCATAGAGGGTGTTTTTTCTCTCCCTCTCTCTCTCTCTCTCTCTCTCTCTCAGAAGTGCACACACCCTCTAGCAATTTCTTTAAAATTTTAAAATTATTACATATTAATTTAAAAAAGAGAAAAGTTCATTCCCCACTTCACCCCCCAAAAAGACTTAATAACCAAAATGGAGACAGTGTACAGAGATCCAGAGGTGGAAATTTTCCCAAGGTGCTCATTTTGATAACCAGCTGTCTGTAATAAGAAGGTGTGGCCCTAGGATGTGAGGAAGAAACAGCCTAGCATCTGTGAGATTTGGGATAGGTGGCCTTGTTTTCATAAAGTCAGGAAGATGTCAGGTGACTTGGGCATACAAACAGACACCCATTCAGACTGGCCTAAACAATAAGAAGGGACCAGCAGTTAGCGTAATGGCTATGTCTCTAGACTCCCATGTAGTAGACCGCGGTTCGAGTCCCAGACCCGGTGGCTTAAACTCACGCCGGGCGCATGCATGTGTGTGCCCAAGATCCTGAGAGGGGAATGGAGAAGGGATCGTGGCTTTCTGTCTCTCTGGCGAGCGCATGCACCCTATAGCAAAACCTCTAAAAAATAAATAAATAAATAAGGAAATAGATTAAGGAAAGATGAAGTCCAGCCATTGTCAGTGTTGGCTAAATCAGCCCCCCAACAATGACGTCAGGGTTAGGCTCCCTCTGTCCATCCATAGCCTTAACTGTGATTTTTCTCATGGTCACAGGATGGCTGCCAGTGCCCATCAGGGTAGCATGCTTCCTTATTCATTCACATCTGGTGGAAGAGCAAGAGCCTGTTCCCCTTAGCTCTTTGGAACCAATGAGAACATTCTAGGAACGTACTTGCAGGCCTTTCCTTGTGACTCACTGGCCAAATTGGATCACACACCTACTTCTGAACCACTCCTTGGATCAGTGATTCTCCACCAGAAGTGGTCTGCCCCCCGGGGACATTTGGCTAAGTCTGGAGACATTTTCTGTTCATAACTGGGGTGCTGCTCTGACATCCAGTGGGCGAGGTCAGTAAACATCCTGCAGTACACAGGATGGACCCACAAAGAACGAGGGACCCCAGTGGTCATTGTGCCAAAGCTGAAATACAGTGTCTAAAACTGGGCTGGGGCCTGCTTCTCCAAACACACTTCTCCTCCCTGGACAAGGGCAGAATGCACCTTGCGGCCAGCCAGCCTCCCGGAGGCCCAGGATCATGCCTGAGGCCTGCTCTGTAGAGTTGTTATTCTGGTCTTTCTTGTCTTATCTTTCTTTCTTTTTAAATTTGCTACAGGACACATGTACTCACCAGAGAGAAAGAGAGAGAGAGAAAATGAGAAAGCAGTTCCATGGGGAGATGCCCATGCTGCAGTCCATCTCCTCTGTTCTCGGATTCTGATGGACGCACACACACCAGGTGTATTTTTCAAGCGTCCAGGCCCAGACTCAAACCACATAGTTAGCTATGAGGGATCTAGAGCTTTAACCACCATGCCACCTGGCTGTCTCCTTCTCTTTCTTTTTATTTATTTTTTTTTTCTGTTTCTTTTTTTTTGGAGAGGTTTTTGCTATAGGGCACATGCGCTCGCCAGAAAGACAGAGAGAGACAGGGAGACAGAAAGCGAGAAATCACCCCCCAGGGGGGATGGCCACACCACAATCCCTTCTCCTCCATTCTCCTCTCGGGATCTTGGGCACGCATGCACACGCACCCGGCATGAGTTTAAGCCACCGGGTCCGAGACTCGAACCGCGGTCGACTACATGGGAGTCCAGTGACATAGACATTATGCTAACTGCTGGTTCCCTCCCCCCACCTTTTTTTTAAGAGAGGTTTTTGCTATAGGGTGCATGTACTCACTAGAGAGACAGAAAGTGAGAAATGATCCCCCAGGGGGGATGGCCACACCACAGTCGATTCTGTGGGAGTCCAGCAACATAACCGTTATGCCATCTGCTGGTCCCATTCCTATAGCTTTTCTTACAACAGTAAGATTTTTAGAGTAAGACTTTGACTTGATGACATTACAAGAAGACTCCCAGAGTTTGTGCCTCACATTTGTTTGTTCACTTGCCCTGTGTGTTCATCCTTGGAGATGCAGGCCCAAGGATACCACTGAGTAAACTGGTTGAATGTCTTTGGGAGGTCAGTTGAATCAGCTTCCTCCAGCAACATAAGACAGCACAGTGGTTCCAAACAACAGCACTTGCTGAGTGACCTTGGGCAAGCTGACTAACCTCTCTGAACCTCAGCCTTTTCACCTGCTCAAGGGGGTTGCTGTGAGCGCTGGATGAGATGAGGTAGGTGAAGTGTCTGGCATACAGCAGGTGCTAAATACATGCTATCATTGGACAGCAAACTCCCATGTGGCAAGAGGAACCACTGAGAGATATGGCAGAGATCGGATACCAGGCTTAGTGACGTAGGAGGGTAATGGAGGCTTGACCCAAAGGAGACTTCAAGGCCAGGTCCTCACTGTGAGCACCTGCTCCCACGTACACGTAGCTTTAGGGCCAATATCAGGGGGCCCATGTGCAAAGCCACACGAGCCTGGGGCCTCCCAGGGTGAGAAGGCTGAGAGAAACCTGACAGTCCTCTGGAAGCAATGACTACAATCCTTTCCTTAGAAGAGTCACTAAGGGGCCAACAGGTAGCATAGTGCTTAAGGTGCTGGACTCCCATGTGGCCAGCCATGGTTCGAGTCCCAGATCCGGTAGCTTGAAACTCATACCAGGCTTGTGTGTGCGTTCCCAAAATCCCAAGAGGAGAATGGAAGAGAAGGGGATTGCAGTGTGGCCATCCTCCCTCCCGGGGGGTGATTTCTCACTTTCTGTCTGTCTCTCCGATGAGTGATGAGCGGATGCACCCTAGAGGAAAAAAAAATCTCTCTTAAAAACAAGTCACCCGTTCCTGCCACAAGGCGGCATACAGGCCTAACTGTGCCGCTCTCTTGCAGACCCCATG
Source organism: Tupaia tana (assembly GCA_026018925.1). NCBI lineage: Eukaryota > Metazoa > Chordata > Mammalia > Scandentia > Tupaiidae > Tupaia > Tupaia tana. The sequence goes on along the minus strand of JAKSZU010000028.1, from coordinate 9,212,408 downwards.
ATGGAGCTGACAGGCACCGACCCCTCTGAGCTTGACGGCCAGCAGGAGATGGAGGACTTCGAAGAGAATGCCTACGCCTACGCAGGCGTGGATAGCAGCGCCGGGGCCAGCGTCCTCACCGAGCAGGCCATGAAAGAGATGGCCTACTACAACGTGCTATAGCGCGCCAGCTGGGCCCCCAGAGTGGACGCGGAGGGCGTGGGCGTGGGGGCAAGACCCGGTGCTGCAGGACGCACCTCCCGCAGCTGAGAAATGAGCTACTGCCCCACTGTCCCGCGCCCTCCCTCCCGAGTCATTTGCACCACTAGGGACCATTAAACCAAATGGAGGCTGCGACCAGCCTCAGCCGCCAGCGAGGCCTGGCCGGGATGCTGGCGGGCGAAGGATAGCATGGGAGGCCAGGCCTGGGTCTCCTTGGCCTGCCGCTGTGGGCAGGTGTGAGAGTGCTGATGGGGCCCTTTGGGGACAGGTCACCAGGGCACAGGCTCTCAGGTCTCTCCAGGCCACTCCAGGCCCAGTTCTTCAGGGTTCTTAACACTGGAGGAAGAGATTGTTTGAGCCAGGCCCTGCTTGTCTTCTGACCAGCTCCTGCCTCTAGGGATGTCTGAGCTCCTGAGCTGTCAGCACTGCCCACCCCACCCCGCCCAGGCCCAGGAGCCCCTGCCCCACCCTGTGGCCGGCCAGCCAAGGGGGGCCCTCTGCCTTCTACCTCCTGGTGCCTCCCACGTACCCCTCGAGCCAGGCATACATGTGGTCCCTGGCCCTGGCTGCAGAAAGGCGGGAGGCCTAGCCCCCAGCCCGCCCTCTCCAGCCACCCCCCTCAGAAGGCCCTGTCCTGTGGCCTGTTGGGAAGTGGGCGTCCTTGAAGTTGACTTTCAACAGATGTCATCCATCCAGCCCTGCCCTGAGCTGGGGCACCGCACACACCAACCGGGACAGATGGAGGCCCCCTGAGCGAGGGGCAGGGCAGGGCAGGGTGAGGGCCCTGCTGGGGACCAAGAGGGATTGTCCTCAGGGGAGGCCACGGATCACCTCTGTGGGGGAGGGAGGGACTCAGATAGTTTCCTATTAACAAGTTTCCATTTCGAGGATGGGGACAGCCAAGAGTCAGCAGGCCCCCAGCAAAGAGCAACATTACTGAAAAAGGAAAATGAAGACCATAGAGGAAAAACATTTTCTGAGCAAATGGGGGTATTACGAAGGTAATTTATTATTTTTTTTTCTTTCCAACTCTGTGTCGCCTATTATTATCTTTTTGGATGAGATGCGTTTTCTTTTTCCAAATGTGAGCTTTCTCGTGTGCTGTGCGTGCTTCGTGCCTCCCCACCCTAGAGCAGCCCGGCCGGGCAGGACTCCGTGCAGCAGGGACAGGCGCTCTGTCCCCGGAGGTGCAGCCACTGGCAGGAGCCGTGGCAGGCTGAGGCGGGAGGCAGAGAGGGGGCACCCCCACCCCAGCCTGGCTGCTCTGCTGGTGACTCACTCCAACAGGGTTGCTGACTACTAAGCCAGCAGCTCACTCCCGGCTTGCCCGCTGTCCCCTCTGTCCCCATGCCAGCTCCTGCCCCTGGAACCGAAGACTGCAGTCCCTGGGCAGTGACATAGCACATTCAGGAACTCTAGGGCACCCGGACTCCTGCCCACTTGCCTCCTGTGGCCTCAGTGGGGTGGGGCAGGACGGGCAGGGCCGTCCCCAAAGGCACAGGTGAAGCCACCAGCTTCAGCCCAGACACCAGGAGGGGGAAACAGCCGGGTGAGGAGAACCGATTGGAAATGCAGCTACCCCCAAGGCTGTATCCTCAAGTGAAGGACCAAGCCTTCAGGCCTCAGGGTGCTGTGATCAGGATTGAGGGGTGGACAAGGTGGCCCCATGTGGCTCCCCAGACCCCGAGGCCCAGCTGGCCTCCTAGGTGCCCGCCATGATGACCCTCAGGTGGCAGTGACCCGTCACTGTACAAGACATTTTCTCCTGCTGAGCAGAAGGCATCATCCCCTGCAAACTACCTCTTCCCACGACGTCTTTCTCCCCTGGTACCAAAAAGAACCCTGTACCTCCTCCTTTTCCTCCTCTCTCCTGCCAGTGCAGTGGCCTTGGAAACCGAAGGGGGAAGGTCCAGCCCCCAGGGCGGGGGCTCCCCTTCTCCCCCAGCCCCGCCATCAGCACTGGCCCCCACGAGGTTCGATACTTGAACGCCCCCTGCCCTGTGCCTTGGACCTGGGCAACGCTAAGAGGAGGAACGGCACAACTCGGTCCGCGCTGGGGGTGGTCTTGGCAAGGCCCCTGTCCTCACCCCTCCCCGACCCTCGAACGAGGCGTGCGGCCTCTCGGGTGACTTGGAAACTCCTGGACGAATTCCATTCTAACTTATTTTGACGTGTATACAAACCAACTGTTTAGAGATTCCACTTGTGCAGAGCCCTACTGTGTTTTTATGTTCCTGTTTAAAAGAAAAGTTTACTTAGCAATAATTATAAATAAATGAATATTCTTTAGTGAGGTGACTGCAAGTGCTTCTTCCTCCAGCTCTTGGGGGCCTGGCCTTCATCCCATCCCCAGAAGGACTCCCTCCAGCAAGACGTCCTGGCACCCCACATAGCAGGCCATCACACCCCCAGAGGCTGGAGGGTGCTGAGACTGTCCCCTGCACTGGACCGACCACCTGCAGGGCCAGGCACCTACAGCGAACTGCTCCACGCCCAAGAGAGGGGTGAGGGTGAAGGCCCCAGAATTCCTACCACTTGCAGACAAGAGCCTCTTCCCCTCACTCCCCACCCACGTGTCCGGGACAGAAGCCAGCTCCTGATGCCAGACTGGGCTTCAGAGGCTGCCCCTGGGCAGCTGCCAGCCCTTTGCTAATGATCAGCAAGAAGAAGCAGGAAACTCCGAGCTTCCCCCCAAGGAGTTAGGCCTGCAGAACTAGCACTTCCAGTGTTTCTCCCTGCAACTCTGGGAGCTGGCAGGGACTAGTGAGGAAGGAGGAGACCCCCCGCCCCAGCTGCTGAGTCTGTAGTGATGGCTCCCAATAGTTAGGTCTTAAGGAGCTGTGAGAACACCCACAATATTGGGAAAATGTTCTATGTATTTGTTTTAGCAAGTAAAAATTACATGACTCTTCCCTAGGGCATTTTAATACCGAAAAGAATATAATTATTGCATGGAGAATACGTCTTTAAATATATAAAAAAGACTTCAGAAAGTTCATGGAAAGACGGAATCAAAATACGCGTTTATTTTAGTGCAAATGGTGAAATCCCTGTACGATTTTTTCATAATACACATTTTCCATAAACTTTTTGAAGCCCTTACTCCCACCCCCACCACATGTAGCTTTTAGCTTTCTAGCAACTTCACATAACCTTACTTTCCTAGTTTTACCAAAGCCTGGTGGAACTGAACCCAGGTTAGGGAACCACATGCTAAAATAAAACTACAGCTGCCCCTGCCCCAACACACATACACACACACACACACACACACACACACACACACACACGCCTGCAAAACCCAGGCAGTCATGGATAATTAATGGCAGTTACTAGAAATCACATGTGGTGGCATGGTGGTTAAGGCAGCTGGATCCCACATGGTAGAGCACAGGTTGGCTAAATGGAGGAGCGCTTGCAGTGTGACCATGCCCCACTAGGGGGTGCTCTCTCCTTGTTTCTAGCAATCGTACGTACCCTCTAGCAACTAAAACAAAACAAGAATAGAAAATCAAAAATAGCCAGAGTCTTTGGGAAAGTTGTACAACCTCAAAATGCTGAACCGGACAATGCTGGGCAATTCCTGGGGAGCCACGAGATTGCACCCCAAGTCCCAGCAGCTCCTCAGGCTGCTCCTGGGAAATGCAGGAGGCACCCCTGCCACAACCGCCTGGTCCCCTCTCCCCATTTCCCCATGGCTCGTTGGGCTGGCAGGAGGCCAGCCGTGGCCTGAGGTGCTCCAGTCTGTCCCTGGAGGACCCGTCTGCTCTGGAAGGGCCCCAGATGTCTCCTGCCCCTCAGGGACAAACACAGCAGTCGGTTTTGTGAAGAGCTTTTAGTAACTAAATATGGCACCACGTGTTCCGAGGGCAATATAAATTACAGTATGCAGAACATACTGACCGGCTGAGGTAAGACACACTTCCTGCCGCACGTCGCCATGAAGGGAGACGCACGTTGTAAAAACACCTTGCTTATATTTAAAAAAAAAAAAAAAACGTCCCCGGGAAGGCCTCCAGAGAGGTGCTGCGAGGCTCACCCTCCACCGCGGCGGGGCAGCCGCCGGCCGCCAGGGGGCGCAGCGCCCTACTGCTTGCTCAGAGCTCTGTCCAGGTTGCTCTTGATGGTGTCCAGGAAGTCGGTGGTATTCAGGAAGTGCTCGTTCAGCTTCACGCTGCGGGAGGACACGGGAGGGCGCCGTTCACAGGGGGGCGGCCTAGGCCTCCCAGCACAGCCCGAGCGTGGTCACCGGAATCTCTCATGCCGCCCGTGGTCGCCCACTGCCTACTGCCCCAGCAGGAACCTGGTAGGCTCCGTCTCGTCTTTTCCACGGCGTCTCCTAGGAGACGCTGAGGCTGGGGCGGGAGCGGCTCTGAGCCGCCAGCGTCGGGACGGGGACGGGGACGGGGACGATTCACTGGGCCTGTCTGCGAGGCTTGGCTAAGCTGGCGCATGGGGGGCACTCTAAGAAGGGTCCTCTGTCTTCTCCCCACCCAGCCCCGAGGTCCCAGCGGCCACCAGCCCCCACCCCACCCCTAGCCCACGCACTTGCTGAGGCCGTGGATGCAGCCCGCCAGGTCCTTGGTCATGGCCCCGCTCTCCACGGTCTCCACGCACACCTTCTCCAGGGTCTGGGCAAACCTGCAGGAATCGGGGCACAGTGAGACCCCAGCTAGCGGGACCACCCCCTCCCACCGCAGTCAGTGTGGGCCTGGCCCTCTGCGCTCACCTGATGAGTTCCTGGTTCCCGTCCAGCTTCCCCCGGTGCTCCAGACCACGCGTCCAGGCAAAGATGCTGGCGATGGGGTTGGTACTGGTAGGCCGGCCCTGGTGCGAGGCAGCAGCGGGATTAAGAGCCAGGCACCCAGGGAGGGCCCTCCTCCCATCCACCAGCTGTAGGTGCCCTCCCTTAGACTGACCCGTCAGGCTCATCCTCTCAGCCCGCAGGAGCAGTGGGCTTTAGGCCCCTGGAGCAGATGGGCTTCTGGCGCGGCCAGCCCCACACTCACCTTCTGGTGCTCCCGATAGTGGCGGGTAACTGTCCCGTGAGCAGCCTCAGCCTCGATGGTCTTTCCATCTGGGCAGACCAGCACAGACGTCATCAGGCCCAGGGAGCCAAATCCTGGAGGATGCAAAGACCCCTCTCAGCACAGGTGCTGTTCTCAGACCACCCTAGGGTGGGCCTACCTGCCCTCACCTGTTGTAGCTGCCTCTTAGCCCATGTCTCCTCCCCAAGTGCATCTGAGAGGACAGGGGCTACTGGGGCTTGTCCACTCTTGTGGAGGGTCTCCAGGGCCCAGCACCAGGCACGGGACAGGGGGGCACTGGAGGGTGGCTATCATCAGCACGTTAACACACATCTGTTTCCCCACCTCCTGGGCCCAGAGCCTTGAACCCCAGGCGCAAGACATTCCCTCCCCTAGTCCTGCACTTCCCAGGGTCTGCCCACCCAGCCTAGCTTGTGCCCAGAAGGCTCACCAGGGCAGAAAAACTAAGGCTGCTGCGATCATTTTGTCTGCTGCCCCTTGAGGTCATTTTCAAGCTTTGTGATTTATTTCCAAATTTTCCCAAAGCCAGATGTCAACTCAGATGACCTGTACTGCTGTCAGGTATTCCAGGGCTTCAAAAGCACCCCCATGGCACCCAAATTGTGAAAACCCAAGAAGGAAAAGTTGGTGACTTCCGTCAGAAGTGATTAGTCTAAGAATTGTTGCTCTTCTCCACTTTTTCCTGACCTTCATAATTTTCGTGCCCTTCTCTTATCAGCTATGGCTTTTCATCTTCCATCCTAGGTGGGCATTGTTCTGGTGAGAACAATAGTGAGAACACCACTAAGCTTTTCAACATAAAGCCAGAGGGTTCCCTCCCTATCCTCAGTCTAAATTAGCTTTTTATTTTTTTAATTTTATACTTTCTTATTTACACTTAATTGCTGTACATCTTTGTGGGGAACAATGTGGTTTTTCAAAGCATGCATGCAGTGTATGATAATCAAATCAAGGATATTGCCGGATTCGTCATCTTCAACAAATTATGTTGTGAACCTTTGATTTTCATTCTACTAGTTTTTGTTTTTTGATGTATATTTTGTCTTCTGGATACACATACACAATTTATGATTGGCAATGCTTTTTTAAAAAATTTAACTGTGAGGGACCAGCAGTTGGCGTAATGGCTATGTCGCTGGACTCCCGTGTAGTCGATTGTGGTTCGAGTCCTGGACCTGGTGGCTTAAACTCACGCTGGGCACGCGTGTGTGCGTGCCCAAGATCCTGAGAGGAGAATGGAGGAGAAGGGATTGCGGCGTGGCCACCCCCCTAGGGGGTGATTTCATGCTGTCTGTCTCTGGTGAGCGCACACGCCCTATAGCAAAAACCTCTCAAAAAAAAAAAGTTTATGTAGATGAGACTCCCAGATCCTTGGGACCAGCAGTTAGCATAATGGCTATGTCGCTGGACTCCCACATAGTTGACCGCGGTTCGCATCCCAGACCAGGTGGCTTAAAACTCACGCCGGGTGCGTGTGCGTGCGTGCCCAAGATCCCAGGAGGAGAATGGAGGAGAAGGGATTGCGGCATGGCCATCCCCCCGGGGGGGTGATTTCTTGCTTTCTGTCTCTCTGTCTCTCTCTGTCTGGCGAGTGCACGTGCCCTATAGCAAAAAAAAAAAACTCTCAAAAAAAAAAAAATTTTTTTTTAACTGTTGTGGTATACCTTTCCATACCATTTCCCTCATTCGCATGCATTCCTGTATCTGTTAAACATTTCTTCCCAAGTCTGACCCCCATTCCTAAGTCAGAGCGTTATATAAAGCCCTGAGACCCTCTGCCTTTTTGTGGCACACTGCCAGGGCTTCTCTTTCCTCCTTATCAGGAGTGGACTTCATCAAACCTCGTGCAACCTGCGGCTTCTCTTTCAGTCTCCAGGCCTGGCATACTGTCTGCTCTCACCACCTTGCTGCTCATTCTCAGCACAGCTGGGCTCTTTCTCACTGTTCTTCTCAAATGGCCTCACCAATGCTTTCTGCAGCAGCCCAGTTTTAATTTTGCCAGAGGGTGCATGTAAAGGATGCGAGAAGAGTCAGCAGGAAGGGGGGAAAAGCACCCCCAGCAGTGTATAGTCATGCCACAATCCCTTGTCCATTTATCTATCTTGTCAGAATTTGGGATGCACATGCACATCCACCCAGTATGTTCTTCAAGCCACCATGCATGGGACTGGAACCACAGAGTTGGCCATGTGGGATTCGGCTTCCTTAATCACCAGACCACAGGGCCAGCCCAACCCAATTTGTCTATGAGGATACTCCAGGGCTTGGAAGTTTTCCATCTTCCCTAGTACGCTCATATATCCACTAGCTTCACTGTGCTAAAAGCATTCCCTGTCATTAAAAAGCTCCCAGTCCTGCTTGATCTCATTTTCCTACTGAAGCCAGACATAGTCCCTGCTCTGTCAGGCACAGGAGCAATCCTGGGCTGACAACCTAGCCTAGCGTCAGGACTTGAATGCCTGTGCCCTCCTCTCTGTAAGGGCAGCCTGAGTAATATACTGGTCCACACCTAGCTTTGGCCCTCCCTCCCTCAGCTGCTGGGACCTCCTGCCCTCTGCTGTCCACAGGAGACCCTCTAGTGGGTCCTGCTGGTACACTAGGCAAGTAATTTACCGAAAGGGTCCGAAATCCCCCCAGCTAGAGACCAACAGGCCAGCCCCCAAGAGCAGGGTCCTCCCAGCATACCCTGGGCCAGGATGTCCGACTGCACGTCTCCATCGTAGTTCTTGCAGGCCCACACAAAGCCGCCCGAGGACTTGAGGACCTGAGCCACCATGTCATCAATGAGCCGGTGCTCATACCAGATCTTGTTCTTGTCAAAGTCGGTCTTGTAGTGCCTGGGGGTACAAGGGCCTGTGTTGGGGAGAGGCAGGAGGCTGGCAGGTTGGGAACCCCTCCCTGAGCCTCAGAGCTGAGCCAAATGCACTGGGACTACAGTTTCCCCTGGGAAGATGAGGACAGCATGGGGGCAAAGGGGTGGCAGGGAAGAAAGGCTGTAGAGTCCTTGGGAGGCAGCAAAGGGAGAGGCAGTTACTTGTCAAAGATCTCCTGGAAGATGTCCTTGAAACGCCCGTCGTAGGCTTTTAGAATGGTGTTCTTAGTGCTCATGTACAGGGGCCACTTCTTTTGGATGGCGTACTGGAAACAGCTGTGCGCAAAGCCTGAGATGGACTGTGGGGGGAGAGAGGCACCCTGGTCTGGTCCCCCTTGGTCCTGCCAGCCCTCGCTGGTCCCCCAGGGCCAGGCCCAGACCTGGCATCCCACCCTCCACACAACTGCTTAATCCCCTGCCGCCTGGGGATTACGCCATCAGTTGTTTCTACTGGCCCAGCATTTCCTTCCCAACTTCCTAGAACAAGTAGCCCACCTGCCCAAGTTTGCTTTAGGGTACTACCGCCCTTCCCCAGTTGTGAGGCCACTTGCTGGGGCAGGGCTAACTCCCCCCCCACACACACACACACACACACCAGCCCACTGCAAGGGTTAATGGTCTGTTCAGAGCCCTTCTTCCCTCCTGGGGTCTCAGTGATTGGCTTAGAGACAGTCATGTGACCCAAGCCTGGAATTTTTGCTGGAACTAGGAGCCAGGTACTCTTTTCTGATAGGGCAGCCAAGCAGGCAGGGAATAAACCTGGAGCTACCAATAGCCATTTCTGCCCCTTCCAGGCCTGAGAATGAGGCCAACAAAAAACAGGAAGCTGAGAGACAGGGAAGGGGGGAGGAGGGCACCGGCGTGCCAGAGCCTCACCTCATCAGTGTTGTACATGCCCATGCCCACGCCGCCTGCAGGGAAGTTGTACACCTCCCACTCCTTGGCACTGCTGCCATCCTTCGGGGTGAAGACCAACTTGAACGTGCCAGCCCGGTCCACCACGAAGTCTGTGGCCTTGTACTGCAGAGAGGAGAGGATGGCTCAGGCCAGGGCTCAGCTGGAGGGGCTCGGATCAAGGACCAGCCCTTACCTCCCATCCTGGCCTACCTGGTCGCCATGGGCATGCCTGCCAATGGTGATGGGTTTGGTCCAGCCAGGGACAAGGCGTGGGATGTTTTTGCAAATGATGGGCTCCCGAAAGACAGTCCCTCCGAGGATGTTCCGGATGGTTCCATTGGGACTCTTCCACATCTTCTTCAGGTTGAATTCTTAACACAGAAATACAGTGGGCCCACTGCAGCCCCCACCTTCCAACCCAAACTGGAACCCCAAGAAACAACACAGCCAGACAGAATTCCTAAAATCATCCTGGGGGAGGCAGTAGAACCTTAGAATGTAAACATGTGTGCTCTGGAATTCACCAGTTCTAACTGTGTGGCTGGCACAGTAGATTTAACTAAGCTGTAGAATGAAGTTAGTGATAAAATGTTAGCCTATTAGGTTTTTATGATTAAATAAGCTAATTTGGAAAGTGCCTAGAAGAGCACCTGGTTTGTGGCAAGTGCTCCCATCAGAGTTTGTCTGTCTTTTATTGTCAGAGGGTGTGTATGCTCATAGACAGAAATTGAGAAAGAGAAAATATCCCCAGTGGGACATGGTCACCCACAATCCTCTTTTCTCCATCCTATCAGGATCTGGGGCACACACACACACACATGCGTGCGTGCCTGGCATGTTTTTCGGGCCACCAGGGTCGGGATTTGCACCAAAGCTGGCTCTATGGGCCCCAGCTCCTTTGCACAGCACTTAACCACCGCACTCTGTGGGGCCAGCCCCGCAAGCAACCGTTATGGCCAGATCTTGGATAGAAGGAGCTCGTAGGGCTCGTCTGAGGCTCCCAGACAGCACCCCACCTCCCTCCAGGTGCTCAGTCTTATAACCTGGTTATATTAGGGAACCTCTACTTCCTTGTCCATAAGATGGGGATACATAACATGCCAAGAGCTCAGCACTAATATGGCTGCAGCACTCCATGACCAGACATGGTCTGGAAGGACGGGAGGAGGCCTGGGGAGTCTGCAGATTGATCTGGCGCTGCTTCTGTCTCCCTTGTACTGCAGGAAGTAGGGACAGAGAAGACAGGAAACTCCTGAGCAGCCCTCTTAAATGAACCAGACCTGGTCCCTGGATCCACATACTGGTGCCTCCTCATGCAGCTCTTAAGGGAGAGCCCAGAACCAAGGACCAGCAGCCAGGCCTGGTAGGGGCACCTCTCAGATATACCTGCGTGACACAGGGGCAGGGGCAGACCTGCAATGCCGAGACAGTGGCAGGAGGGCACTTGATGTGCCCCATAGGCCTCGGAAGACATGGGCCTGTCTGCACAGTGTCTCTGTAAACCTGCTTGTAGAACAGTCCAGGAGGCCAGAGGGACAGGCTACCCTAAGAAGCCAGTCCTCATTACTGTGACAGCCTCAGCATTATTTTCCTCCTCATCATCCTTGTCCCTAGTCAGAGCCACACAGCACAGCAGCAATCCTACTGGCTGGGGAGCTAGGAGACATAGATTCTGGTCTCAGCTCTGCTGAAGCTGAATCATGGACCTGAGGCCAACCCCTTAGCCACTGCCCCAGCCTCACCTGCAATGACCTCAAAGCCCACCCACATCATCTCAGTCCCCACCTCCAGAGATCCAATCTCCCAGTCCCAAGATGAATGGCAAGGCCAACCACCCCAGCCAAGTGTGGAGAGAATGTTGGGCAGAGACCATGACCCTCCCCACCACCCACCTCCTCGCCCTCACACCTTCCACACGGGCCTCATCAGGGGTGATGGTGGCACACTTGACAGCCACACTGTACTTCTGGGTGGCCAGCGCAGAGTCAATGGTGACCTGGTCATTGGTCTGGTCACGGTGTGGGAGCCCGAGGTCAAAGTACTTGAGCTGGACGTCCACGTGGGGCAGGATAAGCTGGGGACAGAAGGCCAGAGCAAGGTGTCAGCCAGACGACTGTGACTCGGGGTGGGACCCTGAAGGGCCCAGGAGAAGTCTGTAGGCTATGTCAGCGGACACCCAGCTGGGGCAAGGATGAGAGAAGGCCAGTGGGTGGGGTGCAACATGGGGCTGGGGTCAGCCATTCCCTGGTGGGGCCTGGTTTGAGCTGGCAGGATCCTGGGCTCTGGAGAGAGGTACAGACCAGGCTGCAGCCCTCCTGACGGCTTTTCCCCTGGATAGACCACCTGCTCCACCACAGCCCTCAACTCGGCCGAACCCCAACTCCACGTACATCAAGACTCCTCTGTACAAGCTTTGAGAACTTTACAACTGGATGTGGCAGTGCTCACCCCTTCCCCCATGGACATACAGACCACACAAGGCCCTCATGTGGATGACACACTCCCCAGACCACAGCCACCTCGGAGAAGCTGAGCTGCCACGGGGACCATGAGCCACGGTGACTCGCCACAGCTACAGGTGGTCACTGCCCTGCACACCAGCCCTGTTCCTCCTCCGCTCCTTCTCAAGGAAGTATAGTGGAAGGGCAGGGATCAAGACAGACACCACGCGGGATTGTCCTCGAAGCTGCTGGAATACTGTAAAATAGGCACAGGCTTAGGTGCCAGCACAAGGCACCAACTGCTCAGGTCAGGCCCTTGCCTTACCTCGTAAGAACCACACATGGTCCAGACATAAAAGAGGGCGGACTTGGCCACCCTGTAGCCTAGTGATTAGGGGACCAAGGTTCCACGTGGCTGGCCATGGTTCAAATCTTAGCCCTGGCAACTTGAAAATCAGGCCAGGCATATGTGCGTACATGCCCAAAATCCCAACCAGATAGAGAAATGGAGAAGAGATTGTGGCATGACCATGCCCTGTTGGGCATGGGGGATACTTTCTCCCTTCTCTCTCTCTCTCTCTCTCTAGCAAGTGCATGTGCCTTCTGGGAAAAAAAAAAAAAAAAAAAAAAAAAACAAGCAGATAACATAATAATGGTTACATCTCTGGACTCCCACATGACTGACCATGGTACAAGTCTAAGACCCAGTGGCTTCAAACTCAGGCCAGGTGCATGTGCATGCATGCCCGAAATCCCGAGAGGACAATGGAGAAGGGATTGCAGCGTGGCCATCCCTCCTGGGGGGTGATTTCTCACTTTCTGTCTGTCCAGTGAACACATGCTCACTATAGCTAACATCAGTCTAAAAAAAGCAAAGGCAGGGTGGACAGGAGAAAAACAGGGCTGTTGCTGCCCACCAAGGCAATAGGTATATGCCAGGGACCTGCAGGGGGGGCTCAGAAGGCCTGGAGGCACTGAACACTGCACCTGGGCAGGCCACCTGGAGGACCACCCACTTTGGTAGGGGGCTCTACCTTCTCCTTGATGAACTGCCAGATAATGCGGGTCATCTCATCGCCGTCCATCTCCACCACTGGCTTTGCCACCTTGATCCTCTTGTCAGCATCTAGAACCGGGTACACTCAGCTCATCACATTCATGTTTGTGAGGACGGTGGCGCCCCTCTCCTCCCAGCCAGACCAGCCCTTTCACCAAAGAGGGAGCCGTGGACAGCCAGGGTGCCAGCTACCCACATCCACTGCCCCTTCTGCAGAAGTGACAACTGCTAGGTTGACAAGGACAGAAGTCTATGAAAAGCAGGCCTAGAAACTAAACGTTGTGGCCACCTCGGCGCACCGAAAACAGGAGTGACCAAAGTCTAACAGACCTCAGGTATGTCATCATCCTACAGTGCACACCACAGCTGTGACTCATGACACCCCTGAACTGCTAAGAAAAACGTTAGGCCATATATAGCAAAACAGCTCACCTTCCAAAGATATGCAAACAGATTCTCCTTTTAAATCTACAAAGGCTCATAGAGATCACTTAGAAAGAAAAATGAGGCCCGGGGAATATGGCCTGCATTAGAGGCAAGATAGAACCCAGGCCCTGTCTCAGCTGCAGCCTCTGGAAATCATTGTGGGTCAGATGTAGAGCGGCAGAAAGCAAACGGAGTCAGAACACCTCATTCCCCAGGCACAGAAGGCGGACGCTGGTGGCTCCACCACCCTTCCCAAAATGCAGTGAGGATTTTGGATCCAAACTACAAAGTCCCTTTACCTTTTCTGATCGAAAGCTTGAGTCGAAGGGCACTAGGGCCTGCAGAGAGCAGGCTGGGCTGTTGCAGAACTAGCTGAGTTTGTAGGAGCATCTCTTGTGAGTTCATCGAATCAAATTTTTAAAAATTGAAACTATCGGGCCAGCAGGCAGTGTGGTGGTTGAGGTGCTGGACTCCCACATGGCTGGCCCACATGGCTGGCTAGGTTTGAGTCCCGGACCAGGTGACTTGCTTTCTCATTTTCCCTTTAATCTCTCTTGTCTCTCTCTCTCTGGTGAATGCAGAACATTTATTAATTAAAAAATAATAATAAATTTAAATTTTTAATTTTTTAAATGAGGGGCCAACAGATGGCATAGCGATTACATCACTGGACTCCCATACGGCCAACTGCAGCTTGAGTCCCAGACCCAGTGGCTTGAAAATCATGCTGTGTGTTTCTGCGTGGCCAAGATGCTGAGAGGAGAACAGAGAAGGTAGTGTGGAGTTGCCATCCCCCCAGGGGGTGATTTTTCACTTTCCCTCTCACCGTCTCTGTCTCTCTCTCTGGTGAGTGCACACGCCCCAAGGCAAAAAAAAAAAAAAAAAAAACTATCATAATCAGGACTCCTAAATAGAGGCTCATTTGGTGCCATGTCAGGTTTCAGCCGCAGCCTGGGCTGTTCCAGGCAGGAAGGCACAGCAGTCTGTAGGCTGTGGTTGTCCCACCTCCTCCGTGATGAAACTCAAGGTCAAGATCACGGCCCAGACGCCCAGACGTCAGACCCTCACAGACCACAGGGCCTACTTGTTAACTCAGCCAGGTGAGGCGCACCCCTTCCCACAGGGATCCTGAAATGCTCAAACTACAACAGTGCCTGCCCTCAGGCAGCGAGTGTGCAAGGGAAAACCAACAGGAGGCAGGCAGAGAACAAGCCAGGAATGCTGCGGCCTCTCTGCAAGCCAGCTAACCTCCCGGAAGGGCTGACAACCTGAGGCAGATCCAGCAGGGACTTGTTTTTGGCTCAGGTAGTAATTTTAATTTATTCCATGAAAGGAAAAGATAAGGAGACAGACAGTACCAACAACGAGGTCCTGACACTGCAGTCCACCCCCAGCCTCAGTCAGTCCAGGATCATGGGCACCCCTGAGCCTGGCATGCTCTGGGACAGCTCCGGATGTGAACCCAGCACCTTCCCCATCATGCTTTATGACTATAAAGCCCTGGTGGTAGTTTTTCAAAAATGTTCATCGATAACCAAGTTTTTTAAATCAGGAGATTTCTACAATAATAAAACAACCCAATTAATCTCTCAAGATGATAGACGAATGGCCAAAAAGCACATGAAAAGATGCTCAATATCACTAATCATTAAGGAAATAAAAATCAAAACCATAATGAGGTAGCACTTCACCTATTAGGAAAAAAAAGATGGGGCTAGCAGGTTGCCTGGTGGTTAAGGCACTGGATTCCCACAGCATCAGTCTGGTTTGAGTCCCAGCCCTAGCAACTTGAGAATCAGTGGGGGGACCAGCAGTTAGTGTAATGGCTATGTCGCTGGACTCCCATGTAGTCGACCGCGGTTCGCGTCCCGGACCCGGTGGCTTAAAACTGCCGGGCACGCGTGTGTGCGCGTGCCCAAGATCCCGAGAGGAGAATGGAGGAGAAGGGATTGTGGTGTGGCCATCCCCCCTGGGGGGTGATTTCTCGCTTTCTGTCTCTCTTTCTCTGTCTGTCTGTCTGGCAAGCGCACGCGTTCTATAGCAAAAACCGCTCAAAAAAAAAAATCAGTGGGCATGTGTGTGTGCGTGTCCAGTTTTGCAAGATTAAAAAGACTTCTAGAAATGGATGGTGGTAACGGTTGCCCAGTGTAAATGCACTTAACGTTACAGAACAGTGATTAGGACAGTGGGGCCGGCAGGTGGTGTGGTGGTTAAGGGTGCTGGACTCCCACATGGCCTATGCGGTTTGAGTCCCAGACCTGGCAGTGTGCTTTCTCACTTTCCCTTTCTCTCTCTCTCTCTTTCTGTCCCTCGCTGGTCTAAATAAATTTAAATAAAATAATTCTCTTTTTTTAAAGTGGTTAGGATAGTAACTTTAATATGATTTTACCAAAATTAAAAATAAATAAAAATAAAGGGTCAGCAGGTGGCAGAGTGGATGAAGCACTGGACTCCCACATGGCCAACCATGGTTCAAGTCTCAGACCTGGCAGCTTGCTTTCTCACTTTCCCACTCTTTCACTCTGTCCCTCTCTGGTCAAAATAAAATAAATAAATAAATTTGAAATAAAATAATTCTTTTAAAAAACTAATAATACTGGGACCAGTAGTTAACATAATGGCTATGTTATTGGACTCCCATGTAGTTGACCGTGGTTTGAGTCCCGGACCCGGTGGCTTAAACTCACTATGGGCGTGTGTGCATGCGTGCCCAAGATCCCCAGAGGAGAAAGGAGGAGAAGGGATTGTGGCGTGGCCATCCGCCCTGGGGGGTGATTTCTTGCTTTCTGTCTCTCTGTCTCTCTCTCTTTCTGGTGAGCGCATGCACCCTATAGCCAAAAAAAAAAAAAAAAAAAAAAAAGAAACCTAATAATACTAATCAATAAACTTAATTCTTCAATAATAATAAGAATTTCAACCTGCCTCCCTACCCTCAAAGATCAGATTTTACGTAACAGTCTAGGCCCAGCCTGGTGGCAGAATCACTAGCAAACAACTGCAGTGCTGAAAGGTACATGGCCAACTGTAGATTCGAATCCCTGGGTCTGCCTAAAAAAATACACCAGGTATGTCCAAGATCCTGGGCTGGGTAAAGGAGATCATGGCATGATGATCTCCTGTCAAAGGTAGTTTCTGGGCTAGGTAAATAATTCCCTCTCCCTCCCCATCCATTCTTTCTCATGCACACATACATGTTCTCTATCATGAATAAAATAAAGGTTGCTCTCTTAAAATCTAGAGGGCAGCTGATGGTGTCATGGTTAAGGTGGCTGGATCCCACATGGCCAACTGCACAGGGTTCAAATCCTGGACCCAGCATCTTAGAAAAATATGCCAGGTGCCACGTGTGTGCCCCCAAATCCCAAGAAAGTGGAAGAGAAGGGATTGCAGCATGGTCATCCCTCCTACTAGGTGCCTTCCTGCTCTTTCTTTCTGTGTCTTTCCAGGAGCACATGTGCCCCAGAGCAAATTTTGAAAAGAAAGAAAAAGTTGTGACTACTTTGAATAAATAAATCTAGATATGCGGCCTCTTGTTTTGTTTTGTTTTGTTTTTCCCCTGTGCTCACCAGTAAGATAGAGACAGAGACAGAAAGCTAGAAATCACCCCCTCCTGGGGGGATGGCCACGCCACAATCCCTTCTTCTCCGTTCTTCTCATTGGATCTTGGGCATGCACACACACACACCCAGCGTGAGTTTAAGCCACCGGGTCCAGGACTTGAACCGTGATTGATTACATGGGAGTCCAACAACATAGCCATTATGCCATCTGCTAGTTCCCAATATACAGCCTCTCTTGAATGAGGCACTCACTCATGGCACGGATGAGCTGGGCAGAGTGCTTCTCCAGCCGAGCCTGCCATGTGCCCTCCAGGTGCTCCCACAGACGCCTGTTTGTTGTTCAGCCTGTATCATCATCTGCCCTTCTCAAAGGAGATAAGCGGTGATGAGCAAACTGAAATACAAGGAGACATGGCCAGTCCTCCCTGAAAACTCCTAAGTGACAACCACCATGAATCTTCAGATGACGCCTTGCATAGCACTGGCCTCTTGGCAAGAGTGCAGGATGAAATTACACCAGTCGCAAGAGGCCTGTTAGACCCACTGTCCTCCCCCTGGACTCAACTCCTAGCACCCAACACCAAGCAAGGATTTCCAAATCTGTCTCCGCTTTTAGGATCTGTTTGCTGCTCCCAACTAGAGATCCCTCCCCGGAGTGGGGGTGGGGGCATGCACAACAGCTTCTACAGCATTCCTACCCAGGCTGCTGCATTCCTACCCAGGCTGCTCTCAGCAGAGTCTGCCCAGCCAGCATGCCCAGAGAAGGATCAGAAAGTAGGGGGAAGTCCCCAATTTCCAGGGGCTTGAGGCACAGCAGCAGTTCTGGAAGAATTTCATATTTTCCTTCGTGTCCTTCGCTTTTCCCTGTTTCTTGCATCCATATCAAGATCATCAAAAAATCCTACTGGCTCTTCCTTCAGAATACATCCAAAATCCAACGACACCTCACCACTCCTAGTGCCACCACCCGGGCCTGAGCCACATGCCTGCCTGCCTCCCTTCCTTCTCTTTTAGCTCCTTTCACCATACATTGCACTCTTCAGCTGTCTTATTTACTGTATATCCCTTCCCACATTAGAATTTAAGCTCTAGGGGATGATGGGGGCCAAACAGTAAAAAAAAAAAAAAAAAAAAAAAAACTGCAAGGCCGACCCATGTGGGAAGTTCCAGGTTCAAGTCCATAGACCTCCCTGACAACCCCAGGGATATGTGTGTTCACAATCAGGCTAGCTGAGGTTGGGGATGGATCAAGATCTTGTTAGAGGGACCAGCAGTTGGCGTAATGGCTATGTCGCTGGACTCCCACATAGTCGACCGCGGTTCACGTCCCGGACCCGGTTGCTTAAAACTCACGCTGGGCGCGTGTGCGTGCGTGCCCAGGATCCCAAGAGGAGAATGGAGGAGAAGGGATTGTGGCGTGGCCATTCCCCCGGGGGGTGATTTCTCACTTTCTGTCTGTCTCTGTCTGTCTGGCGAGCGCATGCTCCCTATAGCGAAAACCTCTCCAAAAAAAAAATAAAAGATCTTGTTAAATGTGCTCTTTTTTCCTCTGGCTCATGAAATAAAAATAAAGTTTTAAAAAAAGCCCAGGCAGGTGATGTAATAAAGGCAGCTGGATCCCACATGGCCAACTGCATGATTTGAGTCCTGGACCCGACAACTTGAAAAACATACTGGGCGTGAATCGTAACAGACAAATGGAGAAGGGATTGTGGTGGGGCCATTCCCTTAGGACGTGATTTTCGCTTTCTCGCCCCCTCTTTCTCTCTGGTGACTGCATGTGCCCTATAGCAAATTTAAAAAGAAAGGATTTAAACTCTTTAAAGGCAGCCAAGGAATTTTAAAACTCCTTAAGATCTCTGGATCTTATTCCCAGCTCCATCCCCAGCATCTTGCATGGTGTCTGGCACATACTCAGAGCACAATATTTGTTAAAAGCATAAATAAAGGTCAAGCGGTCTGTGGTCAAGGCTACTCTGCCCTCCTCTCCTGTTTCAATGGATGTGCTCCTCCTCCCTTCCCACCCTCCTGGGATGCATTGCCACACATAGGCAGACTGTGCCAGATGCACATGGGTGGCATCTCTGCCAGGCAATGCCCTAGAGAAGCTCTCAACCCAAAGCACGTTGCTGTTTGCAGTCTGCTGGCGCTTTTCACATGTATTTACGGAGTACAAACCCTAGAGAAGGCCGCAGACCCTGGCTTCCAGAGCCGCCTTCAGTACCTCACCCCATAAATGGAATTGGCACAAGAGGCAGCAGTCTTACACAGAAGATTTGGGGGCAGGCCCCAGGCTTTCCAGAGAGGTGGTTCAATACCTACTGGGCCTAAACACAGCCAGAACAGCCCTGGCGAGGGGACCACTGGGGTCTTATCTGAGGCACCCAGTTGAAACAAGGCTTACCAGAGAACAGATAAGAATTCTACTGGTGAATCTGCAAAACTTTTTACAATTATTATTTGTCCTAGAAGCTAAGAGTGCAGGTAAGCCACCACCAGGATCTGAGAAGTTAAAAGGGCAAGGTGAGAACATCAGTCAGCTTCTGGGGCAGGAGTAAAGGAAGGCTAGATAAAGAATTCTCCCAGGGAGGAGGTCACAGAGCCTGCCCTCGGTTCCCCAGGCTCTAACCTGGAACCACCACTGGCAGTCGCTGGAGGCCTGTGCAACTGCCAAGCTAGAGAGCGACACCTGTGGGAATTGTCGGCAGGAAATACACAGGACTGTTTTAGCCTAAAAAACATTCTTTCCTTGTCATCAAGGGAATGCCAAGTATCCAGTCTCCAGCAGTGCTGCCAGGTAACAAGCTGGCGGAGGTCACAACTGTATGTCCAAACAGCAGGCATTTCCCCATTAATAACCAGCCCACTTGGGACAGCTAACTGCTTTTTTTAATATATCCACATCCGAGCCCCAGAAGTGACTGCTTTCTTGTTTGTACGGTTTTGTTTTTATTTACTTTGGTGTTTTTGTTTGTTCGTTTTGATTTTTTTTTTTTTTTTTACCATCAATGCAGAAAAAGAAAGAATTGGAGAATGAATCTTAATTTCCACTAGATTTTGCAGAAGGCGGTGCTGAGAATCTTTGAGGCCTGGGGACCTGTGGAACTTTGGAGGGTCAGGCTGACACCTTAAGGGACACCTGTGAGAAGTAAAAAGCAGAATTGCCCCTTTCTCCTTGGCAGGGGAAGTGAGGCTGAGGCCCAAGCCCTTCCCTTTTTTCCCTACCCTCCGGGCCTGGTCAGCTGCTCCTACACTCAGTTAAAAATTATCCACTCTGGCCAGCCAGGCCAGTGGGGCCCACCCCCTCTTTCTCACCCTCCTGCTCACCCCAAGGGGCTCTGGGCCAGGTCAAAATAGCAGTTTCCATGGCAACAGGCATCAGGGCCAAGAGACCTACATTGTTCCCTGCCTTTTGTAGCAGGGGTTGGGTAGCCAGGGTGAGGGCCCTCCGGTGCCCACGTGACAAGCGGGGCAGCCCAAGTAATGAAGACTCAGGCTAAGTCCCGCTTAGTAGGACTTCTCTCCTAAGGCGGCTAAAGGTGTCCCAGAAGCTGTGTGAACCATTCCGGAAAGTGACATTTTGCGCGGGCTGCCAGTTTTCCACGGTGAGTGAGCCAGGCACGTTGCAGGCTGACCGGCAAGAAAACGCAGGTCAAGCCAAGGAGAGGCCGCAGGATGGGGCTTCAAGTGCGGCGACGTAGGCGAAGGGGGGACGGCCAAACAAAGAGGAAAATTAAGAGGACACTCCTCCAGCTGTCGCGCAAAAGGCTCCCAAAATAGCTGACGTGGGTCTGAGAACAAGGCGGGATTAGAGAGCGCGCGAGGCTGAAAAGGAAGGGGAAGTGGGTGCCTCCCCCTCCCCGCCTTTGTCTGAGCTGGGCCACGCTGCGACCCTCCCTCTCCCTAGGGTAGTGGACTCCAACTCTCCACGGTGGCTCCTCTCCCTGTAGGGGTGCAGAATGAGCAGAACACTCTTCGGATCCCAGCCCCCCGCCCCCAGAACCCTCCTGGAATATCTAGGGCCAGAGGCTGCCGGAGCCCCCCGCTTGCGCAGGGCCGGCAATCGCCCGGGCCACCAGTTGCCACCGTCCTTCAAGTCCCCACCCCGCGCCTGGCGCGGCCCGGAAGCGCCGGGTTGGGGAGCGGAGAGCGAGGTTCCCCAGCCCTTTGTGTGCGGCATCCCGCCATCCCTGGCCTGCGGAGGAACAGGGTCGCACAGCCTGGCCCCCGCCCGAGAAGCCGCCACGTCGCAGCGCGGGGCGCGCGCCCGCCCGGACCCTCCGCGCACTCACAGTGGCGCCGCGGCTGTTCTTGCAAGGTGGGGGCTGTCAGGGCCGCCGGCGCCCAGGCGGGCCCGGAGCCCGAGGGTCTGCAGAGCGAGCGGATGACCCGCAGGTAGCCAGCCATCCCGAGCAGGCGAGCGAACAAGCGGGCTGGGCGGAGATCCGAGCGCCGGCCGCTACTCCTGGCTGCCTAGCTGCGGGCTGCGCGAGGCCTGGCTGGCGCCAGCCGCCGAAACCAACCCGGGCGGAGCTGCAGGGCCCGCCGCCCCATTGGGCCTCGCGGGGGAGGAGGCGGGGCCGGGGCCGCCAGACACGTCTTCGGGCCTTATGGGAGCCGAGACCCAGCCGGCACCTAGGTGGGCGAGCGGTGGGGAGACCCATGGGGACCCGGGAGCGGCTCGGAGCTGGAGGTTGTACACGAAGCTAAACTTCCAGGACACCCCCATTTAACTCGGCGTGTCAGTTGCTGACACTTTAATAGAAATCCAAAGGCAAGTGTGAGCAAACCCCTGTGTCCCTGGTGTTTGCAGTTCGCCTTACGCGAGTACCTCGGGTCTCCTTAAGTGCCATCTCAGATTCAACTGGTTGTGTAGACTGATCTGAGTAGAGAGTTGAAATCTCTTATCTGCTTCCCGCTAGATCGAGCTGCTAGTGCACGAAATCCCTTAACATAGCTGTAATCAGTTTCCTCCTGTGCCAAATGGGAGTTCTGACAACAGGACTGCAAGCAGACTTGGGTGAAATTATGTGTGAAAGGCTTAGGACCCCTGGTGCTGAACAACCACTACCGGATCGCATTCGAGATAGAGCCCTGCAGCTGGGTCCGGTTGGAAAGGAGTTCTGCACCTGCCAAGTAAAAGTTTCTATTCTTGCCTGTTTGTGTACAAAACACTGCCAACTGGTACCACAACCAACCAGAGTCTCTCCACTCATTTTCCTCACATGAGACACAGCTAAGGGCTGGATTTTATTTAGAAACATCACACACACACATACACACACACACACACACACACACACTCACGTTATGGTTTGGATAATAGTTTGTCCCCTATAGGTTCATGCTATTGAAGTTGGATGTCCCCTGAAAATTCAGCATATTGGAACTTGATTGTATTGTTAAGGGTGTTAAGTGAAATACTTAATTTTTCATGGTGTCCCAGGGTGGGATTTTTGGGTGTGATAACGTCAGTAGGACAGGCCCCCATGTCTGAGCTCTGGTGGGCATACAAGGAGAGGCAACGAGGCAGTAGAAGCCATATCCATATAGACGCTCCCCGCAGGGCTGTAAGTTCTGCTTTCTGGGACCAGCAAGTGGCGTGGCTGTTGAGATGCTGGGCTCCTCCCAGAGAGAGGACGGTGGTTCTAATCCTCGACCTGGTGGCTTGCTTTCCCACTTTCTCCCTCTCTATCTCTCATCTCTCCCATGAGCATGTGTGCTCTGTAGCAAATTTTAAAAAATGGTAATGATAAAATAATTCAAAACTACGTATTAAAAAAAAGTTTTGCTTTCTGCCATTTTGTGGTGACTTTGGACTATTCATCCACCAGAATCACGAGTTTTGTAAATAAATCTCTATTTTCCATCTTTTTATTTTTGTGTGCGTGTGTGTGTTGTTTTAAGTTTTTGCCATAGAGTGCATGCGCTTACCAGAGAGAAACAGAAAGTGAGAACCCCACCCCCACCCCCCCCACCCCCCCCCCCCCCCCCAGGAGATGGCCTCGCCACAATCCCTTCTCCTCCAGTCCCATCTTGGGATTTTGGCCACATATACACACACATCCTTGGTGTGATTCCCAAGACGCCTGGTCCAGGATTTGAACTGTGGTGGACAATGTGAGAATCTAGCGCCTTAGCTACCATGCCACCTGATGGCTCTCTTTTGTTTTGTCTTTGTTTTTACTATTTTTCCTAAAACCTCTGTTTTGTTTTGATTTTTGCTTTAATTGCCAGAGGGCATGTCACTCACCAGAGAGAGAGAGGAGGGGAAACAAAAAGCACTTCACGGGGCTGGCAGGTGGCGTGATGGTTAAAGTGTCTGGACTCCCACATGCTGGACTACTGTTCAAGTCCTGGACCAGGTAGCTTGCTTTCTCACTTTCTTTCTTTCTGTCTCTCTCTGGTCAACTTCAAAAAAATAAAATAAAATAATGACAATGACTAAAATTAAATAAAATAATTCTTTTAAAAAATAAAAATAATACAAAACTTTACAAAAAAGCACTCCTTACTGGAGAGTGATTACACCACAATCCCTTTCTTTCATTTCTTCATCCCATCAGAATTTGAGACCCACATACATGTCTGGCATATTTTTCAAGCCACCATGGCCAGGATTTGAATAACCATATAGTAGCCATGTGGGATCTGGCTCCCTGGGATCTGGGCCAGCACCACCTCTATTTTTTAATCAATCACCCAGTCTCAGGTATTTCTATTAACAGTGCAATTACAGACTAAGACACCCCGCTGTCCCTGTCACACCAATTCCCTCCAACTAGGAGCCACCTTTCTGCTCTGTTCCAGCTCCCCACTGCACTGCCACACCATCAATGTTGCCAGATGGAGCCGGGCCACAATGGGGACCTTGAACTGTTGACATCAAAGCTTCCCTCACCCAGTCCCAGCTGGCAGAGCTACTGCTTTGGCCTCAGCATGCAGTGGACTGGGGCCAAGAGAGGCTGCTTGGGGGCCCCAAACTCAGAGGCCTCCATCAAAGGACTAGTCCTGAGCCAGCGCATCCCAGAACAACCCCTGATCTCTTTCACTCTGTTCCCAATTCCTTTGCTCAAAATGAAAAAAGAATGTACAATTATGTGTCAATTAAAAACAAAATAAGGGGGCCAGCAGGTGGCTAGAGGTCAAGGCATCTGGATCTCACCTGGCCAACTATATGGTTCAAGTCCCGTACTCGGCAGCATGCAAACCACACTGAGCACATGTGCCTATATGCCTAACATCCCAAGATGAGAATAGAAGAGAAGGGATGGTGGCATGGACATCTCCCTGAGGAATGATTTCTCACTTTCCCTCTCTCTGTCTCTCCTCTCCCTCCAGCGAGCACACATGCACCATGGCAGAAACCTAAATAATTAAATAAAAATGAAATAATGGGACCAGCAGATGGAATAAGGTTATGTTGTTGGACTCCTATGTAGTCGACCACGGTTCAAATCCTGGACTCGGTGGCTTAAAACTCACGCCGGGTGTGTGCGTGCCCAAAATCCTGAAAGGAGATAGAGGAGAAGGGATTACGGTTGTGGCCATCCCCCCAGAGGGGTGATTTCTCACTTTCTATCTCTCTGTATCTCTCTGTCTCACTGGCGAGCACACAAACCCTATAACAAAAATCCCCCCCCCCAAAAAAAAAAAAAAAAAAAAAATGAAATAAAATAAAACTTAAAAAGGAAGAGAACTGACTCTCTGGCCTAGTGGTTGGAAAACTAGATACCACATGACTAACTACACAATTTAAATCTCAGCCCCAGCAGCTCAAAAAACACACCAGGCACGTGTGCATGTGTGCCCAAAATCCTCACAGGGGGGAGAGATGGAAGAGAAGGAATTACAGCATGACCATGCCCTATTGTGGGATCCTTTCTTCCCTCCTCACCCTCATTCCAAGCACACCCACCCTCTGGCAATTGGAAAAAAAATAAAAGAGACTAGCAGATGGTATAGTGGTTATGTAAATGTCATCATTGTCACTGGACTCCCCCATGGCCAACTGTGCTTTGAATCCCAGACCCAGTGGCTTGGAACTCAACACCAGGCACATGTGCATGCATGCCCAAAACCCGAAGAGGAGAATGGAGGAGAAGGGATCTCAGTCTGGCCAACTTCCCGCGGGGAGTGAGGAGGACGGGGGTGATTTCTTGCTTTCTGTCTCTGTCTCTCTGGCAAGTGCATGCACCCTGTAGCAAAAGTCTCTAATAAAAAAGAGAAGAAAAAGAAATGGGCATATGTCCTCCAGTTTAGGATTAGTGAAATTGGACATTCCCACCCTTCCACATTCTGTTTTCTTAATTTTTGCTATGAGGTACTAAGCAAATCCCAATTTGTCAATTGCAGGGTCTGTGTGTGACATAACGCGTATCGTGTCGTTCTCGCCCTGTGAGAGCCAGACACAGTGTATGCAGTCCCCACAAACAGGCACAAGGAGAAGGTGTCCCGAGAAGAGTTCAGATGATTTCTGAGGCATCTGGCAAAAAGAAAATCTCTGATGAGGGAGAGACCCTGGAGAACTTAGGGGAGGAGAATCTGTGAGGCTGGCTCTTCAGGATATTGGCGGTGTGAGAGGAGGCTGGCGGGCGGGCTCTTCAGCTAGCCAGTACCCCAGGACATTAGCTTGTGGTGCCTTTGGGCAGGGGGTAACATCTGGCAACTTGGCGAGATGGTGGGAGATAGGAGGCCTGAGGAAGGGAGGCCAGAGTCCATGAGTCACGGGCAGGCCTGACACAGTGTCCTGGCAGGACCCCTACGGCCCCAGAGATGGTGTACAGGAGGTGGAAGCTGCAGACGTGCAGCAGGGTGGACAGGGGGCGTGACAGGGAGGAGTCAGAGTGACTCAGGCTTCCATCACTTGGGCTGAAGAATGGCAATGCCATTATTAGAAATGGGAAAGGAGGAGGAGCAGAGGGTTGTGGAGGAGGCGTTGACAGCAGAGCTATTCGTGGTCATCTCTAGACTGATTTCCCTGCCTGCAGCCTGGCCCCTCCCCCAACCAATCTGCCCTACCCGCTGTGTACCTGCAGCTACTTCCCCACTGTCTCACACAATGAGATCAGAATAGCTCAGGGCATTTCCTGGCCTTCTCCCTGACGTAGTTCCTCTCCCCGAGAACTCTAAATCTATCTAGTCATTCCCTGGAAGAGTTCCTACCTCTGAGCCTTTGCACTGTCCCTTCTTTCTACCAAATGCTATGGACTGTAGGTTTCTGTGCCCCCCATTCATATGTTGAAGCCTAATCCCCAATGATATTTGGAGGTTCTTAGGTCACAAGGTAGAGCCCTCATACATGAAATTTGTGTCTTTGTAAGATTAGACCTGGTATCATGGCAGCAATGCAAATAGACCTCCCCCGCCCTTTTTGTTCTTTTCTGTTTTGTTTTGCTACGAGTCCACATTTCTGTTCAGAATCCTTGGTTCACCCAGTTTTCTGTTTTCAGTAAAGTCTCCTTATGCAAAAAAAAGAAAAAGGTCCTGAGTGCATGCCCCAAGGCCTCCTTGTACGTGCTTGGTGCACAAGGATGCACCAGTGTTGATTGAGGCTGGGGTGAAGCATGATGTGAAGACCTTAGTAGAAGTGCCTAACTCCCTCTCTCTGTCTCTCTGTGATGGATGAAACTAAGAAAAAGAAAAAAGAGGGGTGTCAGCAGGTGTCTGGTGGTTAAAGTGCTGGACTCCCACGTGGTCAACAACAATTCGAGTCCCAGACCTGGCAGCTTGCTTTATTACTTTCTCTTTCTCTCTCTCTGGTGAGCACACATGCCCTGTAGCAAATTTAAAAATAATAATACATTAATTTTTTTTAAATTCATTACAAAAAATAAAATAAATAGAAGAATGAGCCAGCCAGTGGCATGGTCAAGGTGGCTGGATCCCACACAGTCAATCGCACATTCGAGTCCTGGACCTGGCAGCTTGAAAAACATGCCAGGCACATGTGTGCAGGCCTAAAATCTCTACAGGAGGGAGAGATGGATGAGAAGGGATTGTGGCATCCCTAAGGGGTGCTTTCTCACTTTCTCCCTTTCTCTCCAGTGAATGTACATGCTCTCCAATAAAAATGGAAAAATTAAAAAGAAAAGAAAACAAAGTCTTACCATGTTATGATCTTCCTGCCTCCTCCTCCTAGGTATGCACTGCCAGTCCCAGCTCTTTTTTATTTATTTATTTTTTAAAGAGATGTTTGCTCTAAGGTGCATGTGCTCACCAGAGAGTCAGAGAGAGAAAAAATGAGAAATTACCCTCCCGGGGGGGGGCAGGGGAGGGGGCCATGCCATGTTCCCTTCTCCACTCTCCTGTCAGGATTTTGGGCACACATGTCTGGCCTGAGTTTCAAACCACTAGATCTGGGACTTGAACTGCAGTCAACCATGTGGGAGTCCAGGGAAGTAACTGTTGTGCCATCTGCTGGTCCCATCCCAGCTCTTTTTCAGACAAGGTCTCACTGCATTGCCCAGGCCAGCACTGAGTTCGTGATCTTTCTTTCTCAGCTGCCTGAGCAGCTGAAATTACAGGTACACAACCACACCCAGCCTTTAGGTTAGGCCAGGATTCAGACCAAGGCATCCCACGTGGTTCCAGCCTACAGAGCAAATGTCTTAGCGCTGCCCACCATAGCAGTTGGGCCAGGAATAGAGATTTATTTAAGTCACAGTTTTGGAAGTTCAAGGTCAAAGGACCACAATGGTGAGGATCTTTCAACAGTTGGATAACATGGTGGAGGGCCTCATATGAGAGACAGAACAAAGGCGAGCATGTCTGTGTGTGACTTTTTTTAAAATATATAATTATTTTATTTAACTTTATTTATTTATCCATTTCCCAATTTGACTAGAGAGGGACAGAGCAAGAGCAAGAAAGAGAGAGAGAGAAAGTGAGAAAGCAAGCCGCCAGGTCCAGGACTCAAACTGCTATCAGCCACGTGAGAGTCCAGCGCTCCTAACCACCAAAGATTTATTTACTTATTGAATTCCATTTGTTGTTATTTTTTAATTTGACAGACAAGAGACAGAGAGAGAGAGAGAGAGAGAGTGAGAAAGCAAGATGTGAGGTCTGGAAATTGAACCATAGTCAGCCATGTGGGAATCCAGCACCTTTAACCACCACGTCACCTGCCAGCCCCTCATACATATTTTTTAATTGCCAGAGGGTGTGTGCACTAGCCAGAGAGACAACACACCCCAATAGGGCACTGTCACACTGCAGTCCCTTCTCTTCCATTTCTCCATCTTTACAAGATTTTAGGCATGCATGCACAGGCACCCAGTGTGTTTTTCAGTTCACTGGAACTGGGATTTGAACCTCCATGAACCATGTGGGATCTGCCTCCCTTAACCACCTTGCTAAAGATTCAGCCCAAGGCCCCACCTCCTAATCCTGTAGTCAGATTAAGTTTTCTCCCCTTTAATCCTACCAAATTTCATCATGTGAATTTCAGGGGACACATTCAAACTGTAGCAGAGGACAGTTCTGTAGCATCCATCCTACAAGAAGCACGTATCCTTGGATCCAGTGATATCACTTGGAGGGACTGACTCCCTAAAAATACTTCACCAAGTCCAGCAGACACTATGTATAAGGATGTTCACTGCAGCCTTGTGGATACTAGAGGAAAGCGAAAAGTGGTTCCCAATTTCTTCTTCATACAACCCTATGGGATTTGAGCTTTTATTACTTTTTTTAAAGAATTACTTATTCAGGACCAACAGGTGGCATGTTGGTTAAGGTGTTGGACTCCCCCATGGCTGACTGCGGTTTGAGTCCTGGACCTGGCGGCTTGCTTTCTCATTCTCCTCTGTGTTTCTCTGTCTCGCTCTGATCAAATTGAAGGAAAATAAATAAATATTTTTAAAAAGAATTATTTAATTCAATTTATTATTACTATTTTAATTTGACCAGAGAGACAGAGAGAGAGGGAAAGTGAGAAAGCAAGCCAGCAGATCCAGGACTTGAAAGTGGGCTGTGTAGGAGTCCAGCACCTTAACCACCATGTCACCTGCCACTCTGAGCTTCTGTTACTTTTTTTAAAAAATTATTATTTATTTAATTTTATTTATTCATTCATTTATTTTAATTTGACCAGAGAGATACACAGAGAGAGAGAGAGAAAGTGAGAAAGCAAGCCACCAGGTCCGGTATTCGAACTACAGTTGGCCATGTGGGAATATCCAGCGCCCCAACCACCATGCCACCTGCTGGTCCCCAGCTTCTGTTAGTTTTTCTTTTTTTAAGAGGTTTTTGCTATAGGGCGCGTGCGCTCGCCAGACAGACAGAGAGAGAGAGAGACAGAGAGACAGAAAGCGAGAAATCACCCCCCAGGGGGGATGGCCATGCTGCAATCCCTTCTCCTCCGTTCTCCTCTCGGGATCTTGGGCACACACGCACACGCACCCGGCGTGAGTTTTAAGCCACTGGGTCCAGGACGCAAACCACGGTCGACTACGTGGGAGTCCAGCAACATAGCCATTACGCTAACTGCTGGTTCCCCCAGCTTCTGTTACTTTTGTAACCAGAAAAAGAATAATCCAGACATGTAGACCCTATTTTAAAAACAAGTAGAAGCAGTTACTTAAGTGCTGTACAAATTGTCCAAGCACAGTCCTCTCTGTAGCTTCCTTGAAATGAAGGCTTTTCCTCTACCAGTTTGTCCGAACTTGGGGTCAGTGAAGAATTAAAGGGACTGGAGGAGGGGGAGAGGAAGTGAGGTGAGGAGAAGAGTGAGGAGCCCTTCCCCTGGGAGTTTGCCCCATAGAAACAAAAACCCAGGCTGCAGCTGCTGAAGGCTGGCCACGCCCTACAGCTGTGGTTGCTGGCCGGGAGAAGCCATTACCCACTTTCAGTACTCCAGAGGAGGTCACAGAGCTGTTGCTGAGGACACAGGACGAAAGACTAGCATAAGATGGAAAAAGTAGGTGGGAACTAGGTAACCTAGCGCAACGTTCTCAAAGTATGGTCCTTGGAACTTGGGGGAAAGTGATCCTAACATCCTTTGTGTCTCTGAGATCAAAATTATATTCAGGGGCCCGCAGGCGGTATAATGGTTAAGGCACTGGATGCCCACATGGCCAGCCATGGCTCGAGTCCTGGACCCAGAGGCTTAAAAGTCACACCAGCGTATGTACGTGTATGCCCAAAATCCCAAGAGGAGAATAGAAGAGAAGGGATTGTGGCGTGGCCATCCCTCCTGGGTGGTGTTTTCTCTCTCTCTCCACTGAATGCACGTGCCCTAGTAAATAAATAGCTTATTTTCACATGCTGAGATACCACTTTATTTTCACATTGACATTTATACAGGTGGTACGAAAGCAGTGTCATCCCTCGAGCCATGACAGAGCCACCAGGCTATACTAGTAGAGATGATGTTATCATCGTGCTCTCCAGAGTTCTTTTAAAAAATTTATTTTACATAAAATATCCTTAATAAAGCAATTAGAAAATAATTTTATTAAATCTTGACTTGGGTATATATCATTCCATTCTAACTTGAAAGAACAACTGATGGGACCAGCAGTTAGCGTAATAGCTATGCGGCTGGACTCCCACATAGTCGACCGCGGTTCAAGTCCCGGACCCGGTGGCTTAAACTCACGCTGGGCGCGTGTGTGTGCGTGCCCAAGATCCCGAGAGGAGAATGGAGGAGAAGGGATTGCAGTGTGGTCATCTCCCTCTGGAGGGGGGCTGATTTCTCGCTTTCTATCTCTCTGTCTCTCTCTGTCTGTCTGGCGAGTGCACGTGCCCTATAGCAAAAACCTCTCCAAAAAAAAAAAAAAAAAAAGAAAGAAACGAACAACTGATAGCAGGGCCAGCAGGTAGCATAGTGGTTGTGGTGCTGGACTCCTACGCAGCCAGCCGTGGTCTGAGTCCCGAAGCTGGCAACTTGAAACTCATGCCAGGTGCATGTACGTGTGTGCCCAAAATCCTGAGATGAAAATGGAGAAGGCAGGCCATCCTGCATAGTGGATAGTGGATGCTTTTTCACTTTCTCCCTCTCTGTCTCTGTGTTTCTGGTGAGCATACATGCCTCATAGCAAAAACAAACAAACAAACAAACAAAAACAACAAAAAAACTCTAACAACAACAAAATAGAACAAGTGATAGAGAAGTCATAGTTTTCAGACTTGATACTTGGCAGTTATTTCCTCAAAAATGAATGAAGTGACCCAGTTGCTTCAAGAAGATAATTGATAGTGGGACCAGCAGTTAGTGTAATGGCTATGTCGCTGGACTCCCACGTAGTCGACCGCAGTTCGTGTCCCGGACCCGGTGGCTTAAAACTCACGCCGGGTGCGTGTGCGTGCGTACCCAAGATCCCAAGAGGAGAAGGGATTGCGGTGTGGCCATCCCCCATGGGGAGTGATTTCTCGCTTTCTGTCTCTCTGTCTCTGTCTGTCTGGCAAGCGCACAAGCCCTATAACAAAAACCTCTCCAAAAAAATAAAAAGAAAATAATTGATAATATTTGTTGTCAGTGATAAAATTTGAACATTCAAGGGAAAACTAGAATTTTTGGAAATCTTATTACCATGTTGAGCTTGAGAGCCTACCAATTCTCAAAGATGCCTTTGAGGCTAGCTAATGGCATAGTGCTTACAGGGGCTGGGTCCCAGACAACCAAATGTGTGAGTCAAGTCCTGGACCTGATGGCTTGAAACACATGCTGGGCGCATGTATGTGTGTACTCAGAATCCCAAGATGAGAGTGGAGGAGAAGGGATTGCCCGTGGCTATCCCAGCTAAGGGGTGATTTCTCATTTTCCCTCTGTTTCTCTCTGCTGGGCACACACACCCTATAGCAAATTAAAAATAATAATAATAAAAATTTTTAAAAGCCTCTAAGGCAAGTGGTAATATTACCAAATGGGATATTTTCATGTTGTATTATCTATTGAAAATCTGCAATTTCAGAAGATTTGCATGACAACATTTTCCAAATGACTAATGCGTGATGTTAAAAAGTCATCCTCGGGGGCCAGCAGGTAACATGGTGGTTAAGGTTCTAGACTCACATATGACCAACTGCCAGATTTGGCAACTTGCTTTCTCACTTTCTCTCTCTGGTCAAATTTAAAATAATAATGATGATAAATAAGATTGAAATAATTATTTTTTTAATCAGAAATGGGTGTTGGATATTGTCAAATACTTCTGCATCTATTGAGATCATTTTTTTTTTTAGAGAGAGAAATTTTTGCTATAAGGCACATATGCTTGCCTGAGAGACAGAAAGCAAGAAATCACCCCCTGGGGGGATGGCCTCAATCCTTTCTCCCCATTCAGGCCTCAGGATTCTGGGCATACACACACAAGCCCCCAGCATGAGTTTTAAGCCACCAGGTCTGAGACTTGAACTGTGGTCAACTCTATGTGAGTCCAGCAACGTAACCATTATGCCAGCTGCTGGTCCTGAAATAAATTATTATTATTTTTTTAAAAGAATTATCCATTTAATTTTACTTATTCACACATTTATTTTTTAATTTGACCAGAGAGAGACAGAGGGAAAATGAAAAAGCAAGCCAACAGATCCAGGACTCAAACTATGGTTGGCCATGTGGGAGTGTCCAGCATCTTAACCACCACACCACCCACTGGTGCCCCAATAAATAATATTTTTTAAGAATTATTTTTATTTGACTTTATTTATTTATCTTTAATTTGACCAGAGAGGGACAGAGACAGAGAGAGAGAGAGAGAAAGCAAGTCTCCAGGGAAGGGACTCGAACTGCAGTCGGCCATATGGGAGTCCGGCACCCTTAACCATCATGCCACCTCCCCAATTTTAAAAAAAAATTATTTTATTTAACTTTGTTTGTTTGTTTGTTTGTTTGTTTTAATTTGACCAGAGAGGGACAGAGAGAGATATATATATATAGAGAGAAAGTAAGCTGCCAGGTCCGGGATTTGAACCACAGTCAGCCAAGTGGGAGTCCAGTGCCCTTAACTACCACACCACCTGCTGGCCCCCCAATAAATAATTCTTTAAAAAAAGCCGTTTACCCAGCTGCAAGGTGCATGCAACTAAAACTTTGTGTTCTGCAGGGTTGGACCACATGGAAGCTTACGTTCAGTTCCCAGTAAAACCTGGAAGCCTGATGTGGTGGTGTGCACCTGTAATCCTAGCAACTTGGGAGTACTGTGGCAGAAGGATCGCAACATGGACAACATGGTGAGACCCTGTATTTCTTTTTTTTTTTTTTAAGAATTATTTGTTTAATTTTATTTATTATTATTATTTTTTAAATTTTGCTATAGGGCCTGTGTGTTCACCAGAGAGAGACACAGAGAGAGAGAGGAAGAGAGAGAGGGAAAGTGAAAAAACAAGCTGCCAGGTCCAGGGTTTGAACTGCAGTCAACCATTTGGGAGTCCAGTTCCTTAATCACCATGCCACCTGCTGACCTGAGACCCTGTGTTAAAAAATAATAATAAATAAATAAATAAGGCATAGATGAAAGATTCCATTCAACATTGGATATGAATTTAACGGAATAGAAAAAGCTCACTGATATTGTTTCAGATTCCACCTTGCAATACTTTCTAACCTTTAAGAAAGTATTACTTGTACATTAAAAGTATCCTTGGGGCCAATCAGTTGTGTGGTGGTTAAGGCAGCTGGATCCCACATGACTGACTGTGCAGTTCAAGGAACACTCTGGGCTTGTGTGCATACCTGCCCAAAATCCTGAAAGGAGAGAGGATGGAGTAGAGGGCATGACCATCCCCTCTGGGGGGTACTTTCTCTCTCTCTCTCTCTCTCTCTCTCTCTCTCTCTCTCTCTCTCTCTCTCATACACACACACACACACACACACACACTCTTTCTGATGCAGGGGCTTTGGAATTGGACTATCCTCATGAGTATCCTGTCTTTACCTCTTAACAACTGTGTAATTTTCAATAAGTAATTTAAACTCTCTGGCCATTAGCTTTCATGAGAGGTAGCCAGGTCTAATGCTAAGTTGGTACCATAGTTGAATCTCAATTCTTAATTAATAATTGATTGACTTAGAAGCACTACATCAACTGAAATTGTGGATCATTAACTCTGGATGAGTCTTGTGTATTCATTGATGTCTTCTAGAGACTTCAGATAGGCCACATCCTGTGAGTCCACAGTTTTATTGTGTGTGACTAAGGACAATAAAACTTGGGCAGAACAGCGCCCTGTGGTAGGTGAAAGCTAAATCAGTTGGCAGTCTGAAGGGGTGGCAACGGAGCCACTCAGTCAAATGCCCTTATCAGATCATCAGGGTATTCCTTACTAGTAGAGCTAGTGGTTAGCAGAGGCCTCCTAAAAAAGGAAAATTGCAGGACCAGCTGGTGATATGATAGTTAAGAGAGCTGGAGCTCACATGCCTAACTGTGTGATTCGAGTCCCAGATCTTGTGGCTTGAAAAACATGCCAGGCACGCATGCGTGTATGCCCAAAATCCCAAAAGGAGGGTGAGAGGGAAGAGAAGGGGTTGTGGTGTGTTCATGCCCCTGTGTGTACATGCTTTCTCATTTTCCCTCTCTGTCACTCTGTCTGTCTCTGAGTACATACACTCTCTGGCAAATTTTTAAAAAAAAATTTTTTTTAATAGAGCCAGCAGGTAGCATGGTGATTAAGGTGCTAGATTCCCACATGGCTGACCATGGTTTAAGTCCTGTACTTGGTGACTTGCTTTCTCATTTTCTTTTTCTTTCTCTCTCTGTCTCTCTCTGGGCAAATTAAAAAATAAATGGACCAGCAGTTAGCGTAATGGCTATGTCGCTGGACTCCCACATAGTCGACCGCAGTTCGAGTCCCAAACCTGGTGGCTTAAACTCACGCCGGGCGCGTGTGTGTGCATGCCCAAGATCCTGCGAGGAGAATGGAGGAGAAGGGATTGCAGCGTGGCCATCCCCCCGGGAGGCGATTTCTCGCTTTCTATCTTTCTATCTATCTCTGTCTGTCTGGCAAGCGCACACGCCCTATAGCAAAAACCTCTCCTAAATAAATAAATAATAACAGATAAAAATAAATTTTTAAAAATCTTTAAAAAAAATAGGGCCAGCAGGTGGCATGGTGGTTATGGCACTGAATCTCACATAACTGACTGCGGTTCAAGTCCTGGACCCAGTGGCTTGGGGAGGGAAAAAAATATATGCATATATATTATGTTATATATAGTATATATATTTAAATATATATAATACAGATTTGTATATGTTATATATAATATATATTTGCATATATTGTGTGTATATGTATATACACACACACACACACATATACTATACATGTGTGCATCCATTGCCCCCTCCCAAAATTTATATAAAAAAATTAAATTTAATTTAAAAAAGGAAAGCCCCTAACCCTGTCTTCCTTGGGTGTCTTGGTTCCACTCACTGCTTCTCCATGGCTCACTTTGTCATCTGAGAAATGGGTAGAGGGATGGGTTAGTACCAACCTCGGGCTGATGTTGTGAGAGTTAAACAAGAACTTCACCGAGGGAGGACTCAGTAGGCAATGGTTGGTCAGTAAAGGCCCCCTTGTTCTTACCTCTGCGGGGTGTGCGGCCAGTGAGAGTTAAACATGGCAAACAGCTCACACTGGGATATTGGAATGGGGAGACCCGAAAGTCTGCAGTGGGACTCAGGCCTTATTTATTTGGGGCAGATGGGGGCAACTGAACTCGTGAGAAATGGCCAAAGACAAGCTTCCTGGAATCAGTTTGTGCAGTGAGATGCTGGTAAACGTTTAACCGCCGGCCCCGAGGCACATGTGTGTGTTTATGTGTGTGCGCTTATTTGAAGTACTTACTGACTTCTGTGAGATAAATTCTTCCATCATAGCCAATTTCAGTCGCCAACATGAAGACAAGCTGTGTATTTCCATTACAGAGTACCCCCACCATATCCATACCAAAATGTAAAATCCTCTACTGCAAAGATACTAGTGAAGTAATTAGGTATGAGTTGTTTAATGTAATTAATTTTATTGTAAAGTTATATAACAACTTTAAAAAAAAAGTCTGTATTTATTTATTTATTTTTTTAAGAGAGATTTTTTTTGGCCAAAGGGCATGTGCGCTCACCAGACAGGCAGAAAGAGAGACAGAAAGCAAGAAATCACACCCCCGGGGGGGGTGGGGTGGTGGTGATGGTCACACTGCAATCCCTTCTCCATTCTCCTCTCAGGATCTCGGGCATGCACACACATGTGCCCAGTGTGAGTTTCAAGCTGCCGGGTCCAGAACTCGAACTGTAGTCGACTCTGTGGGAGTCCAGTGATATAACCATTACACCATCTGCTGGTCCCAAAAATGGCTGTGCTTAACAATGGTTTGTAAAATTCCTGCAAAACAAAATTTTTTATAATTTGTGTGAGGGCATGTGTGCTTCCCAGAGAGATATAGAGGAAAACAAAGAGAAAGTGAGAAAGCAGCCCCCATGGGGGATAGTCAGACCACATCCTCTTCACCTCCACATCTCCTTTTATGATTTTGGGCACACTTGCACGTGTGCCTAGCTTGTTTCTCAAGCCACAGGATCCGGGACTCAACACAGATCAGCCATAGAGGATCCAGCTGCCTTGACCACCACGCCACTGGCCCTGAAAATTGAACAGTTGGTTCTCATGAGTCTGTACTAGCTGGCTCCAGACACCACAGGTCCCCTCTTGACATCTCTAATCGTGGAAAAACAGCAGCCACCTGTAGGTCAGGACGTGGCAGCTGGACAAGCACGAGGGGCAGATTCAGTGTACGTCTTAGGAACTGGGGCTCCTTCTTTCAGTAACTGTGTCCTTCCCTGCAGGACACGGCCCCACAGGTGACCTTTTTCTTCCCCAGCTCCGAGCTGTTTAACATTCTGATCCACCAGCACCTCCCCCACTGCAGGGCAGACTATCTCAGGAATGCCCAGGACTGCACCAGGGCACGGTGCCTAGCTGCCTGGCTGCTTGCCGCATGCACCGTCAGGTGCTCACAAGGTCGTCCAGATGGCCAGAGGAGAGCAGCAGCCTTGGGAAGGGGCCGTCTGCCTCTCTGCTCCCAGCCCCGTAATCAGCCCTGTGTCATCTGCGTTCTAGGGTTAGGAATGCCCTTCCAAATAGACCCCTCCAATCTACTGCCCTCTTGTTTCAAAACTTGGATCCAAAGCACCATTTCTGTTTAACCTCACTTGTCTCCATTGCTTCTCTCCGGCAAATAACAATGGAGACAGCCCTCATGCTGACAACTGTGTGGCCTGAGTGCTTGCTCCATAATCACCCCGCTTGATCCTCATAACAACCCTATGAAGTAGGTACTATTCTTATCCCAGTTCTGTGGACGAGAAACCCAGGACTTGGGTGGCATGCTAACTTCTCACAGTCACATGGAAGGACCTGTTATTTCTCCCCAGATCTGTCAGGTCCCCAGCCCTTCTTCAGTATTTGTGGTTCCTCCCTCAGCTGTCTTCCTCCACATAGCTTCCTGTGTTCATACACAGTTCTTTTCTTTTTTAATTTTTGCTATAGGCCCCTTGCACTCACCAGAGAGAGAGTGAAAGTGAGAAATCACACACACACATCCCCCCAAGCGGGGACTGCCACACCACAATCCCTTCTCCTCCATTCTCCTCTTGGGATTTTGGGCATGCCTGCACACCCACCTGGAGTGTTTTTCAGGCCTCTGGGTCCCGACTCGAACTACTGAATGGTTCATGTGGGACCCAGCCGCCTTAACCACTCACCACTGGCTGGCCTTCTGCACAATTATTTTCGTTTGACATGTTATTTACTATTCACCATTCTCAGCATGGAAAAGGGTCTGATAAGATTGCTCAGAGAGACAGGAGGGATCCTTGATGAGAAACTGGGGGGCACCACACCTAAGGGCCCCTGAGGAAAAGGAGACCCAGAAGGTACAGCCATAGGAAGTGTGAGATGTCTCAGGAGAGACGCTTACAAGGGATGGTCCTTAGGGAAACTATAAAGTGGACGAATATCAGGTTGTCTGGAAAGTCATGATGCATTTTTTTTTTCTTTTTTTGGAGAGGTTTTTGTTATAGGGCACGTGCACTCACCACAAAGACAGAGCGAGACAGGGAGACAGAAAATGAGAAGTCACCCCCCAGGGGGGATGTCCACGCCGCAATCCCTTCTCCTCCATTCTCCTCTCGGGATCTTGGGCACACGCGCACACGCGCCTGGCGTGAGTTTAAGCCACTGGGTCCGGGACTCAAACCGCGGTCGACTACATGGGAGTCCAGCGACACAGCCATTACGCTAACTGCTGGTCCCAGTCATGATGCATTTTTGCATTAAAAAAAAAAAAGACATATAAAAATACGTCATGACTTTCCCGATGACCTAATAAATGAACACTGAAAGATGTCCCATGGATCTGGAGACCAAGAGGCTGTCAAGGAACAGGCAGTGGCGCGGCAGTAATGCAACCCGAATCTCATGGGAAGGTCCCAGGTCAGGGCCCAGGCTTCCCTGTACATGCAAGCATGCTTGTGATCCCGGCTGGCCGAGACTGGGGTAGATGATAGCATGAAGAGCCTGCTTAGGGTAACTCTTCACCACTGGACCCCTGGACCAAAGAAATAAAAACGATTTTTTAAAAAACTGAAAAAGAGAAAGAGAATCTATTGGTGACCTTGGCAGATGCCATTTCTTCATTTATTTGCCAAGGGGTGAGGAGGCTGGAGTGGTGCAGGCAGGAGTCCAATAGCAGAGGGGATGACGGGCTGGGAGGAGACCAAGTGGGAGGAGCCCGTGTAGACTTCTCTTCCAAGACAGAAGAAGAAAGGGGCAAGCAGGTGGCATGGAGGTTAAGGTGCTGGATCCCACGGGGCTGATTTCCCTGTGGCTTGAAAATCATGCAGGTGCGTGTGCATGCATGCCCCAAATCCTGAGAGGAAACTGGTGGGAAAGGGATTGTGGCATGGGCATCCCCCTCGGGTGCGACTTATCTCTTTTCCCCTCTCTCGCTCTTGCTGTGTCACTCTTGCAAGTGAACATACCCCATAGTAAAACTAAAAGAGAGAGAGAGAGAGAGAGAGAGAGAAGTGCTAGATGGAAGGAGGGCTTTGGGGACTGGGATTTTCGTTTTGTTTATTTGTTTAAAGTTTTACCTATTTTATTTGTGGTAAGAGAGAGAGGAAACACTCCCAACAGAATCCGGTTCCACCTCACAATCACCTTCCCCAGCCCTCTGGCTCATCAGGGTCTTGGGTGTGTGCACAATCCCACTGTGTTTTCAGGCCTTGTCAGGTCAACCACGTGACGTCCAGCCCTGCGGTTCAGTGGCTATCAACTCTGCCACCAGGCTGGACCTGGGTTTTTTGTTTCGGTTTTGGTTTGTTTGTTTGCTTAGAGAGGTTTTTGCTATAGGGTGCATGTGCTCGCCAGAGAAAAACAGAAAGTGAGAAATCACTCCCCAGAGGGGATGGCCATGCCGCTATCCCTTCCCCTCCATTCTCCTCCTGGGATTTTGGGCACACATGCATGCACAGGCACCCAGAATGAGTTTTAAGCCACCACGTCTGGGACTCAAACTGCAGTCCACTCTGTGAAAATCCAGCAATGTAACCATTACGCCACCTGCCCATCCTCATTTTGGTTTGTTTTTAAGCTGGGGATGTTCTTAGTTTATGTGCTGAGAAAACGGAGGCAGAGAGGAAGCTGAAGATGCCCTGAGAGGACGTGATGGGAGAGGTGGTTGAGATCATGGATGGGGCGGGAGCCAACCGCCAAACGAGCTGCATGGCTCCTGCCTGCTGGTCTCTCTTTACCATGGTTACGTGGGAGGCAGAGAGTGAGGTAGATGTGTAGTTGGGGGGACCCAGGAGAGTGGCGAGGAGTGTAACAGCCAGTGTGGGAAAACAGCCAGGGGGGTTGCCAAGAGAAGCAACAGAAGCAGGAAGTAGCAGGTGTGTGGGACAGCCCCAGCCAGCCTCCATTGGCTTAGACTTCTCAGACCCGCTTGCCTGCAGCTGTTAAGCTCACTCGGCATCTGCGTTCTTATGCTTTTTTTTGCCACCAGGGGGCGACACTCTCCAGGTTCTAGGAGAGCTAACCAACGCACCCTCATAAGAACCACAAGAGTGTATCTGGGTTTTTTTCTTCCCTTACTTGTGAATGCTGCGTTATCAGGCTCTCCTGCCTCACACCGTTTAACATGCATCATGACCCCACATGTGGAATGAGGAAGTTAGTCATTAGCCCAGAACAGAGCAGGATTTCCAGTTCCAGGTCAGTGATTTTTTTTTTCCAGCGGTGTCATGGGATATGTCATGAGGTCCCTTGAGGCCTCCCTTACTTGACTGAATAGAAAATACACCCTTGGTGGGCCAGCCCCGTAGCATGGTGGTTAACGGAGCCAGACCCACATGACCAACCAGTTCGAATCCTGACCCCTGCCAAGGATTCATATTCATATTCACCAGGTGCATAAAGGTGTGTGCCCCAAATCCCAGCAGGATGGAGAAATGGAGAAGGGATTATAGCATGACCATGCCCCACTAGGGGGGATACTTTCTCCCTCCTTCTGTCTCTCTGTCTCTGGTGAATGCACCCACCCTCTAACAACTAAAAAAAAAAATTTAAAAGTCCTTGGTGCCCAGTCATGGTGGGCAGCAGTAATGGAGTACCTTAAAGTGCTGGATGCCACGTGCCAGCCATAGGTTCAGATCCCCAAGTCAGAAACAAGGGACACCCAGTCACCCAAGACCCTGAGGAAATGGAGGTGCTAGATGAAACCCTGTCAAAGGTACTTTCTCTCTCTCTCTCTTTTTTTTTTTTTGAAAAGTTTTTGCTATAGGGCATGTGTGCCCACCAGAAGACAGAGACAGAGAGACAGAAAGAGAGAAATCACCCCCCAGGTGGGATGGCCACGCCGCAATCCCTTCTCCTCCATTCTCCTCTCGGGATCTTGGGCACACACGCACACACGCCTGGCGTGAGTTTAAGTCACCGGGTCTGGGACTCTAACCGCAGTGGACTACATGGGAGTCCAGCGTCATCACCATTACGCCAACTGCGGGTCCCCTTTTTCTCTCTCTTTTCCCCTCCCTCTCTCTCCCTCTCTCACATGTGTATGCAAGTATTCTATATCATAGGGGAGAAAATACATCCTTAGAACTGGCCTTCTGGTACCCAGCACGGATGTGGGAATTCATTGCAAACACTAGCCATTTTCCTCTCAATCAGATTTGCTTCTTTATTAATTTAGACCTGAGTTTCATTAGAAGGCAGCACAGATTTCCTCTCAGATCCATTGGTAGTGGTTTCATAGCAGAAGCCCACTTGGAAAGAGTTCTGTGATCCATTAGTCAGGTCTGCAGTGGGGAAGTACGGTGATGGGTCCTGTATGCTAAACATTTGCCCAGGGTGTTGAGAGGTGGGGTAGATGATAGACATCAGGATTAACCTTGCAGACTACAAAGAAAAGTAGTTTTTCAATCCTTTTCATGGGTACTTTGAAGGGATGCGGCTGCTAATCGAGAATGTTTGTGTGTTTGGCAGAGTCAAGGGGTATCCAGAACAGAGAAGCACAGACAGCAAATCTTGGAGTTTACTTATTTGATTTGCTGTAGGACACATGCACTCGCTGGAAAGAGACCCAGAGAGAGAGAGAGATATAGGGCTCATGCATTTGCCAGAGAGAAGGAAAGTGAAAAAGCGACCCTCAGGGGGGTTGGCCACACCCTGATCCCTTCTCTTTCATTCTCCTTCCTGGGATTTTGGGCAGGCACACACGAGCATCCAGCATGTTTCTCAAGCCATAATGTCCAGAACTCAACCACGCAGTCGGCCATGTGGGGTCCAGCTGCCACAACCATTAGACTACCAGCTGGCTCA
Organism: Tupaia tana; assembly: GCA_026018925.1. Taxonomy (NCBI): domain Eukaryota; kingdom Metazoa; phylum Chordata; class Mammalia; order Scandentia; family Tupaiidae; genus Tupaia; species Tupaia tana. The sequence goes on along the minus strand of JAKSZU010000028.1, from coordinate 9,171,084 downwards.
AGGCTCTTGGTGTTTAGATACTCCCTCCCCGCAAATCCAGAACACACCGAGCAGGGCAGTTACCAAGCTTTTCGAGCAAGGCTGCCTCTTGGCACCCAGCGCTGTAGAGATGGGAAGGCCAAGGGCCTGCTGAGATGGGCTGGCAGGAGGAATGCTGAGTTTGTCTTTCTGCCAGAGGCAGGCACAGGATGTACCAAATGCAGCGTGGTCTTCTGTTCTAGGTACAAATAGATTTCGACTCAGTGGGGCCTAAAGCTTTCACAAGTCGGGTTTGCAGGACAGAGGAGTGTTTTTAAAGAAAATAATACAGGATTAGGTATTAACCCTAGAGAGGGGCCTATGTGTGCGAGGGAGTCCTGCAGCTTAAGCTGCAGCAGGATACACGTGGAGGAGAAAATGCAGTCGAATGAGAGCATAGAACATAAATAAAAGGCTCTTCTACACTGTGGGGCCAGGAAAGGCCTCACAAGCTGACTTTTGAGCAGCAAATCAAATGCTGAAAAAGGAGCCATCCCCGGGCCATCAGCGTGCAGGACATTCTGAGCAGAGGAACTGTAAGTGCAAAGGTGTTGAGGCTGAAACAGGTTTGGAATGCCAGACTCAGGGATCAGTGTACCTGGAGTATGGTGAGCCAGAGAGAGGCAAGTGGTGCGCTCAGAGGAATGGGCAAGGGCCACTTCACATAGAGCCTTAAAGGAAGTTTTATAAGTGAGGCTAAATGTGACTTTGATATTATGAAATTTTCCCCCTTTTCTGCCATAGAGCATGTGCACAAGAAAGAGAGAGAGAGAGAGATGAGCACACTCCACAAGGTCTGGTCATGCCGCAGTCCCCTTCTTCCTAGCCCGTCTGGCCCAGTGGCTCTTAGGCACTTGTGCATGTGCCTGGTATGTTTCAGGCTGGGGATTCAAACCATGGTCACCATTTGGAATCCAGCTTTTCTCTCCCTCTCTTTTTCTTTTCTTTTCTTTTTTTTTTTAAGAATTATTTTATTGGGACCAACAGATGGCGTAATGGCTACATCGCTGGACTCCCATGTACCCGACCGGGTTGGAGCCCCAGACCCTGTGGCTTAAACTCACGTCAGGGGTATGTGCGTGTGTGCCCAAGATCCCAAGAGGAGAATGGAGGAGAAGCAATTGCAGCTTGGCCATCCCCCCTAGGGGATGGTTTCTTGTTTTCTGTCTCTCTGTCTCTCTCTGTCTTTCTGGTGAGTTCATGCACCCTATAGTAAAAACCTCTCAAAAAAAAAAAAAAAAAGAATTATTTAACTTTGTTTATTTATTTATTTAAATTTGGCCAGAGAGGGACAGAGTGAGAAAGATAGAGAGAAAATGAGATAACGTTTTTGGCAAAAATAAAAATACCTATCCTAGGGACCGGCAGGTGCCATGGTGTTTAAGAGCGCTGGATTCCCACATGGCTTACTGTGGTTTGACTCCCAGACCTGGCAGTTTCCCACTCCCCCCCCCACACACTCTGTCCTTCTCTGGTCAAAATTAAAAGAAAGAAAGAAAAGAAACAAAGAAAGAAAAAATAATTGTTAAAAAAAAATCTATCCTAAAATTCATATGGAATCTCAAGGGAATCTGAATAGACAAAACCATCTTGAATAAGATCAAAGATTGAAGGACCAGCAGATGGCGTAATGATTATGTTGCTGGACTCTCATGTAGTTGACCACAGTTCGAATCTTAGACCCAGTGGCTTAAACTCATACCAGGCATATGTGCGTGTGTGCCCAAAATTCCAAGAGGAGAATGAAGAAGAAGGGATCATGGCATGACCATCTCCCCAGGGACAGGTGATTTCTCACTTTCTGTCCCTCTGTCTCTCTGGAAAGCATGTGTGCCCTATAGGAAAAAAAAAAAAAAAAAAAAACACTTAAAAACAAGAAAAGAAACTGACCAGCAGCAGGTGGTATGGTGGTTAAGGCACTGGGTACTTCCACATAGCCAACCACAGTTCAAGTCCTGGACCTGGTGGCTTGCTTTCTCACTCTCTCTCTCTCTCTGCATGTGTCTCTTTGGTCAAATTAAGATGAATGAATAAATAAAATTAAATAAATAATTCTTTTTTTAAAAAAAAAGAGCAAAGGTGGAGGACTCACATTTCCTGATTTCAAATTTTACTACAAAGTCACAGTAATCAAAATAGTGTGGTACTGGCATACAGACAGACCTATTGAACAATGGAACAGCAGAGAGGGTCCAGGAGGACCAGACGGTGCAAGGCAGACACACATGGGAAGATTCTGGGTTTGTGTCCAGAGCCCTTCTAGAGTACACAAGATGCACACTGCTCAGAATTCAGGCCTGGCTGGAGACTGGGGGAGATCACGCTCTTGAGACCCTGTTAAGGAAGTGCCCTCTCTCTCTATGTCTCTCTTGCTCGTGGAGGAAATAAGCAAACTAAAAAAAAAAGTGTCCGGAAATAAACCCTGACATATTTGATCAAATGATTTTCAACGAGAGTACTAAGACCATTCAGTGGAGGAAAGGACACTTTCCAACAAATGACAATGGAAAAATCAGATATCCACATCTAAAAGAATGAAGTTGTGAACCCTCACCTAACACAATATACAAAAGTTAACTCAGCTATTTCTATAATGCAGACAATGTTCCATTTCTTAAACTGAATGGTGAGTAAATGAGTATTTATTGTAATTATTTTTGGAATTATCTTATATAACTTTATTTACTTACTTGTTTATGTATTTATTTATTTTATTTATTTATTTTAACTTGACCAGCGAGGGAAAGAGAGAGAGAGAGAGAAAGCGAGAAAGCAAGCTACCAGGTCTTGAATGCAAACCAGAACCACGGCAGACCATGTTTGAGCCCGGCACCTTTAACCACTATGTCACCTGCCGGCCCCTCATTGTATTTATTATTCATTATCCTCTAGCCATTATTTCTTTATAAATAGTCTTTTTTATTGACTCGGTAATTAATTTTTACAAATCAGGAGTCCAGAAATGGAGACAAAATGAGATACTAGAGCACAACTGGGTTTCCCTTCCTTATGTTGTACTTGGGTGAACTCGGATCTTCCTGGCAGTAGGGCCACTGACTGTGGGGCTGATAGGTTGAGTAATGGCCACTGAAGATACCTAGATGCTAACCCCTGAAACCTGTGTTATCTCAGAAGGCACAAAAGGCACTTTGCAGCTGCAATCAAGGGTTTTGAGATGGGGAGATTATTCAGGTAGGCCCTCAAGGTAGTCACAAGGTACCCTTGTCAGAGGAAGGTGGAGAGGCGAGGACAGATGAGAAAGCAATGTGACCAGAAAGCAGAGATTAGAGAGATGTAGCCCCAAGCCAGGAATGCTTGGGGAGTGCCCCAAGCCACTGAAGCTGGAAGGAGGAAGGGATGGAGTCTCCCCTGGAACTTCCAGAAGGAATCAGTCCTGCCAACACCTTGAATTGAGCCTCAGAAGACTCATTTCAGATTTCTGGCCTCCAGAACTGTTTGAAAATCAATTTCTGTGGCTGTAAGCCAATAAACACAACTCGAAAGAGATCAAATATGCTATCTGAGTGATTCTGGGCCCATAAGGAAAGTCGTGGGTTTGATTCCCCAGTGGACTACTACTCCCTGGGCATGCATGCCCATGGACCTGGCTAGCTGGCTGGGAGGCTGAGGAGGCATTGGCAGTGTGAGTCCTGTTGACGGTGCTTTCTCTCTCTCTCTCTCTCTGTGTCACCCTCTCTTTCTCTCTCCCCTTCTTTCCTGCCTGCCGTGTGATGACTACCACCCTACTATGCAGCGAGAAGACCCTCACCAGATACCAGCACTTTGGTCTTGGATTTCCCAGCCTCCAGAACTGTGAGAAAATAATTTTTTAATGAATTATGAGTATTTCGCATATTCTATTATAGCAGTACAACATACACAAAGACAATATCAAGAGACTGAAAGTAGGGCCAGGTGGTGGCATGGTGGTCAAGGAGGTTGGATCCCACATGGCCAACTGCATAGCTCAAGTCCTGGACTCAGTGACTTGAAACACATGCCAGGTGCATGTGCATGTGTGCCCAAAATCCTGAGAGGGGAATGAAAAAGGGATTGTGGCATGACTGTCTCCCCTGGGAGGTGCTTTCTCATTTTCTTTTCCTCTCTCTCCACCCATCACCCACAAGCACATGTGCACTATAGCAAAAAAAAAAAAAAGAATTGAAAGGCATTTGAGAAAATATTTGTATGCTCATATTCACTGCAAATTACCCACAATGGTCAGAGGGTAGAAGCAGACCCAGTGTCCCTACATAGCTGAATGGATAAACAAAGTGCACTGTATATTGGGTTGTCAGAAAAGTCATGACACATTATTACATAGAAAAACATAGAGAAATACATCATGACTTTTCCAACAACCCAATACAATGGAATGATATTCAGCCTTTAAAAGAAAGGAGGGGCCAGAAGGTGGCATGGTGGTTAAGGTGCTAGACTGCCACATGGCCAACTGCTGTTCAAGTCCTGGACCTGGTGGCTTGGTTTCTCACTTCCCTCTTCTTTCTCTCTCTGTCTCTTTCTGGTCACATTAAAATAATAATGATGACTAAAATTAAATAAATGACTCTTTAAATTTTTTTTTTAAAAAGAAAGAAAATTCATGGTGGTTTAGGGCATTGGACTCCCACATGGGCGACCACGGTTTGAATCCCAGGCCTGGTGGCTTACTTTCTCACTTTCCCTCTTTCTCTCACTCTGTCCCTCTCTGGTCAAATTAAAATAAATAAGGTTAAATAAAATAATTCTTTAAAAAATAAAAAAAGAGGGGCCAGCAGGTAGAATGGTGGTTAGGGGCGCTGGACTACTGTATGGGCGACTGCGGTTTAAGTCCCAGACCTAGCGGCTTGCTTTCTCGCTTTCTCTCTCTCTCTCTCTTTCTCACTTTCTCTCTCTGGTCAAATTAAAATAAATAAGTAATAAAATTAAATAAGATAGTTCTTTAAAAAAAAAATGAAAGGGAATTCTGGGTTGCCCTGTGGCCTAGTGGTTAAGACAGTCGGATCCCACATGGCTGATCCTGCAGTTCAAATCCTCGTCCCAGCAGCTTGGAAAACATACCAGGAACGTGTGTGTGCATACGCGCCCAAAATCCCAACAGAATGGAGAAATGGAGAAGGGATTGCCATGTAACCACGCCCAGCTTGGAGGGATGTTTTCTCTCTGGTGAGTGCACGCTCCCTCTGGCAAAATAAATGATAAAGAAGGAAATTCTGACATGTTCTGTATGGGTCAACCTTGAGAACATGGTAGGTACTAAGTGAAATAAGCCATTCACAAGAGACTTACTGTATGATTATACTCATGGGAGGTATCTGGAGTAGCCTAATTTATACAAATAGGAAGCAAAACGGTTTCCAGGAGCTGGGAGAAGTGGGAGCAGTGGGGAGTTAGTGTTTGATGGGTATGGAGTTTCCTGTTTGGGGAGACAGAGTTCTGGACATGGATGGTGGTGATGGTTGCCCAACAAGGTGAATGTACTTAACGCAACTGAATTGACACTTCAAAATGGTTAGGGTGGGGCCAGCAGGTGGCATGGTGGTTAAGGTGCTGGACATTCCCACACGGTCAACCACAGTTCAAGTTCCTGACCTGGTGGCTTGCTTTCTCACTTTCCCTCTCTCTCTCACTCTCTGTCTCTCTCTGGTCTAATTAAAATAAATGAATGAATAAATAAATGTAAATAATAATTATTTTAAAAGGTTAGGATGATAAATTTTGCACTATGTGTATTTTACAATTAAAAATTTTTTAAAAGTCCTGTGGTGTTCGGGCCACTGGGAACTTCTCACTTAACACAAACCTCCCAGATTCTGGCCTCTGCCATTTTATTCTGCACACTGTCTCCCATTTCTCTGTCTCCTCGACTGGGGGATCCTCAGCCCCATGTTCCAGTTAATACTCTCTGGAAAGCTGTTTAGTTCTTCATGGGTTTAATCACTTCCCTCCAACCGTGCCCTTGACACCTGCCCTTCCTCAACCAAAGTGGCTGATCGAGATATTTTTCTACACAAAACGTGTTCTCTCCCTGCTCAGTGCATTGCAAACTTGCCATCTGGTGTACACATTGGTCTCCTGAGAAATGGATTAGTCTGAGTCCACAGCTGAGACGCGATCCCCTCTCCACCAGCTGCCAGGCTGAGGGTAGACCGAGGGCCCCAGGGGTGAATTTGTCAGGGTAAAGGCCTCTTTGGGCAGCCTCTTGGCAGCCTGCCAACAACCCCTTCTGGCAATGTCCCAGTTCTCTGAGACAGAGCACGCCTGCAATACAGACACACTCAGGGCCTGGAGCTGGTGGGGAGAGGGCAGGTGACAGAAGACTGGACAGCCAAGGAAGTCCCACTTGGGCCAGTGGTGGCCTTGTGGTTACAGGAGCCAGATCCCACATGCCTGTCTACACTGGTAGAGTTCTGGCCCAGCAGTTTGAAAAACATGCCAGTGCCTGTGCCCAAAATACCAAAAGGAGAGAGATGAAAGAGAAGGGATGGCAGCATGACCATACTGCACAAGGAGTGTTTTCACCCTCTCCCTCTCTCCTGTTGATGGAAATCCCAAGCCTGGGGTAGGTGCCCCTGGAGAGGTCTTAGGGGGAGGCTGACAAGAGGAAAGACCGTAGGCTCTCACGCGGGTGCACACAATAAGCTGGTAGGGGAGGCTGCCAGTGCCTCCCAGGCACAGATCTCCAGAGCAGAAATAAGAGAAGGGAAAAGGGTAAAAGGTCTGGAGAACAAAAACTGCCATTTGATAAGGCCAGGCAAGGGACACTGATAGTAGCTGACAGTTACACCCACTTGCTACATGCCAGGCATTGCGCCACCGGCTGCTGGCCAATAAACACACAAGGTAACCCAGCCCCATGTGTAATTTACACATGTGTAATTCTAGTCGCTGCTTTTTATTTTCTATTTTAAGAAATACTTTTTTTTTTTGCTTATTATTATTTTAAAATTTGACTAAAGAGAGACAGAGAGAGAGAAAGAGAAGGGGAAAGTGAGAAAGCAAGCCACTAGGTCCAGGACTTGTACCTTGGTCAGCCATGTGGGAGCCCAGCACCTTAACCACCGTGCCACCTGCTGGCTCCTAGTAGCTGATTTTAAAAAAGGTAAAAGGAGGACTAGCAGATGGCATAATGGTTATATCATGGGATTCCCATATAGTCGACTGAGGTTCGAGTCCCAGACCTGGCTGCTTAAAACACACACCGGGCGCATGTGCGTGTGTGCCCAAAATCCTGAAAGGAGGAGGGATTGCGCATGGCCATCCCCCCCCGGGGAATGATTTCTCGTTTTCTGTCGCTTTGGCAAGTGCACGCACCCTATGGCAAAAATCTCTCTAGAAAAAAAAAAAGTAAAAGGGGCCAGTCAGTGGCATGATGATAAGGCAGCTGAGTCCCACGTGGCTGACCATGTGGTGTGAGTCTTAGACCTGTGGGTTAGGAAACATGCTGGGGACCAGCAGATGGAATAATGGTTACATCACGGGACTCCCACATAGTTGACCGTGGGTCAAGACCCAGACCTGGCTTAAAACTCATGCCGGGTGTGTGTGCCCAAAATCCCGAGAGGAGCGTGGAGAAGGGATTGCGGTGTGGCCATCCTCCGAGGGAGGTGATTTCTTACTTTCTTTCTCTCTCAATGTCTATCCAGCAAGCCCATGTGTCCTCTAGCAAAAAGGAAAAAAACAAAACAAAACAAAACAAAAAAAAAAACAAAGTAAAAACAAGACAAAATAAAACCTCACAGGTGAAATGAATTGTAATAATATATTCTATTTAACCAAATATATGCAAATTTTATAATTTAACATGTAATAAATATAAGAAATTATTAGCATTATTTTACTTTCTTTTTCTGTATCAGTTCTTTCTTTTTTTTTTTTAAGAGATTTTTGCTACATGGCGCATGTGCTCACTGGAAAGATAGAGACAGAGAGACAGAAAGTGAGAAACACACCCCCCCGGGGGGGGGGGAGGATGGCCACACCTCAATCCCTTCTCCTCCATTCTCCTCTCAGGATCTTGGGCATGCACGCACATGCACCCAGTGTGAGTTTAAGCCGCTGGGTTCAGTACTCGAACCATGGTTGATTACATGGGAGTCCAGCAACGTAACCATTACACCATATGCTGGTCCCCAGTTCTTCTTCTTCTTTTTTTTTTTTAGGAATTATGTATTTATTTTATTTAATACTATTATTTTTAATTTGACAGAGAGAGATGGGGGTAGAGAGAAAGTGAGAAAGCAAGCCAGCATGTCCAGGACTTGAACTGCTGTCAGCCATGTGAGAGTCTAGCACCTTAACTACCACTCCACCTGCTGGCCCCTGTATCAGTTCTTTTTCCTTTTTCCTTTTTTTATTATTTTATTCATATTTATTAATTTATTTATTTTAATTTGACCCGAGAAGGATGGAGTAGGAGAGATGGGGGTGGGGGAGTGAGAAAGCAAGCCTCCAGGTCCAGGACTCGAACTGCGGTCAGCCATGTGGGAGTCCAGTGCCCTTAGCCACCACATTGCCTGCTGGCCCTTCTTTTTTCTTTTAATTGCCAGAGGGTGTATATACTCGCCAGAGACAGACAGAGAAAGAAAACATCCCCCAGTGGGGCATGGTCATGCTACAGTCCCTTCTCCTCCATTTTTCTATCTTGTCTGGATCTGAGCATGCATGCACACACACCTATCATGCTTCTTAAGCTACCAGGGCTGGGATTTGAACTGGAGCCAGCCAAGCACAATCTGACTTCCTTAACCATTTATACTGTGGGGCCAGTCCATGTATCGTTCTTTAAAGTCTGATATAAATTTATATTGGAGTACATCTCAGTTTGGATATAAGCCACATTTCAGGTGCTGAGCAGGTACATGTGGCTAGTGGCTACTCTATCAGGGCAGTCTAAGCACTTCCAACCTATGGCTCTACCTAGTCCTCACTAACATACTTTGTTTTTTTAAAGAATTATTTTATTTAACTTTATTTAGTTAGTTTAATTTGACCAAAGAAGGACAGAGTGAGAGAGAGAGAGGGAAAATGAGAAAGGAAGCCACCAGATCTGGGACTCAAACTATGGTTGGCCATATGGGAGTCCAGTGTTCGTAACCACCACACCACCTGCTGACCCTACTAACATATTTATTATCCTCATCTCATAGATGAGAAAATGGAAACAGGAAGGTCAGAAGCACTTTTCCTGTCAACTGGTGAGGGATGGCTGAGCTGGATCTGAACCACTGTACTCAGCTTTGTTCAGGTCCTCAGTCTGGTCTTTTGTCTGGACAGACAGAATTATTTTTTATTTAATTTTACTTACTGTCATTTTTTTTTTTTTTTTTTTTTTTTTTTTTTTTGACATTGACCAGAGAGCAAAAGAGAGAGAAGGAAAGTGAGAAAGCAAGCTGCCAGGTCTGGACTTGAACCGCAGTCAGTCATGTGTGAGTCCAGCAGCCTTAATTACCATGCCATTTACCAGACCCTAGACTGGCCTTCTAACCACCGTGTTGGCCTATCACCACTACAGATCTCATGTCCCGTAGGATTAAAAAATATATATAAAAAAGGCTACTAGCCATTATTATGTTTTACTGAGGAGGAAGTGAGGGTAAGAGAGACTGAAGGATCTTGTCCTTTGGGTGCCCCAACTGGGATTTAAGCCTATGTGGGGGTGGCAACTTGAGAGCCAGTAGCCATGTTATCTCCTATCTTCAGCGAATGCCAGGGCTGGAGAGTCAAGGCATCTGCATTCCACACTTAAGGACAGTGACTGTGAAAAGCTCAAAGGATGGGACCAGTCAATGACTTGGTAGTTAAGGTGGCTAGATTCTTCTGCATGGCTGACTGTGTGGTTTGAGTCCCGAACCTGGCAGCCCGAAAAACACGCCAGGTGCTTATGCACAGCATACCCAAAGTCCTGAGAAGAGAATGTAGGAGAAGGTTTCTGGCATGGCCAGCCCCCGTAGGGAGCCCTTTCTCCTTTTCCCTCTCTCTCTTTTTCTCTGTCAACTTATAGCAAAACTTAAAAAAAAAAAAAAAAAAAAGAATAGGTTCCCATTTGCAGACATTTTTTACCAATGTAAATAGCCCTGCAATACACACTTTTGTAAATTATGTTTTCAGTAACCCTGTGTTCAGGCAAAACCTTCTTATTCTTCACTACTTAATTCTCTGATGTTTTAAGAGTTTAAGAGTGAGCCCAGCAGATTCCCCAAGCCTGACACGTCATCATTGCATTTGCGAGTCCCTGAGTGTGGCCACTTAAAAGCCTGATACTTATTTCTACAAGTTCACAATTTCATCATCTTGTTTTTGCTATAGGGCACATACGCTCGCCGGAGAGACAGAGAGAAACAGAGAGATAGAAAGCAAGAAATCATCCCCTCCCCCCAGAGGGAATGGCCATGCCGCAATCTCTTCTCCTCCATTCTCCTCTCAGGAGTTTGGGCACACACACCCGGCGGTCCCAGGACTCGAACCGTGTTCAACTACATGAGAGTCCAGTAATGTAACCATTACGTCATATGCCGATCCCTAATCTCTCTTCTTTTGAATTTGTAGTGTTACTGTGGTCTGATCTTTCCATTTAAACTCTGGAAGTTAACATTCAACTCCAGACTTGTCCCTCCCATTAGACTGGCCATTCTCTTGGTTGTTTTTTTGTACTCTTACTTCTGTGTGTCCGACTTTAGTTTTCCTGGTATAGCACTCCCTTCAGCACTTCTTGGAAAGCTGGGCTGGTGGTAGTAAATTCTTCCAGGTTTTGTTTGTCTGAGAATGTTTTTGTCCCATATGAAGGATAAATCTTGCATGGGGTATAGTATTCTTGGTTGAAATTTTTTTTTACTTAAGACTTTGAATGTGTTTTCCCATTCTTTCTTTGCCTGCATCATTTCCCATGAGAGGTCCCATGTTAGCCTGATGGGATATCCTTTGAGAGTAACTTGATGTTTCTTTCTTTTAGTATCTTGTTTCTGTCCATGGTTGTGGTGAATCTGGCTATGATACACCTTGGAGAAGATCTTCTTGGGTTGATTTTATGTGGGGTCCTTTGTATTTCTTGGGTCTGTATGTTAGAGTGCCTCGCTAGGTTTGAAAAGTCTTCTTCCAGGATTTCATGGAATAGATTATCAATGCCCTTATTAGTTTCTTCACCCTCTGGACTACTAATGATCCAGATGTTTGGATATTTAATGGTATCTAGCATTACTTGTATATTATTCTCTTTTTTGGGGGTTATTTTCTCAATCTTCTTGGTGAATTATTCTAGGTCAGAAGTTCTATCTTCTATATCTGAGATTTGACCTTTCGCATAATCTAATCTGCTTTTTTTTAACTTTATTTATTTATTTTAATTTGCCCAAAGAGGGACAGAGCAAGAGTGAGAGCAAGAGAGAGAGTGAGAAAGTAAGCCACCATGTCTAGGACCCAAACTGTGGTCAACCATCTGGGAATCCACCATGCCACTTGCCGGCCCCCTAACTACTTTTAATACTTCCAAGGGAGGTTTTGATTTCCTATATTACAGCCTTCATCTCTAACAATTCCATATGATTCCTTTTTTTTTTCTTTTTTTTTTTTTTTGCTTTAGGGTGCGTGCGCTCGCCAAAAAGACAGAGAGAGACAGAGAGACAGAAAGCAAGAAATTACCCCCCAGGGGGGATAACCACACCACAATCCCCTCACCTCCATTCTCCTCTAGAGATCTTGGGTGCCCGGTGTGAGTTTAAGCCACCGGATCCTGGACTCGAACTAGGGTCAACTACATGGGAGTCCAGTGACATAGCAATTGTGCCAACTGCTGGTCCCCGTTTGATTCTTTTTTATTATGTGTATTTCCTCTTTCAGATCACGCAAGAACTTCCTCATCTCCTAGAACTTGTTGTCTCTTTTTTTCTGCATCTTCTGGAGTTTGTTGTCTCCTCTCACGTCTCTGTTAGCTTTGTCACTATGAATATTTTCAATTCTTTATCTGTCATTTCCATGAGTTCCCTTGTACTGCCTGGCTAGATCTGGGTGGTGGGTGAAGGAGGAGGGTGAAGTCTGGGCAGAAGTTCTTCAGCTATCCTAATCCCTGAAAGGAGCCGCTCAGAACTCCTCAAGAGGAAGCATTTCTGACACTGCAGGATGGCTGCCTGTCCTCTTGCCACATTATGCTGAACAGATGTTTCCTCAGAGCCTCCATTCAACCTCTGCTCTCTGGAAACTTGTGTTTACAGCCATGGGGGGCCTTCACTCCCCGCTTCTTGGAAATGTTTGCGAAGAGCTTTCTGGCTCCATCCCAGCTTACATCTGACTGCCTCTTTACCTTTCAGTCTGTTCTAATCTCTTTTTCTCTCTCTTTTTTTATTAAACTAATTTTTTATTTAACTTTATTTATTTATTTTTAATTTGACCAGAGAGGGACAGAGAGAGATGGGGAGAGAGAGAGAGAAAGTGAGAAAGCAAGCTACCAGGTCTGGGACTCGAACCACGGTCAGCCATGTGGGAGTCCAGCACCTTTAATCACCATGCCACCTGCTGGCCCCCATTCTAATCTCTTTCTAGGTGGGCAGTTTGCACTGGCAGGAGCCCAACTGAAATAGTCCTATAAATTGCTTTTTTATGGGACCAGCAGGTGGCATAGTGGCTAAGACACTGGACACTCCCACATGGCTGACCATGGTTTGAGTCCCAGATCTGGTGGATTGCTTTCTCACTTTCTCTCTCTCTGTCTCTCTTTGGTCAAATTTAAATAAGTGATTGAATAAATAATTCTTTTAAAAATTGTTTTTTTATATTTTTAGCTAGAGCAGAGGCTTTTAATTAGGATGCATGAACCTTGGAGCAGAGAGGACACAAACCTCTGAATTAATGTGCAAAATCCCTGTGTTTGTATCTTCCTAGGGGAAGGTCCCCTGTTTCATCCCATTTCCAGTGGAGGCTGGGACCCACAGGGGGGTGACTACACCTGGATGTTGTGGTGGGCCTGAGAAGCCACCAGGTTGCATATCCCATGGTCTGCCCTTTTGAAGATTCTTCTGGTCCAAAACCCCCTACTTCCCTGTCTCCTTTCTCTCCCTCACCCTTACCCACGTGAGATACAGGCTGACCATTCAGTAGTGTTCTTCAGAGTGATCTGCTTGTAGGGCTTACTAAGCCCTGCCAGGGTTCCCAAACTTTAGGCCACAAGATGGTACTGGTCCTCATTATTGCAATGTAATAAAAATTAAAATAGGGGCCAGCAGATGACATGGTGGTTAAAACACTGGATTCCCACATAGCCAACTATGGTTCAAGTCCTGGACCCAGCGGACTTTGTGCATCCATGCCCAAAATACAGAGAGGAGAATGGAGGAGAAGGAATTGCAGCATGGCCACCGCCCTGGGGAGTAATTTCTTACCTTCCTTCTCTCTGTCTCTGTCTCTCTCTGGTGAGTGCATGTGCCCTAGGACAGAAACTTAAACATTTTTTTTAAATAAAAATTAAGTGCACAATCAATGTGGTGCACTTTAAACATCCCCAAACCACCCCCCCCCCCCCATCATCACCGCAGCCTGTGGAAAAACTGCCTTCCACGAAATAACCCTGGTGCAAAAAAGGTTGGGGGGACTGCTCTCTAGTGTATGTGTGAGAGAGGTGGGTGGCGACAGCTTCTCATAGAGATGACTTGCTCTTTGTTTTGCTGCATCTTTTGCTTGCTCCCTGTCCCACAGGCTAAGGCTCAAATTCTGGCCACTAAAAAAATAATAATAGGGACCAGCAGATGAAGTAATGGCTATGTCGCTGGACTCCCATGTAGTCGACTGTGGTTCAAGTCCTGGACTCAGTGGCTTAAACTTGTGCCGGGCACATGTGTGCCCAAGATCCTGAGAGGAGAATGGAGGAGAAGGAACTGTGGTATGGCCATCCCCCCTGGGGGTAGATTTCTCACTTTCTACCTCTTTGTCTCTGTCTTTCTGGTGAGCGCACACGCCCTAGAGCAAAAACCTCTCCAAAAAAAGAAAGAAAGAATAATAAATGACAATGCAGGGGCCATACACTGAGATAGCAGTAAATCGCAGTGCTCTGTGAGGCTGATCCACATGGGTAAGTTCTGGGGTCACATCCAGAGACCTCCCTGAGAACTCTGTGCATGTGTGTGCCCACGATCCAGGGCCAGCTAGGGGTTAATCATGGCATCAAGACTCTGTTGGGGGTCTCTCCTTTGCTCATGGAAGAAGTAAATTTTTAAAAAAATTACAAATGGGGAACCAGCAGGTGGTGTGGTGGTTAAGGCGCTGGACACTCCCGCGTGGCCGACCAGGGTTCGTGTCCTGAATCTGGTGGCTTGCTTTCTCATTTCCTCTCTCTTTCATTCTCACCCTCTGTCTCTCTCTGGTCAAACTAAAAAATAAACAAATGAATAAATAAAATAAATTATTAAAAAATTACAAATGAGGGACCAGCAGATGGCATAATGGTTACGTCACTGGACTCCCATGTAGTTGACCACAGTTCGAGTCCTGGAACTGGCAGCTTAAAATTTACACCGGGTACCCTGAGAGGAGAATGAGAGAGAAAGGATTGCACATGGCCAACCTCCCTGGGGAGTGAGTTCTCACTTTCTGCTTTTCTGTCTTTCTGATGAGCGCACATGACCTATAGCAAAAATCTCTCTTAAAAAAAATAATTACAGGGGCCAGCAGGTGGCATGGTGGTTAAGGTGCTGGACACTCCCAAGGCTGACCATGGTTCAAGTCCCAGACCTGGTGGCTTGCTTTCTCACTTTCCCTCTCTCTGTGTCTCTCTCTGGTCAAATTAAAAATAAATGAATGAATAAAAATTAAATAAGTAATTCTTTTCAAAAATTACAAATGAATTCATGAATTCCTAGGTTTCTTATGACTAGTGAAACACTGAAACCTTCAGTGACAAAACTAGAAATGGCCAGAGCTGGTGGTCTTTCTTGCCATCTTTGCCAGGACTACCCTGACAGTACTACAGACTGCAGACTGGTTGACTTAAACAGAAACTCTTCTCCTTACACTTCTGAGTGCTAGTAGTTTGAGATCAAGCTGTTGGCAACTTTGATTCCTGCTTTTATATATATATATATGTATGTGTGTGTATATATATATATATATATATATATATGTATGTATTTTAAAGTCTAGCTGGGGGAGTGTTGGTTAAGGCACTAGATCCCGCATGGCGGACTGCACAGTTCAAGTTCTGAACCTGGCAGCTTGAAAACACACCAGACATGTGTGTGCTTGCCCAGAATTCCAAAAGGAGGGAGAAATAAAGGAAGAAGTATTGTGATGTGACCATACCTCACTGAGGGGTGCTTTCCTTCTCTCTTTCTCTGTGTCTCTCTCTAGTGAGCACACATGCCTTCTGGCAATAAAAAAAAAAATCACTACAAAAATCATTATTGTTTTTTTTATTTATAAAATGTATAACATAGGGGCCAGAAGGTGGCATGGTGGTTAAGGGTGCTGGACTCCCAGATGGCCCACCATAGTTTGAGTCCCGGACCTGGCGGCTTGCTTTCTCACTTTCCCTCTCTCTCTCACTGTGTTTCTCTCTAGTCAAATTAAAATAAATAAATAAGTAAATAAAGTTAAATAAAATATTTATTTTTTAAAAAAAGAAGAGAATGGGGGCCAGCAGGTGGCATGGTGGTTAAGGCACTGGACACTCCCACATGACCAACTACAGTTCAAGTCCCAGACCTGGTGGCTTGCTTTCTCACTTCTCTCTCTCTCTCTCTGGTCAAATTAACATAAATGAATGAATGAATGAATAAATAAAATTAAATAAAAACAATTCTTAAAAAAGAAGAAGAAAATGTAAAACATAGAAGTGGAAATACCCTTCTCTGTCCTCACGTCTACCCCCTCATTCCCAGAGAGCACCACTGGAACAATGAGGCACCTTGGCTGCCCTTCTGGGATATCGCCCCCCTCGCCCCTGTTCCTGCCGGTGCCTGGAGGACAGACCCCTTTGTACTGGGATTCTTCATGGGTGAGCTCTTTGTGCACGTTCTCCATGGTTCTGCAGAAGCAGAATGGTTTTGTTGATGTGTGTATACAATATTAATAATTAGAGCTCAGATTTAAAAGGAAAGGAAGGCAGGTCTTCCGTCTTCCAGAGGCACTAAAATGTTAACCATGCTTGAGTTTCAGTAGTGGGGCACTGAGCCGTTTCTCCTTACTTCATCCTCCTACTTAGCTGGATTTTCCACATTTTCTTTCACGAGATTACGTTACTTTTTATACTGGGGGAAATAAACAACTGTAAGAGAATACTGCCAGGGAGGACGATGAAAAGGCACCCTTGGTTGTGTTCAGAGCAAGAAGATACATGAAAGAAAGGGCAGGCCTGCTGCTAGGAGCTGGGGGGGATGCTGGCAGAGGCCCAAAGGGAAGGTGAGAGCCATGGGTAGTGGGACCTCAGCCTTTCACTTTTTTTTTGGAGAGGTTTTTGCTATAGGGCGCGTGCACTCGCCAGACAGACAGAGAGAGACAGAGAGATAGAAAGCGAGAAATCACCCCCCGGGGGGGGTGGCCACGCCACAATCCCTTCTCCTCCATTCTCCTCTTGGGATCTTGGGCACGCACGCACATGCGCCCAGCATGAGTTTTAAGCCACCGGGTCCGGGATGCAAACCACGGTCGACTACGTGAGAGTCCAGCGACATAGCCATTACAGTAACCGCTGGTCCCGAACCTCAGCCTTTCAGACCGAAGTGGAGCATGTGCATGAGCATCCTGGGTAGGAACTAGCTCTTAGCTAGGCCAGGATGGACTGAACAATTTGTAAGTGAACACTTGGTTACTCAGAATAAATTTGGGCCTCCTGGCCTGTGCTAATTATAGCTCAGGCTACTGAGAAATGGGGTGCTGAGCCCCTGCCAGTGGTATTTGAAAAATGGCAGTGGAACTTGAGCTGAAGGTTGGAGGGATTCAAAAGGCCATTCTCATTTTGGAGGGGAAGAACTTCAGGACTTCAACTGTCAGGAATGGCACACGCCACGCTTAATCCTGGCTACTCAGGAGGCTAGGGCAGGAGGATCTGATGTTCAAGGCCAACTTGGGCAACACAGGGGGACTCTGTCACTTAAAAAGTAATAATGGCCAGTAGGCACCGTGGTGATTGGGGCGCTGGACTCCCACGTGGCCACCCGTGGTCCAAGTTCTGGCTCCGGCAGCTTGCTTTCTCACTTTCCCTCTCTCTCTCTCTGGTGAGTGCATATGCTCTATAGCAAATTTAAAAATAATAAAATTAATAAATAAGATTAAATAGCTCTTTAAGAAATGTTACATATATATATACATGTATATATGTATGTGTATGTGACTATATATATATTGAGTTTTTTGCTATAGGGAGTATATATGTGCCAGAGTCAGAGAGAATGAAAGTAAGAAACCTCCCCCCCCACAAGGAGGAGCGACCACACTGCAGTCCCTTCTCCTCCATTCTCAGGATTTGGGACACACATGCAGACACACCCAGTGTGTTTTTCAAGTTGCTGGGTCCAGGACTCAAACCACATGGGTGGCCATGTGGGCTTCAGTGCCTAACTACCACCATGCCACCTGCTAGCCCCAAAATTATACATATATATAAATTATACATGTAGACATACATATACATAATTCCTCAAAATTCCCAAATTATACATATACACACACACACACACACACACACATATGTATGTGTGTGTGTGTGTATATATATATATATATATATATTTTTTTTTTTTTTTTTTTTTTTTTTTTTTTTAAGCAAGAGTTTTGCTGTAGGGTGTGTGTCCTCACTGGAGAGACAGAGAGACAGAAAGTGAGAAATCGCCCCCTAGGAGATTGGCCACACTGTAATCCCTTCTCTATTCTCCTCTTAGGATCTTGGGCATGCACGCCCACATGCCTGGTATGAGTTTTAAGCCACCAGATCCAAGATTCAAACCATGGTCGACTACATGGGAGTCCAGTGACATAACCATTATACCAACTGCTGGTCCCGATATATTTTTTTTAAGTATATAATTTTAAATAAGGGCCAAGAATGAATAAATAAATAAATAAATAAATAAATAAATAAATAAAAAACATGAAAACAAATGAAAAAATAAAATAAGGGCCAGCCTGTGGCATG
Organism: Tupaia tana; assembly: GCA_026018925.1. Taxonomy (NCBI): domain Eukaryota; kingdom Metazoa; phylum Chordata; class Mammalia; order Scandentia; family Tupaiidae; genus Tupaia; species Tupaia tana. The sequence goes on along the minus strand of JAKSZU010000028.1, from coordinate 9,152,954 downwards.
GTGGTTAAGGCACCTAGATCCCTCATGACCAGCTGCACAGTTCAGCTGCATAGGTGGCTTGGAAAACACACAAGGAATGTGTGTGCCTATGTCCAAAATCTTGATTGGATGGAGAAATAGAGAAGGGATTACAATGTGATGACCATGCCCCACAGTGGATGCTTTCTCACTTTTCTCTCTCTCTCCCTCTCTCTCTCATGGTCTCTCTCAGGTGTCCACAAGCCCTCTGGAAAATTAAAAAAAAAAAAAAAGAAAGAAAGAAAGAAAAAGGAGGGATCAATATGGATTAGAATTTAGGACCCTTAGGTCAGATGGTACAAGACTGAATGATCTTAGTCCAGAAATCAGTGTATTGATGTCAAGTTCTCAAGGTCTCTGTTGAAAGGCTCTGTTTGGGCATGGTGGTTAAGGCACTGGATCACACATGGTCAACTGCACAGTTTGAGTCCTGCACCCAGTAGCTTGAGTGTGTGTGCGCGCGTGCACGCGCGCCCAAAATCCCAGGAGAAGAATGGAAGGGAGGACATTGTGGTGTGACCACCCCCTGGAGGGATGATTTCTCACTTTCCCTCTCTCTCTATCTCTCTCCAGCAAACCCAAATGTACTATGGAGAAATCTAAAGGAAAAAAGAGAAAGAAACAAAGGCTCTGTTTAATGCTGAATTTCTGTTCTGCATTTCTTTTGAATTGCTGGGGATTAGGGGTACAGCCAGAAACAAGAAAGTCATAATCCTGCCTTTAAGGAGTTTGTAAACTATTAGGTTTACATGACGTGTTTTCCTATGCAAAAATGCGTCATGACTTTCCGGACCTCTCAATAGTATAGTCCATTGTTCAGAGGGAAAGTTGTTTTGTCTTAAGGAAACATAATACAACTGTTTCTTTTACGTCCTTCAGAGAGGTGTAGCTAGCGTACCTAATTGTCAATTATGGTTTAAATGGACCGTTGACTCCCAGGTAGAATAGGTTGCAAAACTTGCAAAACTCTCCACATACAGGTGGAGCCCAGTAGTGCCCTGGGGCAGTGGGATTGTGTAACCGGTATCGCAGATGAGGCACCTACCTCAGCCGAGGCCACATCCTCTGCAGGAGACACGCTGGCCTCCTCCCTGCAGCCTATTCTCAGTTCTTTCTTTCTAAAAGTGCCATGAATTGGGACCAGCAGTTGGCATAATGGCTGTGTCACTGGACGCCCACGTAGCCGAACATGGTTCAAGTCCCAGACCCAGTGGCTTAAACTCACGCCGGGCACGTGTGCGCCCGAGAAGAGAATGGAGAAGAAGGGATTGCGGCGTGGCCATCCTCCCTGGGGGGTGATTTCTCGCTTTCTATCTCTCTGTCTATCTCTCTCTTTCTGGCGAGCGCACGCACCCTATAGCAAAAACCTCTCCAAAATAATAATAATAAATAAAAGTGCCACTAATTGCCTCCCCTCTTTCCTTCCCTCTTCCTTGCATCCATATGCCTCAAGGAAAGTTGACCCCATACACCATTTTGTTTTAGAGCGAGTTTTTGCTGTAGGGCGCATGGGAGTCCAGTGACATAGCCATTACACTAACTGCTGGTCCCCCCCATACACACCATTAATCCTGATTGGCCCACAGGTAATTCTTCCCCTTGAGTGATGGGTCCAGTAAGTGCATGTGACCCAAATTGACCAATATCCTGAGGATAAGTCTGGAGAAGGGCCAAGAGATCCTTTTGGGAAAAGTTCTCTCCCTTCCAATAAAGGCCAATAATCTCAGAAACTTTGTTTTTTTTTTTTTTAAAGAAAATGACTTAATTTTATTTATTTGTTTGTTTATTTAAATTTGACCAGAGAGGGACAGAGTGAGAGAGAGAGGGAACGTGAGAAACTGAGCCGCCAGGTCCGAGACTTGAACCATGGTCGGCCATGTGGGAGTCTAGAGCCCTTAACCACCATGGCCCCTCAGTCAGAAACATTTTTATCAGCAGGTTAACAGAATATTTCTCTCTTCCAACAATGGTTTAAGAGTAAAAATATTTCTTGATCTCATGTCCTCCCTGAGATGGGTCCACCTTCCCCTAGTACTTCCTGCTAAATGACACAATAAGCCAGTTCAAGTAGGGTTGCTGTTACCCAGAGCCAAGGTATCTAAATGCTGCCCCTGCCCCCCACGTCGAGCCCAGGAGCAAAGTTGTTCTGTCCCAGAGCCAGGGTGTGGAGTCTAAACGGGTCATCCAGTGACTAGCCAGATCCAGACAGGTACAGTCCAGAAGCTGAGCTCATCCCAGAGAATGGGCCACAAGCCATTGCAGAGTAGTGGGTGGGCAGCTGCCTGGGGTGATACTTCATCCTGGTGGTCATGGGAGGGGGCTGCATCCTCAGCGGTGAAGTTCTGGTGGAGGGCCAACTGGTGGTGTGATGGATAAAGTGCTGGATCCCACGTGGCTGGCTGTGTGGTTTGAATCCTAGACCCAGCGGCTTGGAAAAACCGCTGAATGCGTGTGCGTGCACGTCCAAAATTCAAGAGGAGAGCAGAGAAGAAGGGATTGCCATGTGGCCATTCCTCCCCCCGCCCCTCCACCCCAGCTCTTAATTTCTCACTTTCTCTCTCTCTGTCAAGTGCACATGCCCTGTAGTAAAAACTGAAAACAAAACAGAACAAGAACAAAAACTCTTCTTGGTGAGAGTCCAGACACAGAGATGAGTTCAAGGAGTTGGAACCTAGGGCGATAACATGACTACTTTGGGCTTTCTTGATCTGATGTCTTCAGGGACTTGGTCCATCTGGTTGTCACTAGTTGAGTTCCTTAATCAATAGACAACGTTCAGGGCCGACAGGTGGTGTGGTGGTTAGGGGCGCTGGACTCCCACGTGGCCAACCACGGTTTGAGTCCCAGACCTGGCGGCTTGTTTTCTCACTGTCTCTCTCTCCCTCTCTCTCTATTCCTCTCTGGTCAAATTAAAATAAATAAATAAATGGATAAGTAACTTAAATAAAATAATTCTTTAAAAAAATAGACAACTTTTTAGTTCCTGAGTATTTCTAAAATATATGGCAATTGCATACCCAGTTATAAACAAACACATTGACACTGCTTGTCTTTTTTTTCTTTTTTTAAGAAGTATTTTATTTGTTGTTATTATTATTATTTTTTTTAATTTGACCAGAGAGAGACATAAAGGACGAGAAAGGGAAAGTGAGAAAGCAAGTCACCAGGTCTGGGATCTGAACTGCAGCCAGCTATAGTGGGAATCCAGCACCCTAACCTCTGTGCCACCTGCTGGCCCCAAACTGCTTATCTTTTGAAAAGTTACTAGTGTGGGATCAGCAGATGGTGTAATGGTTATGTCACTGGAGTCTACATGGTTGACTATGGTTCGAGTCCCAGATCCAACAGCTTCAAACATGCTGGTCACATCTGTGTGCGTGCCCAAGAACCCAAGAGGAGACTGGAGGAGAAGGGATTGTGGTGTGGCCATTCCCCCAAGGAGCGATTTCTTGCTTTCTGTCTCTCTGTCTCTCTGGCGAGTGCACGGACTCTATAGCAAAAATCTCTCTTAAAAGAAAAAAAGAAAAGTTACTAGTGAAGCATGGACAAGCCCAGCAGAATCCCTCAACCCCCAACATGCAACATTCCTTACCAATGACCCTCCTGGTCTGAGCTGTTAAAAACAACTGGCTCCTACCCTCAGGCTACAATGCTTCATGCACTGGTTTCATAATCCACGGCCTTTACACTAAACCTAGTGACTGAGACAAACTTCTGGGGCAGTTGGAGCAGATAGCTGCCACCTGGAATTTACTGCCATTCCATCGTGCAGGGCCCGCATCAGCCCACCCGAGTGTTGCTGGTAGAGAGTGAGCATACCTGACCTCTGCACTAGGGAGTCTTCATGGCTATGGGGGGGCCGGGGGTCTTGGTTTGCTACCTATAAAAATGGAGGCAGGGCTGGGCCAGTGGCATGGAGGTTAAAGCAGGTGGATCCCACATGACCAACTGCATGGTTCAAGTTCTGGATGCTTGAAAAACACTGGGGGCACATGTATGCATGCCCAAAATCCAGAGAAGAGAATAGAGAAGAAGGGATTACAGTGTGGCCACCCTCCCTGGGGGATGATTTCTCACTTTCCCTTTCTCTTTCTCTCTCTGTCCCTCTCTGGCAAGCACACATGCCCTGTGGCAAAACTACAAAAATAAATTGGGGCTAGAGTGTAACAGTTACAGTACTGGACTCCTACATGGCCAACCGTGGTTCAAGTCCCAGACCTGGCAGCTTAAAAATCACACTGGGCTCATGTGCGTGTGTGCCCGAAATCCCAGGAAGAGAATGGAGGAGAAGGGATTGCAGTGTTGCCATTCTTCCTGGAGGGTGATTTCTCACTTTGTCTCTGTCTCTCTCCAGTAAGTGCATGTATCCTATGGCAAAAACCTTAAAAAATAAACAACAACAACAACAACAAAAGCTACAAAAAGAAGAAAGATGGAGGCAGAGTGAGGACAAGGGTATGATTAGTAGACCCTCACTATGGTTGTGCTGGTGAGGGGTACCCCAATGTCCATAGGCATGGCTATAAGTCTGTAAGGGGCAGGAAGAGGGGTATTAGTGGGCCAGATCTTCCTCTTGGTGGTTCAGATTGAATCAGGTGTGGCAGCCAAATGGTGGAAGCAAAAAAAAATGGGAGGAATAATAATAAAATGTAATTTAAAAAAAAAAAAAAAAAAAAAAAGAAGCGAAAGGGTATAGGGTCTTCGCAAGGGCAGAAACAGTGAGAGTGGGTTCCAGGGGGGTCCTGTGTCTTGTGGAGCATGATGGTTGTAACTCCAAAGGTATGTAGATGCTGGCTTCCTCCCTACATGAGTCCAGAAGGCCTCCGCGGGCCTGGCATCCCTCCAGACTTCTCTCACACCACGTTTCCAGCCAGTGCTGACATCAGCCTTCCTCCCACCCCAATGATGCTCTGGCACATGTATGTTTAGCTTAGCCTCTGCTGTTGATCTGTATTTGTTTGCAGGTTATGTCACATGTGTGTATTAAGTCTAAGGCGGATAGAGGCTTTGAGATCAAGATCTGTCTTCTGGTTTTTTTGACTCGTCATCTTCCACCTCCACAACCAGCACCACCAATAACAACTAGCACCTGACCCAGGGCATTACACAACCGAGACAAAAATGCCTGTCAATGAGTTAACGTGGCAGACGTTCAGAGGTTCGCTCCCGCTGTAAACAAACACCGTGTAGGTGAGCGGCCAAGTTCCAGAGCTGAGGCCTGGGCAGAGAGGAGCTCACTTAGCAGACTGGGGACCATCTGTCCTTATGCAGAAGACAGATCCCATAACCTCATGGAGGATATTTACCTGGGAGGAGTCTTCATAGGCATGGCAAATAACTGAAACAACAATTTTCGGATATCATATCCTCCTGACTTAGCAGATAAGTGGTAAAAGAAATTAGAGGCCCAGCCAAAGTGGTGGCACAGCAGTGGCCAACGCCCTGCAATGCTGGAAGCCGTATGGAAAATCCGGGTTCGGTCCCTAAATCGACTTGTACTCATTGGGTGTGTACGGTGCACTCCTGATCCCGGCCATCTGGAGAAGAAATTAGAGTCAGAAAAATTTGCCTTGGCTTTGGAGAGTCTAAAACCATTTTTTTCCAAAAAACCTTTACTATGAGACTCCTTGAGATCTCAACCTGTATAACTCAATTGGACTTTTGACTTTTCAGATTTTTTTTTAACAACAGTAAAAATCAAAGTAGGGGCCATGAGGCAGCGTGGTGGTTAAAGCGACTGGATCCTACATGACTGTGAGATTGGAATCCTGGACCCTGTGGCTTGTAAAACACTGTGTGTGAGTGAGGAGAATGGAGAAGGGAGTGCAATGTGGACATCCTCCCTGGGGGGTGGTTTCTCACTTTCCCTCTATCTTTCTGTGTCTCTCCTATGAGCATATTCACCCTGTAGCAAAAAAAAACGGAAGAAGAAAGATTAAATTCTCCATCTCTGGGAAGGAAGGCCAAGGCGCTAGGCTGTTCCTGGCCACGAGGGGGCGTGGTCTCCCTAGTCCTGCGCTGAGGTGCCAATTATAGTGATTCCAGCTGTGCCCAGCCTCTGCCAAGCAGGGCAGGAGAGATGCCCCCATGCCAAGGGGCAGAGGTTCCAATAGACTCTGGACCTCTCTTCCTATCCCAGAAACTTCCGCAGTGACCTGCTGTGTCTGGGTGTGGAAGGCCAGGAACGGGCAGCTGGGAGGAGGTCATGTTTAAATTACAGACTGGGCAGAAGTGCTGTGCTGGCAGCTTCACCCAGGAGCCAGCTGGCGGGCGGTGTCTGGGGCATGACCTCGGGTAGCTGTAGTGTGGGTTAGGGTGCTGGGCAGAGCCTGGCTGGCGAGGCCGGGAGAGCGTGGGTGTGGCAGCAGCAACAGAGCTGGGGCCACAAAGGCCTTGTGAGAGCCACTCTGCCCTGCCAGAATCGGGACTGTGTAGTGTGGTCAAGGCAAAGTCCATGCTTTGCAGCAAGGCCCTCTGTGGTCAGGCCTCCCTCACCGTTCCTCAGCATCAGCTCCTCTGGAAGTAACTCTTGTCCAGCCCAGCTGAATGACCTGCTCCTCGGCCAGATGACTTCCACTTCACATCTTTCATTTATTCATTCATTCACTCATTTATTCACGCAGGAAACACTCATCAAGGGTTTGCAGTAGCCAGGCACTGTGGAGAGATAAGACATTATTTGTGTCAGGGCCAACAAGTGGCGTAGTGGCTGAGGCACTGGATTCCAGCAAGGCCGACAATGGTTCAAGTCCCAGACCCAGTGGCTTGGAAGTGGAGCCAAGCACATGTGCATTCATGCACAATACCCCAAGAGAAGAATGGAAGAGAAAGGATTGCAGCATGGACATCCCTCCTAGGAGGTGATTTCTCACTTTCCTTCTCTCTGTCTCTGGCAAGTGCATGCACTCTGTGGCAAAAACCTAAAAGAAGAAAAGAAAAGAAAGAACAAACAAAAACAAAGACATTGTCTGTGTCTTCGTGGACATTACAGTCACACCTCAAGATCCTTAGTTATGTTTTTTTCCCTTTATAAAAATTCTCCCCTTGGGAACCAGCAGTTAGCGTAATGGCTCTGTCGCTGGACTCCCATGTAGTCGACCACGGTTCGCGTCCCGGACCCGGTGGCTTAAAACTCATTCCGGGCGCGTGTGCGTGCGTGCCCAAGATCCCGAGAGGAGAATGGAGAAGATGGGATTGCGGCGTGACCATACCCCTGGGGGGTGATTTCTCGCTTTCTATCTCTATGTCTCTCTCTGTCTGTCTGGCGAGCGCATGCGCCCTATAGAGAAAAATCCTCTCCAACAACAACAAAAAAAATTTTCCCCACCCCTCTCTGCCTGGCCAGATTTCACCATTCTTCAGTGACCTCAAGCCTCATCAGTTCTGGCACGTCCCTTCTGATAGCTCCAAAGTGAGAAAAGGGACCTTGTCCTTTTCATTTGATTTTTTAAAAATTATTTTATTTAACTTTATTATTATTATTTTAAAAATTTGATCACAGAGGGATAGAGTGAGAGAGAGAGCAAGTTGCCAGGTCCAGGACTCAAATTGTGGTCGGCCATGTGGCAGTCCAGCACCCTTAACAACTATGCCTCCTGCTGGCCCCTTTTTGTTTTGTTGCCCTGGGCATGTGTGCTTGCCAGAGAGAGGAAAATTGAGAAAGCAATCCCCCCCCCCCCCCCCCCCAGGGGGATGGCCATGTTGCAAACCCTTCTCCAGTTTTTCATTTTTCTTTCTTTTTTTGAGCGATTTTTGCTATCAGGCACATGCACTTGCCAGAGAGACAGAAAGTGAGAAATGACCCCTCAGGGGATGGCCATGCCACAGTCCCTCCTCCTCTCAGGATCTTGGACACATGCACATGCATCTGGTGTGAGTTTTTTTTTTGTTTTTTTTTTGTTTTGTTTTTTTTTGTTTTTTTTTTTTAGAGAGGTTTTTGCTATAGGGCGCGTGCGCTCGCCAGACAGACAGAGAGAGACAGAGAGATAGAAAGCGAGAAATCACCCCCCAGGGGGGATGGCCACGCCACAATCCCTTCTCCTCCATTCTCCTCTCGGGATCTTGGGCACGCACGCACACGCGCCCGGCATGAGTTTAAGCCACCGGGTCCAGGACGCGAACCGCGGTTGACTACGTGGGAGTCCAGTGACATAGCCATTACGCTAACTGCTGGTCCCTCTGGTGTGAGTTTTAAGCCTTCAGGTCCAGGATTCAAGCCACCCTTGGCTATGTGGAGTCCAGCGATGTAACCATTATGTCATCTGCCGGTCCCCCTCCTCCATTCTTCTCTTGGGATTTTGGGCACACACATGCATGCATCCAGCATGTTTTTCAAGCTCTTAGTCTGGGACTTGAACCACACAGTCAGCCACGTGGGATCCAGCCACGTTGACCACCATGCCAGGGTGGCCCTCATTCCCTGTATGTCCTGAGTGAGTACCACTGTGCCTGGCACAAGGCAGAGCTCAATATTTGTTGACTGAACTAGTCAGGTGACCTTGTCTGTCTCTGACTTCAACCTTGATTGCCCAAAACTTTCACTTGGCAAATCATCCAGTCCTGCCCACGGCATCTCTCCTACTCAGCTGTTGCATCTCTTACCCTCAGTGCTGGGTGGCTGGCATAGTAAGGGCTCTTGATTGGCTCACTGACCCACCCCACAGAATAGGAAGTAGGGAAGCCAGCGACCTGAGTGAAGAATGGGAGCACACCCTGCCACTTCTCTTGTCATCTCTCTTTCATGTCTTCTTCCCCTGCTGCTACAAACAGGCTTTCTCCTCCCAGAAAGTGGCTGTCAGACGGTCTGGTTCACATCCTTGCAACCCAGCAATCCAAGAATAGGCCTTCCCCTCCAGTCCAACTTAAAAATCCGGGCAAAAGCTGTGGCAGAGGGGCTGGCAGGTGGCATGGTGGTTAAGGGCACTGGACTCCCATATGGTCAACTGTGGTTTGAGTCCTGGATCTTTCTCACTGTCTCTCTCTTTCTAGCTCTTTGTCTCTGTCTGTCCCTCTCTGGTCAAATTAAAATAAATAAATAAATAAAGTTACATTAAAAAAATAAAAGCTGTGGCAGGTCCGGCTTTTCTGGCTCACACACCCTCCTCTTGAACCAATCACTATTGGCCATTGGCAGATGCCAGATGATTGGCAGCTCCTACTTGAATGGCAGATTGGACAAGGTAAGGAGCAGTTGAACTCACGAAAAGCTAATAAGAGAAAAGGACAGGGCCTTCGGGAAAAGTTAGGGCTGCCACTCTGGTGTACACAGTCCTCTCTCAGGATCCACAGGGGATTAATTTCAAGACCACCCCTACCTCCACCCCATGCCCCACGGATACCAAATTCTGACTTGAGTCTCATATAAAATGGACTGGTATTTGCATATAACCTATGCACATCTTCCCATATGCTTTCTTTTTAAAAATACGGATATATTTGGGGGCCAGCAAGTAGTACAGTGGTTAAGGTGCTGGACTCCCACATGGCCGATGATGGTTAGAGTCTTGGATCCGGCAGCTTGAAACTCACACTGTGTGTGTGTGTACCCAGTATTCCAAGAGGAGAATGGAGGAGAAAGAATTGTGGCATGGCCATCTCCTGTGGGGGGTGATTTCTCGCCGTCTGTCTCTCTTTCTCTCTCTCTCTCTCTGTCTAGCAAGCGTACATACCCTATAGCAAAAATTTCTTAAGAAAATGTTAAAATATGCATATATTTTATCGCCCGAGGGTGCATATGCTTGGCAGAGAGAGAGAGAAAACTCCCCAGTAGGGCATGGCCATGCCACAATCCTATTTCCTTCCATTTCTCTTTCCTGTCAGGATTCTAGGCACACATGTATATGCACCCAGTGTGATTTTTCCTTTCTTTTTTGCTTTTTAAAGTTTTTGCCAAAGGGCATGTATACTCGTCAGAGAGAGAGAGAGACGGTGACAGAGAGAGGGAAAGTAAAAATCAGTGCCCCTCCCAGGGCGGGGGGTAGATGGCCATGCCACAATCCCTTCTCCTCAATTTTTCTCCTGGGATTTTGGGCACATACACACACACATACCTGGCATGATTTTCAAGCCACCAGGTCTGGGACTTGAACTGCAATTGGCCATGTAAGAGTCTGACACCTAATCACCATGCCTCCTGCTGGCCCCCCGGTGTGTTTTTTAAGCTTCCAGGGTTGGGATTTGGACCGTGATTGACCAGGTGGGATCTGGCTTCCTATGCACCACGCTTAACCACTGCACTATGGGACTGGCCCTCTCCCATATACTTTAAACTATCTCTAGATTCCTTAAAATACCTGCTACAGAATCTACACATCACTGCATTTGTCTGGATTCAGCATAGTACTTGACACGCACCAAATTCAAGTTTCGTATTTTGGAACTTTCTGGAATTCTTTTTTCCCCCCAAATATTCTTCATCCGTGGTTTGTCGCATTTGTAGTCACGGAGAGCCAACTATAAATACACACAATGATGGGGGTGTTTGTGTTTTCATGTTAATTCCCTGTTACTGGGGTCAGGGACCATACATGCTAGCAGTACCTTTGCCAGTAACAAAAACTTGACAAATACTAGGTGATTGGGACCAGTAGTTGGCGTAATGCCTATGTCGCTGGACTCCCATGTAGTCGACTGCTGTTTGAGTACCGGACCTGATGACTTAAACTTACGCAGGGCGTGTGTGTGTGTGTGCCCAAGATCCTGAGAGGAGAATAGAGGAGAAGAGATTGCGGCGTGGCCATCACCCCTGGGGTGTGATTTCTCGCTTTCTGTCTGTCTCTCTCTGTCTTTCTGGCGAGTGCGTGCGCCCTATAGCAAAAACCTCTCAAAAACAACAACAACAACAACAACAACAACAACAAAAATACTGGGTGATTCATAGAAAAAGGGCTTTTGTTTGTTATTTAGCTGAAATCCCTGGTGGAGCTTCCCCACGTCACGAGGCTACAACCACCACTGCTGCTAAGGGTGAGCAAGGGCGCCTGTCTTGTCTGGGAGTGAGGGACTGGAGAGAACCGTGGTAGCCACCCTCTGATCTGAGCTGTCACGTCTAGTTTTCCTTCTAGAGAATCTTGGGAGCCCAGCTGTGTGAATAATGTTGGTTTTTTTGTTTGTTTGTTTCGAGTGGGGAATGGCTTTCCAACTGGTTTTCTATTTGTGTTTCTCTGTTTACTTTGGTAGAAAGCAAAGAGAGCAATTTTGTAAAATTGCGTCTTCCTCGGATGGTCTCAAGATGGTGGGCACTAAGAAGGGGTATTCCTCAGAAGAGTTCCAGGCTTTCAACAGCCCCACTAGTTGATAATGTGGTCCTGTTTGTCTGATGAGGAAGCTGAGGCTCAGTGGTGGAGAAGTGCCCATGGTCACAGAATTGTGAAGAGTGGGGAGAACAGCAAGACAAGTGTGAGCTGATGAGATCCATGGGCAGGGGCTTTGCTTAAGTCAAGTCATTCCATCTACACAGCAGTCTTATTTTTCTTTAATTTGCCATAAGGCGCATGTGTCAGAGAGAGGCAGAGAGAGATGATCACCTCACAATCCCTTCTCTTTCATTCTCCTTTCAGGATTTTGGGCACACACACATGCATGCATGTACACATGCACACACACACACACACAGCCAGTGTGTTTTTCAAATCACTAGGTCTGGGACTTGAACGGTGTTGTCGGCCATGTGGGATCCAGCCGCTTTAACCACTCCTCCACTGCACAGAAGTCTTCTGAGGTTAGACAACAGGCAGGGTGACTGTTAAAACTTTTTTTAATTTTAGTTTTTTTGTTTTGTTTTGTTTTGTTTTTGCTATAGGGCATGTATACTCTCCAGAGAGAGACAAAGAGAGAAGGAATTATAAGAAATCACCCCCAGGGGAGATGGCTATGCTACAGTCCTTTCTCCTCCATCCTCCTCTTATAATTTTGGGCATATTTGAATACACACCTCATGCGATTTTCAAGCCACCAGGACTGGGATTTGAACCACACAGTCAGTAGTGTTGGATCTAGCAACTTAACCTCCACACCACTTGTTGGCCCCAGGCTGGGTAAATTTAAATACCTTGCCCCAGATCACAGAGGTGAGCAGGGCTAGGATTTGTTGATTTTTATTTATGATTTTTTTTGAGAGATTTTTTGGCTATAGGGTGCATGTGCTCGCTGGAGAGACAGACAGAGAGACAGAAAGCGAGAAATCACCCCCCAGACGGAATGGCCACCCCTCAATCCCTTCTCCTCCATTCTCCTCTTGTAATCTTGGACGGACCACACACACACATATGCCCGGCATGAGTTTAAGCTGCTGGGTCTGGGACTCGTACTGCAGTCGAATCCGTGGGAGTCCAGCAACGTAACCATTACGCCATCTGGTCCCGGAATTTGTTGATTCTAAAGCCCAGAATGTTTTCACTTCCTTGGACTGTGTGACCCTGGACAGGTCGCTCTACCTCCCGTACCTCCCATTTCCTTATCTGTACAGTGGGTGATAGCCGTACCTCGTGGGCTAGTCGTGACCATGAAAGGAAACCACACACTGCCCAGCCGCACGTAGCAGTACGAGCTCCACAGGTGGACGCTAGTGTTGTTAGGAAACCCTGAGACCTCCCCCTGGGTCACGAGCTGGCACTCCCCGCTGCAGGAGAACCAGATCCCGTGGGAGCCCTTTTCTGGCCCAGGTGCTCGAGGCCCCATGCAGCTGCCTGGGAAAGTTTGCCCAGGGAATGAAGGAACAAAGACTCCAGGTGCTCAGTGGATTCTTTGTCTGGCCAGAGGCCAGTTTCCTGCTTGATCAAGTTGCTCTTGGCTGGCTGGCTCGGGGCACTGACCCGTCCTCCCTGCTCCTGCCAGCTGAGGGCTGGAGGCTGAGCCTGGTGACAGCACAGGGCACCACACTTCCTTTCTGAAGCCAGTCCTGGGGGGTCTCTGGCTGAACCGGAACCCTTGGGGGCGCTAGCAAGGACCTGTTCTGGGGCTCCTTACAGCTTTGTGGCCTACATGAACCCCCTCCCAACTTCCCCTGGGGGTGAGGGGTACCCCAGGTGGTAGAGGCTGGGACTCAGGAGCTGGGATCAGAGACTGGGCCTTGAATGGAGCAGCGGGGTGACCTTAGGCAAGCTGGTTCAGTCTCCGCCTCTCAGTTTTCCTGGTAGGGAAGTTCAGGAGACGGTAATGGTTCATAGGTAATGCCCTTGCAAGCCCTGAAAATTCCCCATGCCCCATCACAGCCTGCAGGATGTGAAACTACAAACCCAGTGAAGGCTTTTCTTCATAGAACACACAGGAGATCACATCTCGCACTCCGTAAAGCCTGCCGCACGCCTGGACCTGCTCCCTGCCTGCCCTGTCCTGCCAGAGTCCCCAGCCACCAGCTTCCTTTAGGTTCCTTGGACAGGAGTTTGTTCCCGCCTTAGGGCTTTTGTGCTCCCTGTCCCCTTGTCCGGGAACATTCTGTGCTCCAGGTCTGCTCATGCTGTCCTTGGTCCTCGTCACTCAGGTCCTGTTCTTAGGTGTTACCTCCTCAAAAACACCTTCGTGGTCACCTCCTAAATGAGCACGGCCTCGTTCCTCTCTACCCACTGCTGGCTTTATTTTAAATTTTTAAAAACTATTTTGTTTATTACTATCATCATCATTCATTTTTATAATTATTTTATTGAACTGTATTTATTTTATTTATTTATTTTAATTTGACCAGAGAGGGACAGAATAAGAGACGGAAAGTGAGAAAGCAAGCCGCTGGGTACAGGACTCCAACCACAGTCGGCCATGTGGGAGTCCAGCGCTCTTAACCACCACACCACTTGCCAGCCCCGCTATGATTATTATTATTCTTTAACTTGGAGTAGTCATCAGAGAGAGACAGGGAGAGAGAAAGTGAGAAAGCAAGCCGCTGGGTACAGGACTCCAACCACAGTCGGCCATGTGGGGTCTAGCACCCCAACCACAATACCACCTGCTGGCCCCTATTTAAGGTTTTTTTTTTTTTTTTTTAAGAGTGATTTATTTAATTTTAATTTTATTATTATTATTCTAATTTGACCAGAGAGCAATAGGGAGAGAGAGAGGGAAAGTGATAAAGCAAGCTGCCAGGTCCAGGACTAGAACTTCAGTCAGTCAGATCGGAGTCTAGCACCCCAACCATCACGCCACTTGCTGGCCCCAGTTTTTTTAAAGTTTATTTCTTCCAAAAGAGAGAGTGAGATAGCACCCCACCAGGGTCTTCATTGCTGTGATCTACCTTCGGACTCAGCAAGCCAGGTTCACACACGCGTGTCTAACATGTACATGGAGTCTTCAGGACACAAACCCAGGACCTTCCTACATGAGGCTCCATGGCCTGGTGTGCGTGGCAGCTGGATCCTACATGGCTGACCACACAGTTCAAGTCCCAAACCCAGCAGCTTGAGAAACATGGGACATTTGTGCACGCGTGTTCAAAATCCTAAAAGGAGGGAGGGATGGAGAAGGGATGTGGCGTGAACATGCAACTTGGGGAGCACTGCCTGTCTTCTCCCACTAACTCCCCAGCACCTGGAGAGTGCCTTGCCCTTTACACACTCAGCGACTCTCCACAGGTCTCCCATCCTGTATTGCTCACCTTTGAGAGTGGGACGAAGCTGGGGCCAGCAGGTGGCATAGTGGTTATGGCACTGGACTCCCACACGGCTGACTGTGGTTCAAGTCTTGGACCCGGAGGCTTGAAACCTATGCTGAGTGCATGTGAATATGTGCCCAAAATTCCATGAGGAGGATGGAAGAGAAGAGATTGCTGCATGGCCATCTCCCTAGGGGGTGCTTTCTCACTTTCTCTCTCACTGTGTCTCTCTGTCTCTCCGGTGAACACACACACACCTATAACAAAAATCTCTCTTAATAAAACAAACGAACAAAACTGAAAAAAAGAAAGAAGAAAGTGGAACTAAGGTGTCTGTTGCCATCATTGCACCTGCTCTGGGCAGTGGACTGCACCTGACATGAGACAGCTTTGTGGATGAAAAACACTGTAAATTTCCAAAACACTTGCACATGTGGTGCTTTGTTTGCACCTCGTGATAACTCTGTGACAGGTCAGGCAGGATCGTAAACCCCATTTTATAGATGAGAAAATAGAGGCACCCAGAGGCCTAAGGAACTTGGCTGAAGTCATGTGACTCGTTAGGTGCAGAACCAGAAAGAGTACTCGAGTCTTAGGCAGTTCTTTCCAGGACTCAAGGCCAGACATGGGAATGCCTTAAAAGGGAAAACCTACATATTAAACCTGTTTTCCCACTGGCCATGTTACAGGGTGGTCAGAAAAGACATGACATGTTTTTTTCTATGTTTTTCTATCCAAAAATGGGTCATGACTTTTCTTACAATACTCTGATCTGTGAGATTCTTTTCAGCTCTGAGTTTTTCTAGGGTTCTAGGATTTATGTATTACCTTTTAAAAAATAATTATTTAATTTTATTTATTATTGTTATTTTTTAAGTTGACCAGAGAGAGAGAGTGAAAGGGAAAGTGTGAAAGCAAGTCACCAGGTCCAAGACTCCAACCGTGGGAATCCAATACCTTAACCACCACACCACCTACCGCCTCTACGTATTACCTTTTCTTAAATTATTTAACTTTATTTATTTATTTTAATTTGACCGAAGAGAGTGAGGGAGGAGAGAGAGAGGACGCCACCAGGTCCAGGACTCGAACTACAGCCATGCGGGAGTCCAGCACCCTTAACCATCATGACACCTGCCTGCCCCACCTATTTATTACCTTTTAAGTTCAGGAAAATGTAAAATTCTTGCTGCTTTTCTTTGTTTTTTAAAATTTTCTATAGGGTACTTGTATTCACCAAGGGGAGAGAAAGAGAAAGTGAGGAAATGATTTTAGGTAAGCTCACACATGTGCCTGCCGTGTTTTTTTAAGCTGCCATGTCTGAGACTCAAACTATACAGTAGGCTACGTAGGTTCCAGCCACCTTAACCACCATGCCACCAGCTGGCCCCCTATTCTTTTAAAAAAATTTTTAAGTTTCTTTCTTTATTTCATGAGTAAGAGAGAGGCAGATGGAGACACTGCACACCCAACAGGGTCTTAACACTGTAACCCACCCCAGCCCTCTCATGTTCCTTAGATCCTAGTGGTTGGGCCAGCTGGTGGCATGGTGGGTCAGGCAGCTGGATCCCACATGACTGACCACGAGGTCCTGGACCCATCAGCTTGAGAAACACACGGGGCTTGTGTGCTGAAACAAGGGAGAGATGGAGAAGGGACTGTGGTGTGATCATGCCCCATGGAGAGGGAAACTTTCTCGTTTTTTCTTCTCTTTTTCTCTGTCTCTGTCTGAAAGCACAAATGCCCTCTGGCAAAATTAAAAAAAAAAAAAAAAAAAAAAGCCTTAATGATTAACATCACTAACCCTTCCCAAAGATTGTTTGTGATTCTGGGAGAAAAATAAGAAACAATTTGGATGATCAGCAGTGAGTCAGAACTCATTCTGAACTTCAGAGCTCTGAAGTTTCCAGGCCGTTAGTTTTACCTACCTAAACCCATGAGTCAGAATCAGCTCAGAGTCGTGTGTGTCTGTGCCGCCCTGCCCTGCTCTTCCTGCTGGCCCCAACCTTCACGCATGCACACGCAAAGGCCTTTCCAGGCCTCTTCATCCGTGTTTCCTGGGAAGGGTACAGGCACGCTTGGCTTATTCATCTCTCCACACGGGGTGTGCCCAGCCCTCTCAAGTTCTGAGGTCAGGCTGTAAACTGCCAGTTCTGATCCCAGAAGGGGAGAATGAATATTAGCATTTCCTTTCCCATAAATGTTACAGCAATCTAGCCATAGCATGTGTCTTATGAATACTTGGAAATAAACTACATGCCTGTCAATATAATCCATGGCAGTTTTCCCAGAGACTGGAATATTATACAACCACTAAAAAAGAATAAAACAGGCTGGGCAGTGGCGCGGCAGTCAAATGTGACACTCTGAGAGAATGACCTACATGCGAAGGCTCCAGGCTCGTGTCCAGAGGGCTCCTGAGTACCCCACACTTGAGGGTGCCCATGATCTGAGGTTGCAGAAGGCTGGAGGTGGATTGCAGCATCAACGTCCTGCTGGGGTGCTGTCTCTCTGTCTTGCTCATGGAAGAAATAAATAAATAAATAAAAACTTAGAGAGCAATCAAGTAGATATGTATAAGGGGTCATAGAAAACTGTCAGTTTGGGGCCGGCAGGTGGCGGGGTGGTTAAGGCACTGGAATTCCCACACGACTGACCGTGGTTCGAGTCTTGGACCTGGTGGGTTGGTTTCTTACTCTCCCTCTTTCTCTCAGTCTCTCTCTGGTGAAACTCATGTTAAATGAATAAATAAAATAATAATTTTTTTTTTTAATTGTCAGTTTTAATTAGTAAGGGGTGGGGGGCTGACTGGTGGTGTGGTGGTTAAGGGTGCTGGACTCCAACATGGTTGACAACGGTTCAAGTCCTGGACCTGGTGACTTGCTTTCTCACTTTCTATCTCTCTCACTCTTTCTCACTCTGTCTCTCTCTGGTCAAATTAAAATAAATAAATAAATAAATAAATAAATAAATAAATAAAATAATTCTTTTTTTTTTTTAAATGTGTGAGAGAGAGACAGGAGGAAAGAGAGGGTTTATTTATTTATTTATTTATTTTTGGAGAGGTTTTTGTTATAGGGCACGTGCGCTCGCCAGAAAGACAGAGAGACAGAAAGCGAGAAATCATCCCCCAGGGGGGATGGCCACGCCGCAATCCCCTCTCCTCCATTCTCCCCTCAGGATCCTGGGCACGTACGCATGCACACGTGCCCAGCGTGAGTTTAAGCCACTGGGTCCAGATCTCGAACCACAGTCGACTGGCGACATAGCCATTGTACCATCTGCTGGTCCCAATAAAATAATTCTTTAAAAATTATAATAATAAATAAAATTAAATCTTAAAAAAAAAAAAAAAAGAAATAGCAGGGACTTAAGGCTAGCAGCTGGCGTGGTGGTGAAGGCACTGGATCCCACATGACCAACTGCAAGAGTCTTTATCCCAGATTTAGCGGCTTGAAAAACATGCCGAGCGTGTGTGCATGTGTGCCTCAAATCCAGAGAGGAGAATGGAGAAGAGGGGATTGCAGCATGGCCAGCCCCTCCTGGGAGATGATTTCTCACTTTCTCTCTCTCCCTGTCTCTCTCTCTCTCTCTCTCTGTTTCTCTCTGCAGGGCCTACCTCCTTGTACAGTTTAACCTTCTAGCTAAGCACTGCACATAGGGAGCAGATCTGGCATGACTGACGGCAGTTTGAATCTTGGACCTAGCACTGGAAAATCCCACTGGGCATGTGTGTGTCCCGGGAAGTCCCCATCCGAACCCAGAACCTTCCCACACGGGTCAGCTTTGCAGAACCTTGTGTTTTGTCACTGTGCCACCAGCTGGCCCCTGTACCCACTTTTTACAGATGCACACAAAGGGAACCCCCACTGTGCCCAAGGCCCCACAGTTGAAGGCACTAGAGCCGGATTTTGAACTCAGGTTTCCCGATTCGGGGTCTGTTTCCTACACTACACCAGAGCTGCCCTACTCTGAGCCTCCCATCTGGAATGACAGGGTCAGAGTACATTCCCTTCCAGCTGAAAACATGCAGTGTCCACCGGAAGCAGCCCCCTCCCTCCATCATCCCTGGCTCCTCCGCAGGCCCTAACAGTTGGTGTATGTGCCCTGTCTGTTGGATGCCAGCCTTCCCGGGGCCAGCAGGACTCCAGGCTGGATTTGGAGAACTCCAGCTTGGCCCCCCTGGCCATCGAGAGGGTGAGAGTGGGGGTGCTCTTTGGCTGGGCATCTGGCAGGGTGCCTGCAGAACCAGGCAAGCGCTGCCCATGAGGGCTGGCGTGCTGCCGGGAACTCGTTGTCTTCCATTTAAACAGACACAGGCTGTCTGTTGAGATTCTGGAAACATCTGACCTTTTGCAGAGCATCTCAAGAGTTGTCAGGGAAGGCGGGGAGGGAGGCTCCACATTTTCTGTAAAAGGTTTAACCCTTTCCATGCTATTCTTACCAATAATCATACACACACACACAAATCAGTTTCCAAGGAACTAGAAAGATTTGTTTGGCCTTTTTTTTTTTTAAGATTTTATTTAACTTTATTTATTTATTTGTTTTAATTTGACCAGAGAGAGACAGAGTGAGAGAGAGAGAGAGGGAGAGAGAGAGAGGAAGCAAACCACCAGGTTCAGAACTTGAACTGTAGTTGGCCATGTGGGAGTCTGGCGCCCTTAACCACCACACCACCTGTTTGGCCTGTTTTGTTGACTGGGGAGATAGGACCACCTGGAGGCAGGAAAGAGACAGCTAGCCTGGAGACTTCCTAGCTGATCTGAGAAAGATCCCTGTCTCTGAGGCAGCAGGGTGTGGGGAATGGGGCCTTGGAGGGACATGGGGCGGAGGGGGGGCAGCCCAGAGAGAGCAGAGGGACTGAAGGAGGGGGCTCCACCTACCCAAGCAGAGGCTCTACCAAGGATGAGGAGGCGGCTAGGGACAGGGGCTGCTCTCTGAGAGAGAAGTATACTTCTTCATTCATCCCCTAAATGTTTTTATTTTTTTAGGGGGGGATTCGGCACCCCAACAGGGTTTTTTTTTTTTCTTTATAATTTGTAGTTGTTCATTCACTTAATTTGACCAGAGAAAGAGAGAGAGAAAGAAAGTGAGAAAGCAAGCCACCAGGTCCAGGA